>JBBDGP010003002.1:0-532500 GCA_037952835.1 Lithobates septentrionalis
CCTGATTGGCCGCCGTGCCCTCCCCTCCTCCTTCCGCTGGCGGGGCGTGGTCGGAGCTCCCTCATTGGACGGGACGGCTCTGCCTGGCTTTCATTCACAAAAAAGTCAATGAAACAAAAGGGAGAGAAGGGGGAAATGTGAGAGCATGAGAGAGGAGAGCCTCCAATCACAGCGAGAAAAACAAGTCAGTCTGACCCGGGGGCTCCCCCTCCTCCTCCTCCGCCCTCCCCGGGAATATCACTCCGCTCTCACAGCGCACATACCCGCCGAGGTGAGGGGACTCCGGTACCGGGGACGGGGGGGAGGGGGCCGTACAACTACCACATGTCTCCGGGGAGTCTCCCCTCTGCTGCTGCATTACATGCAACTAACTTTCCACAACTTGCAGCAACTCCTCCTCACCTGGGACATACTGAGTGCTGGAGCCTTCCACCCCCCCCCCTCCTCCTCCTCTCCCCTCCCCCCACCCCTCTGCATTTTTCTCAATGGGCCTCATTATGTATGCATGTTTGTCTTCTCCATTCATCTCCCCCCTTTCCTGTCCTTACAGACCAGTCCTCCATGACAACACACACATAACCAAATGGAGCATAGGATGAGAGGATACCTGGACCAGCAAGTGCCCTACACCCTGACTAATGTGAGTCCTCCTAGTATGCTGCACCTCCATCCCTCCTCTCCTCTCCTTCTTCTACATCACCCTCTCCTCACCACTACTTCTTTTATACTCACATTTCTACTTCAATCTTTTCTTAGAATCCTCAGAGACATGGAGACGTAGACAGATACTACATAGGAGGCAAGAGGAAATTCATGGACGCAGATCTACCGCCGCAAGAATCCGAAGGTAACGCACTGACCACCCATCCACTACCTTCCTACCTACCACCCATCCACTACCTTCCTACCTACCACCCATCCACTACCATCCTACCTACCACCCATCCACTACCTTCCTACCTACCACCCATCCACTACCTTCCTACCTACCACCCATCCACTACCTTCCTACCTACCCACTACCCACCACCTACCCACTACCTTCCTAACTACCACCTACCCACTACCTACACAAGGATACAGGGGCTAACATATGTTTTGTGTGTATGTATCAAGAAAAAAGAGCTGGTTAGATATTCCTGATTTTTTTTTTTTTTTTTTTTTTATCAGGGGTGTGTGTGTATCTCTATGTATGTATAGATAACACACACAATTTTAAATGTATTTTTTGGGCACTACGGCAATGTGAGCATATGTATTTTATTTTTGTAGAATCTTGTATTTGATCTATTTAGGTGTTTTTTGTTTGAGAACATGCATGGTAGCGAATGTGCTGTCCACCCTCCTAGACATTGCATGTATGATGGACAATCATTTTTATGGTGATTTTATAGATTCACACTCTAACGTGAAGAAAAAGTGTGTGTGTGTGTGTGTGTGTGTGTGTATTTCATTTTTATTTTATTTTTTTCATGCTTTATGGAAGTCTATTTGCGAACCACAGCTAGGAATATACCTGTAAACCTGTCTGGTCACAAAGCATTACAAATGTGTAATTCCTTGCAATTAGAATGTGTGTGTGTGTGTGTGTGTACACACACAACTTCTTTTAAACCAAAAATACAATTCCCTTCATGCTAGAAGTAGATGCTGCTTTGCATAGAAAATGGTCCTTTTTTGAATATAAATTTATTTCTTTTTCTAGTTTTTAATTTACTAGAGCAAGCCTAGAAGGGGCCATATACATATAGTAAAAAACCAGATCAGTTTGTAGCAATACACGCCGTGGACTGGACCTTGGTTGGTTGCAGTGAAGGATCCTGAATGGGGTGCATTGATTTTAGTTCCCACATTGGATTTCACAGCTACACCTGCACAGTGAATAATTCTTCTATTCAGTGCTGTTCAGGGGATGCGGACTGACACGGGATTTGTAGACTTCTATAAAAGTGACCTTTTGTTTGCCCATAAGAGCTGGTTGACATTTGCAGGATGGTGCCCACCTCTGTAGTAGTTACTGGTGCTATTTTGCTTGTCATTTCTACACTCTCATAGCTGGTTGCAGGATGCTGGCTACCTGTGTAGTAATAACTAGTGATATTTTGCTTGCCCATAGAGTTGTACACATTCTGAGCTGGTTGCAGCCTACCTACCTCTGTAGTAATTCCAAATGTACAAATGAGACCTACAAGATGCATTGATAAAATAAATCTGTAGTCTTTGAGTAATGGGCTATAGATTCATAGTCTTCTCTTCTTTCAGATCTCTTCCAGGATTTAAGCCAGTTCCAGGAAGCCTGGTTAACGGAAGGTAAGCTTTAACCCCCAATTATTCCCCCACTACCACCCCAAGCACTCTATGGTCGGCACATCTGTATTTATTTCTCCTCTCTCTCTATTTATTTTAGCCCTTTCCACAGATGAGCAATATTTTTTCTTTTCTGCCAACATTTTGCGACTTGTTTAACTTGGGGATTATGAATAAAACAATTGTGCTGTGTATTTGCTTATGAAAAAGATCTGGCACTGGGCCCACTCCCCTCCCCAATACTTTTTTTAGAGTTTGTCTTCCTTCGTGCATCAATGTTTAGCAGCTACCTTCTAGTTAGGAAAGTTGTGTAGATATTACTATGTCTGCTATCTTGGAGCATTGTGATCTTTTTGAATGCAGTTTTATGTTTATCTTATTTTTTTTTTTCTTTCCCCTAACATTAGTTTGAAAGGGAAGTCAATTCCTTGGAGCCTAATTAGCTGGAAGCAAATGGCATGTTAGATGTAGTTTTGTGCAGTCTGTAAGGTTATTTTCTTGCTGGCTTGAGAGGAATTATCATTTATTCATATAGCACTAACCCATCCTGCAACACTGCAAAAACTGCAGCACTTGGTAATGGCTGGAAGTCCTGTTTTTAAAGCTCTTCCAATCCAGAAAGGTTAAGAAGTGCTGGGGGGGACGTGTTCTGATACAGATGGCTCCTGTTTTTCATGAATTTGATGCATTTGTTATGCGGGGGGGGGGAGTTTGCTGGTAAACGGTTATCAAACGCCTGGGAGTGGTCCCATTAACGTATAGTAGATTTTTTTCATGACTAAAGTGTGCAGCAAAAGCTTTGCAAGATGACTTCCAATGCTTCATGTTGACACACGATGCATTTTTTCAAGCTTGTTGATAGTGCATATCTGGCTATAATCGCACACAATAACATATGGTATACATTAACACAGGAAATGACCAAAAGGGGTTCCGTGCCCATTGCAAATCTACTTCATTGCTATTGGAAGATGGGTTGTGTTTTGTTCTTTGTGTTATTGGTCACCTTCCGTGTTTTTAATGGTTTTAACTTCATTTTTTCCCCCAAGATTTTAGTCTTATGTAAATCGTCTGCTTTGCCTATTGCATAATTACTGCTGTGGCTAATTCTAAAGTGTTCTCTTGGTCAGTGTTGCGTTTTATTTTTGTTTTGTTTTTTCATGGATTTATTTAATTGATTTTCTATAAAATGTAATGGTTTTTGAACAGTGTTTGAAGATTAAAAAATGTGCACTATTAAGGCGACATGCTGTACTCTGGTATTCAGCAAGGCCTTGGTTTAGTTTGTATGTTTTGACTTATGCATATTTGAAATATTTGACTCCATTTTGACTTCCGAGTTCTACTATTGAATAGGATGTTTTTATCTTCATAGAGATTTAGTTTATTGTTGTGCCCTTCTGTTCAGTGTCATGCAATGTATATACAGAAATGGCTATCTGAGCGAGGTCAGGTGGACGTGTAGTTAAAAGTAGAGGCGGCTTACCTTAGAGGGGAAAATTATGAGGTTGTTGTTCAAATATTCTGTAATTGCAAAATTATTTGTATGTAAACCAAAAATCTATTTTTAGTATGTTTGACATCATGCCTCACTGTATATAGATTCCTTAAGCTGATGGCATTAGGATGCTGCCTTGCAATTAAGCAGCAGCATTGGCAGTCTGCAGTGCCTGCTCTGGGGGGATGTAAGGGGAACGTTGTGTATCCTGATGTACAGAGGGAACCTTGATGTGGAGCCTTTTGTAATTGGGGGTTCTGGTGTAAGGGGAAACCCTGATGGGGATCCTGAAGCAAGGGGAGCTTTGATTGGGGATTTGTTTTTCCTCCTGAATTTTTGGAAAATCAACTTTGTGACCCTCATAATGAAAAGTTTGGAGACCCCTGATTTGGCTGTTTGGGCTTCCTATCAGGTCTGTGCTTGCCACTTGCAGGCAGCCCAGCTGCAAACTGAAGGAATGCACAAGGCAGACTGACAATAGTGCTGCTCCCTGCAAGGCAGCAGCTTAGTGTTGTCAACCTGAACAGGAAGTGATGTTACTTTGCAACCGTAAAAATTATTTCCTTAATGCAAACCTTCCCCCTAAAATGCAATTTTGCCTTTGCTGACACAACCCCTCTCGACCCTTGCTCGCATATGGACATTCATTTTATTTTTATTTAAATTTTTTTTGTAATACAAGGCAGCATTTCTTTCTTCTCCTAGGTAAGCATTTTGGATTCTGTGCATATGCAGATGTGCCACGGGTCTCTGGGTCCCAACAGAGCCTTGTGGCACCTCTTTTGTATGCACAGGTTTTTTAGCATAACTGCATATGTGCAAAAAATGGCTGTTGCAGAATTTCCAAAACTTTACTCTGTGCATGTGCAGAAATCTCCTGCTTTGTGCCGAAGCACTCTGCAAGTACCCAAACGTCGGGGGAAAAGCCCTTTGACACATCTGCACATGTGTCCTAATAACAATGGTGACATGGGGGGGATGGAGCCAAATGAATGGGGACTTGAGTTCCACTTAAGGAAAATGGTGGTGCATGAGGCCAAATGCACAAAAAAAAAAAGAAATTGATTCAGGAAATGCATAGTTTTTAAGGAATCCAAATATACTATGGAGAAGAACTTTGCATTGAGGATGGCTTCACACCTATGCTTTTTTATTTATTTTCACTGTGAATTTTCTTGAATGAGATGTGAGAGAAGCCTGTCCTTTCCCAGTTGTAGCTAGGCCAAGAGGGTGGGTCTCCATTCCCATGCATTTGCAGCACATGAAAAACGCACGCTACATGCTCTCCAATTGACTTCCACAATGCACACAGCCCCCCCTGTCTGTGAGTGATTCATCCTCCATTTGTACTGATGACCACTGTTAACGAAAAGTGGGAGGAAAAAAAACACACTAATTTTGGTTTGTCACAGAACAGTAATGGAGAGGAAATCTTCCAATGGGTGCCCTACTTTCAGTGATCCTGGTGACGAAGGAATCCCTCACTTTCAAGGGAAGAGGGTTTTTCTCTCGTCCTTTTTTTGCTATGGAACAGGAAGTGAAGGGAATCTGCCCAATGGGACACAAATGACAAAAGAATGGACAACCCTCCCTTACTCTATCCAAACTATGGGGGGATACCTTTTTTCAGTTTAAAATGATTGTAAAGTGCTATATAGTGGTGTGTGTTTTTTGTTTTTTTTTTTAACAATTTGAAGACCCAGCCTTTTTCTGACACTTGTTGCTTACAAGTTAAAATCAGTATTTTTTTGCTTGAAAATAATTAGAATCCCCAGCAGAGACCCTAGAGAATAAACTGGTGTCATTGCAATATTTGCTGGCACACTGTATTTACGCAGCGGTCTTTCAAACGCAATTTTTGGGGTTAAAAAAAGTAAAACAAAATCGTAAAGTTAGCCCAATTTGTTTCATTTTTTTTGTATAATGTGAAAGATGTTAAAATCGCGCACACATGGAATGGTGACAAACTACGGTACTTAATCTCCTAGGTGACGCTTTAAATTTATTTTTTTACCAGTTTAGAGTTCTAGTGCTAGAATTAGTGCTCTTAGTGCTCTTACATGCCTCACATGTGGTTTGAACACGGTTTACATTTGCGGCCGTGACTTGCGTATGCAAGTCTTTTGGATTCCTTTTATTACTGTCACAAGGAATGTAAACATGCCTTGTGACAACAATAATCACGTGTCAGGTATTTTTTTTGGAGGGATGTGGGGTCTTTAAGACCCCCAAATCCCTCCCCCCCCTTGTGCACTTAAAAGCAGGAAATGACGTCACTTTCAGGGTTTCTAGACCTGAGACCCGCTCAAACCTGATTCCGGCTTTGGGCAGCCGATGGACGTGCCGGTTGCTCGGATAAGATAGTCTGGGCAGAGAGGGGGGTGACTTCCTCACCCGCTGCTTGTGACAATGGTTGCACGGCTAATTGGCTGCATCGATGGCTATCATAAAGTCAACTGTCTTAAAAAAATAAAAATAAAAAAAAAGTACCGGGATGATGTCTGCAGGCATCACCCCCGTACAACCACGTGAAGCAAAATGGCATACAGGTATGTGATTTTGCAGCAAGTGGTTAAGAGTGGTCCCTTACCACCTCTTCTGGAGCCTGCTCCTCCTTCCTCTGAATGCCCCCTCAGTAAGCCACGTGTTAAGGGGCACCTGTGTGAGCGCGTTTCCGAGCCAGGCTCCATAGATGCACATAGTGCCACTAAGCTACACCCCTCCGCTCCCTACCTACAGGAGTTTGGTTGGCAGGAGCCAATATCTTCCACTGCAGCCAGTGTTTCCTGTAAGACCAGGAAGTCGGAGAAGTGCGTGAGAGGAGCCAGGTAAGTGTTTTGGGGGAGGGCGTGGACAAGTAGTGGGAGTGTGGGGTGTTTTTTTTGTTTTATGTAGAAAATACACTCGCTTTAGAACCAGTTTACGTTGGAATGGCTCTCAACTGTTTTCTCTATACAACGTGTGCCATGTAGCTGTACATTCCGTAGTCAAGCACTACAGTATAACACCAACTGTGAAATGTAATTTTATCAGCCTTATTGGAATACTTTATTTTCCTCCCTAATCTATGGCTGATTGGGCACGAGACTCCTATCAGCTCTGCACAGATTACAAAGTCCAAACAGGCATATATGGAAAGAAAACGCAAAGAGAATATATTGAGCGGAGAGAAAAGGCTATGGAGAGGGACTGAATAATATGGATAGTTCAGAGGTCAGGCTGGTGAAATGGGCAGTGCAGAGGTCAGACTGGTGGAATAGGCACAAAAGTAGATTGGAGAGGTCTTGGAGGGAGAAGGGTTGATGGGCATAGCCAGGTTGTGTCTATTAGCTGTATACAATGCTTGCACATGCTACAGTCCTTATCAGTGTCCTTAATTACTGAGTGACCATGTCGGACACAAACTGCAGGCAAGAGATAGTTATGAAAAAACAATTAAATTCCCCCAAAACATATGCTTTTCGGTGTGCATAAAGCTAAACCTTTGTTTTGTAAGAACTTATTCAATAAAGCCAGCAACTGTTGAGCAATAAAGTGTGTTCAGAGCTTTGTTAGGTGAAACATAATGTATACAGTGCTGCAGTCAGGAATATGTAGTGTACAACAAGCATATGCAGTGCATCAATCAAGAGTGCAGGGCTCAGGTCTATGTAATGCATGGCATAGCTTGCAGTGTAATGTCAACAATAATGCACTCATAAGACCCATTTCACACTGGGGCATTTTTCAGGCACTTTTGGGCCAAAAAATAGCACCTGAAAAAACACCTCCCCTGCAGCCCCAGTGTGAGAGGCGGTGTGCTTGCAGGACGTTAGAAAAAGTCCTGCAAGCAGCATCTTTGGGGCGGTGGAGAAGCGGTGTATACACCGCTCCTCCACCGCCCCTGCCTATTGTAATGAATGGGCACCGCTGACTAAGCGCCTGCAAAGCGCTTTGACAGATGCGCTTTTCCAGCACTATTAACACTTATCTTGACTGCTAGCGGACGAAAAGTGCAGCTAAAACTAGCAGCGCTTTACCGCTGACGCCTGTTGCGGCTCAGTGTGAAAGGGCTCTAAATGTTTGGTCAGTGGTGTCTATTCCCCCTAAGTGGTCAGTGTTGTGTGTTTGTGCCCCCTAAAGTGGCCCCCATCACTACAGGACACGGTGACATTGGGATCAGAGGAGGACCATAAGGTGCAGTGGGAAACCAGGTACTTGACTGACCAATACTTTCAATACAGAGGAGTGTTTGGCATTGGTTGAGAGCAAGATCGGTGATTCAGGCAGCTGGACGGGTAATTATACACTGTTCTTTAACGAGCAGGACTTTAGTGTGTGTGTGTGTGTGTTTCTGGCTGTAGCTTATACTAGAGGGGTTTCCACTTGCCAAAAGTACCCCAAGCCTTATTCTATTGCTACATTGGAATGGTAACAGAGGGATCTCAATGAAAATAAAGGTTTTTGTTTTTTTTGAGGAGTTTAGTTACTTTTAGAAGTTAGTGGAAGAGTGGAGAGTTGGGTATAGATTATTCATTACAGGTTCTTGTATAGCGATGTCAATTTATGCAGCACTTTACACCTAATATTGTACATTCACATCAGTCCCTGCCCTCAAGGCCCCAACTCATATTCATAAATTATACTAGGACCAATTTAGACAGGAGCCAATGTATCTACCAGCATGTCTTTGTAGTGTGGGAGGAAACCGGAGTCCATGAAGGAAACCCACACAGGGAGAACATGCACTCCAGGCAGGTAGTGCCGTGGTTGGTGTTCGAAGTAATAATAAAAGTGTGGAAAACTCAGGTAGAGGTATTAAGTTGGTGGTAAGGGTGAAGAGTGCATGTAGCGATATGAAGTTCTAGTAAGAGTGGAGAGTTCAGGTTGCGACATTCAAAGTTTTATAGTGGAAGACGAGCCCTGCTTGCGATATTAGAAATTATAGTGGAAGAGTAGAGCGTTCAAGCAGAGATATTAGAAGTGGTTGTGGTGCAGGTTTTTAGGGGTTCAAAGGAGCATTAAGGAAGCGACCTAACGCCACCTCAACACCTCTCAAACACCCTCCTGAAGTACAATCCAAGCAGGGGGCTAACAGATGTAAACTATCCCTTAGGGCAATTGTTCCAGTGACCGCTATCTAACTGGCAGATTTACCCCCACCTCCTGTTCTGGTGACCACTGGAAAATCTGTGTCTTTCACTTTGTTCCTGTGGCAAAAGACAGAACAAGTCGAGTGAACCCCCACCCCCCTCTGTACTGACAAGTTTCCCTAGGTTTTTTTTTTTTTTTTGTTTTTAATCTGACATTTTATTTATACTGTGTGGTGTGTGTTTTTTTTTTTTTTTTTTTACGCATAAAGGCAGTTGGGAGACATATTGACCAGTAGCCATCATTAACATAATAATTATCTAATATTTAAAATATCTTTTAATGGTTTCATCCTCGGTAACGTTTCACCTACAGTTTTGTAATTTCTTCAACATAGCTAAGAAGGAAATCTTTGCTGTCTAGTGATTTATGGTACAATTTTGAAACCTTTTATTTAAAAATTTGATGACAGCAGATCAGCTGTTAAAAGTGAGAATGTAATTTGGCCAAGATTAATTTTGTTTAATGGAAGAATACTCCATATCACTAGAGGACTGGTTGCAGTTAGGTGCCAGATTTCTATATTTTGTCAAGCTTCAGAGTTAACTGAATCATAAATGCATCCATGTTGCAAAAAAAGATGTATTTCCCATTTTCTTTTTATAATAAAAATTATTTCTATATCATTGTGAAAACGCATGGCTTGGCCTTAATAGGTCTGTGTGAAAGTAATTGGTGTGGTGTTTCCACCATATTGCATTTTTTTGAAGAACCTCATATAGTAGACTTTATTGGAACAATGGCAGTGAACACACTGAAGGTTGGTGTGAATTTCCTGTATAGGAGACTATGTATTTTCTGACATCAGGGCATATTACTTTCAGTGCAAAATCCAGAACAATGCATCTAGTGGGAACAAGCCCTAAGAATTATCTTGAGGATTGAGAGTTCAAGGTTTATCCATGCAGTTGTATTTTCGTACATGCACAACAGACTTACAAGTTCTCCTGGTTGCTCATACCTGCTACCGTGTGCTTGGTAGTCCTTTCAAGAATAGTAAAATCCAGTTGTGGTACAATCATCTTCTTTCTTTTTGTCAGATGTCTTTAGACATCTTTTAGACTTTTGGCAGCCATCTTTTTTTTTTTCTCTGGCAAAATAAACCTAAATTAATGTTACTGTTGTGATATAAATGATGTGTTCTAAAATGGGTAGTGTCTGGTGAACTGATAGTTACCACAGTACATGCATACTTTTATGGGATTCCCCTCGATTACCAACACTTAATATCTAGAAGGAATAAAAGGATGGCATACGTTAAATGAGCATTAAATGTGTTCTGTGTTGTAAGGGGATTTTGAGAATGATGCCATAGGAGTCGGCCAGCCAGATACAGAGAAACAAAGGAAAAAGCTATTTAAAAATCATAGCAGCCAGAACTTTGTAGCTGCACGTTTATGCTGTAGTGCTCCAATTTGTCAGTTTTACTGCATTAACAGTTTTTCCAGAATCCCATAATGCTCTGCTTTCCAAATGCTCCAAAAAAGATCATGAAGAGGTTAAGTAGACTAATGAACATGGGAATTGCAGTTTAACAATTGGATCACAGAAATGAGGGTGCCCATACTGTTGCTTGGCTATTGTACAGGCAGACATTGGACTGTCATTTCCAATGCAGGTGAGCATACAAGTCTCTGCACTACTTGCAATGATGGATATATTAAGACCTGGGATTGACACTTTAAGTCTGTAAACATTGAAATGTGAGCATTCTGTGTCTTTCTTCAAGGATCCTTCTCTTTTACCACTTGTAACTGGAGCCATGCTTTTTAATATCGGAATAGCAAAGTCAATCAGAACCCCGGTATCCATTTGGTTTGATATCACGGGTAGGTCTATTATATCTGTTGCTTCTGACCTCACACTGGTTTAGATTTATGGTGGCACAATTTTAACACTTGGTTTTCATTGTAGAATAGATCGAACTGTAGACTTGGTTGTAGCATGTTTTGGGTGGTGATATTTGGTTTGGTTGTGGCCATACTCCTGGATTACATTTATGGCAATTCGTAATATTTGCAACATTCTGCAGTATTTCATTGTCTTATCTTCAGAGTAGGTAAGCAAGTCATCTGAGCAAATGCAATTATTGCCCCAGAGAATAATTGATCTATGTGGCTGTGATTAGGCTATTGGCTAATGCCATCATAGGTTTATTTTAACTGTATGATCAGTTTTGAAGCCATAAACTGTATAGTGTCCATCCGTGTGTGGTGGTTTTTTTTTTTTTGTTTTTTTTTTTAGATAAATAGCCCTTTCAAACCAATTTTTTTTACACTAAAAATGTTGAATCGATGTATTGAATGAAAAGTTTTAAAATGACTTTTCTGTGAATTACCTTCACACCATGCAAAGTGCCATGCATTTATTGTAGGTTCTTTCAACCTTGAAACACTTGAATATAACTTGCAGGATTTTGCAGTTCTACTGTTTTTGTACAATTTCACCTGTATCATACATATACATATAGCACGATTCTGAAATGTATCTAGTGGTTTAATCATTGAAGTTTATTCTTTTCATCTATCTCTGATAGTAACAAGTCGTTCTTTCTTCCCGAGTCAGGGCTGAAAGACTTGTTATAATGAATGTAATTGTCTAGCTCCGATTGTCCTTTACATGATTTGTTCATTGCTTACACTGGGATTGTGTTACCACTGAATACTTTAGATTTGATTTCTGAAACGCCTAACTTGACTATCATGAATTAAGCTGTTTTGGATATTTGGTAATAGGAAAGTATTGACCCATTTTAAAGGAATTGGGTGTGAAATAATTTAAAAGGCGTGTTTTCTGCTTTGCAATGCTGGATTTAAGTGACTTGCTTTCTAAAATCTAAAAATGGCCAGTTTTGTAAAAGTGTTTGCCAGTCTTGGGTTTGGTGCAATATGTTTTAAATTGTGCTATTCTTCTCCATATTAATAATGCTATGTCATGAAAATCTTTATAGATCACCATAACTGCAGTCAATGAATGATTTGGTGTCAAGTTTACCAGCATTTACAGTCATCCAACACAACGGGATATTTGAAAAATACTTTCTCCCGTAGAAAAAAAGTGTATATACAATATACTTTATTTCAAAAAAAAAAAAAAAAAAAAAAGTTAAACTTTAGCTTTTTGGTTTAGAAGACATCAACAGATTGAAACCAGGAGTGGATGCAGGTTGCTAGTTACACATTTGTCTTTCAGTAATTAAGACTCGGTTGTAAACCGTCTTGATAAGTATTATAGGGTCTACAATAGTTTTAAACATTTGGTGTCTAATTGAAGCCTTTGATGTTCCAGTTCAGAAAATCTTCATCTCAGAAGTGTTTGTAGAGATATGGGAAGTGGCAAAGCTTGAGATTGTACTGTTGATTTAGGAGCGCTCTTATCTGCCTGGAAATCTGCATTACCCTTGCTGACATAAGAGGCACGTGATCGGTTATGAAATTGCTGGGATACCAATTTATAACAAATAACACATTTGCAGCTGTGTAGGGATCAAGGTGAACTGTACAAGAACACATTACTGCTTAGGTTTTATCAAAGGTTGTGTTTTTTTTTTTTTTTCCCCCCTTGTTTTGTTTTTGCTAACCAGTGCAACAACCAAACTTCATGATCTCTTCAAGCTGCCTTGGCAGATCTTCATGTACTCTGGCTTATGCCTTTTTCTAAAGTTCATTTTAAGGGATAGAAAACCAATATAGTAAACCAAATGTAAAGGCAATTTGTGAAGGAGTTATACAAGACCCAAGGAACGAACCCAATGGGTCCCAAATACGTGCATCTTTTATTAACTCATGTTGGCCAATAAAGAGAATTTTAGTCTTTTTGCAAAATATTAATTTGAAGCACTGTGGCCTTGTTCATTCCGTGTCCATTGAGTTTTTCAGTACACCACCACCAATTTTCTATATGCCATGTTCACACCATAAACATTTGCAGGTGTGCAGAAAAATGTAGCTCAAGTGACATGGTGTGAATAAGCCCTAAATGTTTAAAATCTTCGAACTTGGTTTTCTTTTTTTTTTTTTTTTTGTTTTTTTTTTTTTTTTTTTTCCAATGACTTCGACCTATTGATACAGTAATTGTACATTAGAGAATCACAGGTTATTTGGGGACCAACCAATCCAAATTTACCCATTGCACTGAGCAGGCAGCTTTTATATAAGCACAATTCTGTTTTCGATCAGATTAGGCATTCTACAGGTTGACACTATTTATAGCAAATCTTGTGCCACAAAGGCTTTGATACGGTAATGGAAATTTATTAAAGTGAATTTAGTTAGTTTTTGTGTGGAAGGGTCAGAACCCCTCTTTATTGCTGCCTGTATCCCCAAGGGGAGATCTTTTTTTTTCTCTGTATCCTTGAGACCATCGTCGCTGGGACTGAAAGTGAGGAGAAAAATATAAAAATTGGGAAGAATTTTTGTACTGTATCCAAAATATTGAGGGTGGGGGGATGTTTTTGGATTTAGATATGCTTTAAATAAATACTTGTCATTGTTCCTCCTCTTTAAAATGTATCGACTGATGTCCTTTGAACTGCTGTCCTGAACCCTTTTGGTTGGGCCTTCAGCCTGAACAAGGGCTTGAGCAAACTAGGGCTCTAGTGGAGGTCTTAACAGGAAGAACTAGGTGATGAACGTACAATAGCAGGCTTACCCTTTAGGCCTAGAAGTGGTGTTTCCTTTGATGTGCTAATAAACGTGCTTACTCAGCCTTACTTCCTTAACTGCACCACTGCTATCATCATTGAAGCTAATCATGAATTTGATATGGCTAGTAGTGAAAGTAGACCAAAGTAACTGTCTGTTGATCCGTGTAATACATTTATTTAGATACCTGTTTGCAGAAATGGTTAAAATGCAGGATAAGTTATCAAGGTAATGGTAACATAACTCCTTTTTAGGAATAGTAATTTTTGAAGGCATAAACCACACATAGTGTAACATAGTGGGACTCCAGGGTAATAATCTAGAATTCTCTTCAATGCAACTGCTAAGATGGTATCAAAATGCTGAGTACAGCAATAATACAAGGGAGTTATAGGTTCCTATATCTCATTCCTATTCAAAATATTTTGATACTATTTTTTTTTTTAACGGTTGTATCGACTATGATCTATATTTGTACCCTGAAAGTCTTACCATGTTAAAATGTGCGTGTGTTGTGTAATAAAGATGTTATCTATATAATAAATTGCCCCATACAACTTTTTCCTTTTTTAATGCAATCATTTTGGAGGTATTACGAACTTGAGTCTCTCATTCACATATATATTTATTGGAATCTTTCATTCTCAAAGGTTTCCAGGTACAATCTATTAACCTGAAGATTTCATACTGCTTTTAAATACATGGTCAGATAACCCAAATGCACACTTTTTATTCTTGTGGTATAGGTAGAGGAAGCACAGCGACGCTTGCTTCTTCTTTTTGGGGCAGTCAGCTGGTGCCCATAGACCTGGGGATCAGGCAAAATCTAAAATTAAACAGACAACCTACTTTTGCGTATCTCCCATGGATAAGTACTAATGGTCGACTTTAGGCTTGTCAGATCAGTATTTTTTGGGCTGTAGGTAGCTCCTACTCCTTAGCAGGCCTTAGTAAGAATGTCAATTTGGATTAGGATCCAGCTGTTCTCCATTTTGGCAAAAAAAATAAATTTGCTCATGTACTTTTCAAACTCTGTTCCTTAGGAAATGTTTTCAGGTCCATTTATCTGGAATAAAATGTTGAAAGTTGCAACTGTTGATAAAAATAAATAAATAATTACAGCCAAAAGTGGTCTTTTCTGAAGAAAAATAGGTGTGGACCTCTGTAGACGTAACGTAGCCCCTAAAAAGAAATCCAGTTGGTTCACCCTGTCACATGAGTCTGTTTTTCCTACTCCAAATGGTGGTGTTTAATGAAAATCAAGCGCTGTTTGGCCAGATTTTGGAACTGTGGTTGGGGAATTCCTTGATAAGGTGTATGTTATCCAGACTAGAGTACAGAAACTTTTTTCTTTCCTATGCCATTTTTGTTTTTTTATGAAAAGAGATCTAAAATAGAAATGGCTACATGTTTGTGGTTACTTGCTGGCAGCAGCCATAGCTCTGTATTCTGAGTTCTGCCTCTTTTTTTTATGTAATTATACTTTGGCACAGGCAGTCTAGGATCCTCGGATTGCATCATCCTGCCTCCAAAACAAGGAATGTTTTCACAACGCAAAGCACTGTCTCCTGTTTCAGAAAATGCTGAAAAGGCTTTTCTAGAAATCTGCATAAGGGACAGTTCCTTCCTTTTCTGAGTAAAGCCTAAAGAAAACTTATGGGGGCAGCCATCTAGTCAAGTGACTGTAGTACTTCTCGTGTAAACATGGGTAGCCCACCTATGTGTACATATGTAAAAGACCCCGATCGGCAGCTTTTGCTCCTGCACAGGAATACAGAGGCAGACTTATTTATTTTATTTAACCTGTGTGTGTGTGTGTGTGTGTGTGTGTGGTGTTAACGTTCACTGGTTTCTGGAGATGTTTATAGGGAATCCATGTGTTGGTTTACACTTGTGGACACTTGGGGTATGTAATTTATCCAAGTGTACAAATACCTGGTGTACAGATCTAAAA
This sequence comes from Lithobates septentrionalis, assembly GCA_037952835.1. NCBI lineage: Eukaryota > Metazoa > Chordata > Amphibia > Anura > Ranidae > Lithobates > Lithobates septentrionalis. The sequence goes on from JBBDGP010003002.1 coordinate 15,533, forward strand.
TTTTAAGTTTAAAAAAAAACCCATTGTTTTAATAATTGAGATTTCTAGTTCAACTTGGCAGGGTTCATCAAGTGCATGCTAAAAAATGTTATGGCTGCATTGCAGTTTTATGACTAGAATGAACTATTGCACTTTTTCCAGTTAAGGCAATTTAATGTTTGTATTACCAGAGTCCTTTTTGTAGGCAGTCTGTGAGACTCCTGGCCCCTGCACTCTGTGGCAAGTAGTGTGTGTGTGTGTGTGTGTGTGTGTTTAAGGACACAGACAACCTTTAAACCTGAAAGAGGGTCTTACCCCGTAGCACTCTATTCAAATCAGTTTGTCAATATTTAATGGGTTAATGTTGAATACCTTTTGTGCATTGCAGTTATGACTAGACTAGAGACCCCCTTTATTTTTCTTGGGGTGATCATTGTTAAAACTCTACAGCAGCTGAAACATTTGTAATCGGAGTCCTTTGTATGCATTGAGCTGTGTATACTTGTGCCCTGCACTGTTACTTCTAACCGCTGCACCTTTTGTACAGTGGGCCTGTAAATTACTTTTATTCCTGTCTACTGCACTAAAACACAAACCTCCAATAACCTGAAAAGGGGTCTTACACTTCACCACTATACAATTTTCGTTTTTCAAGATTCATTGGGTTGATAAAAAAAAACCACACCTTTCTGTGCATTGCAGTTATGATTTAAAGTGAGGTAATGCGTTTTATTATTTTTATTCGGTCAAGGTGATTTATTGTTTAACTGTATAGTGGTGAAGTGTGTATTTACTCCCAGAGCCCTTTGTAGGCACATGGCTTAAAGTCCTACGTTTTTAGTGCCACCCTAGCTGGGCGGCAGCCCTGTTTCCAGCGTTCTGGTTCCAGCGCACTCTGAAAGCACTGCAGGTGCTCTTACTTTAATACGCTTTCTGAGGACCTTACCAGACGTTTATTCTTCAGTTTCCTATTTGGAAACATTGCAGTAATGGAAGTTTTTCAGGCAGGATTGCCTTGTTTATACTGCTTTTACTTGTTAAAAATGCACATCCAACATCAGCAGTTATAAGAAACAGGACATATTAAGCTGTAGTTAATAGTAGAAGGGTTTTTGGCTTTTGCCTATGGAAAAACAAAGCATGTTAAGTAACTTTCTGCTCCCTCCTGACTCAATCTGTACATGATCTATGATTTTTTTTCCTTGTGCCTTTTTTATGAGCTCTCTGACAGTCTGAAGTTGGATTATCTTGGATAACTCCTCTATTGGGGTGTTGGGAGTCTGCTGGTAAATTGAATGTGAAACCAGCATCTAGTATCTTGGGGAGTAAATAGAATAAATATACTGAAGGTAGGTCTCTGTCTATTGGTGTACTGCTGTGTAATGTGGTCTGTGTATTTTCTTATTTTTTTTGATTGGTGGCTCTCAACACAGTGCTGTTTTGCTGATCGTTATGCATTGTGTTCCCCCCCCCCCCCAAAAAAAAAAAAAAATGGAGTACTGCGTTCAGATCTGTAATAAAACCCAAAAATGCAGTACTCGTAGAGGATGACTTTTTTTTTTTTTTTTTTTTTTGCGCACTTATTTCATGAGGCTGTGTTCACATATATGCGGGAGGGTGTGTAAATTGCACCCATTCCCGCACCAGCATGCAGCTGCACAACAGGGGGTGCCATTAACTCTTAATGGCACCCCCACACACTGAAAAATGTGGTGCAAAAGCACCATGCAAGTTCCATGCAGCCTTTTTTAAAAAGGCTACAGGGATCTTTTTCCTGCAGAAGATTCAGGCACAGCAGCCTATTTAAATGCCATATCTGCTAGTGAGCTGGTTGTTTCCAGGCAGGAATTGCTACTGTTGAGAGAAATGTTTAGTTTTAGGCTGCATTCACACCTGAGCATTTTCAGCTCGTAAAACGCCAGAAAAAACATCCAACAAGCAAAATCCCATTCTGGGCCCCTGAGCGTTTGTCACCTGAAGCTCAAAGTACATTAGCTTCTTTTTGAGTAGATTGAAGCATTTTGCTTTGTTCATATTTCATGTCTGAGGTTTACAACCACTTTAAGTAAATGAGCAGATTTGACATTGAAAATCATACTGAGCTAATAGGGGTGCAACGGATCGTTGCCGATCCGTGATCCGTACGGATCACCCTCCGCGGATCGGCACACCCGCGATCCGCGGAGCACTTTTCGGCCTCAGCCATAGGAAAGGCCTCGGCTTCGGCCTAGCTCCGGAGCGGCGGCCATCTTGGTACACCCGGAAGTGGCCGCTGTCTCGACAGGAAGTGACGTTTCGTCGCCGCCATCTTGCTACACCCCACACTCCCTTGCACAGTACAATAATTAAAGAGTGAGAAGGGGGCAAGCGGACATCTTGTTACACCCACCGGAGTTTTAAATTTAAAAGCCATTTTCAACACAAAACTGAGCTTGTATGCACAAATACTGTATTTATGCATATAAGCTCGGTTTTGTGTTGAAAATAGCTTTTAAATCTAAAACTCCGGTGGGTGTAACAAGATTTGTGTTTGTTTTTTGTTTTTTTTTGTTTTTTTTGTTTTTTTTTGGTTTTTTTTTATGCTGATCCGAGGATCGATCTGATCCGTGACTCTGATCCGAGGATCGATCCGATCCGTGAGATTTTTGATCCGTTGCACCCCTATGAGCTAAGTAATCTTAGTTGAGGTGTTGCAAACTTGCTGGAGAATCTGGTGTAGACTATCAATTTTGCGAGCTGGTTTTTAATGCAGACAGGTCTTCATTTAGCACACAGAATGATTACACTCTAAAAGATAACTGATCCCTTTTCAAGTGTAAATGATCAGGAGGAACTACCAATTAGAACAATAGTCATTTCAATAAATACTTGGTGAATATTGGTTGAATCTGCACAAATTCTCTATGGATTGTCATCTACTACAGACACGCAGTTGTAAGTCTGTGATGATTCACTGATCATTAATATAAGAAGACTTTCCTTTCTAGCTCAAACAGTTAAGACGCAACTTGTATCCTATTTCTCAATGACCATTGTTGTTTTTTTTTTTATATATATATATATATATATATATATATATATATAAACAAAAGAAAAACTGGAAGTTCCACAAGTGCAGGTTAATAGCCTGGGGGGGTTGCAGGTTGTATCGGTCTGTTTTGTAAGCATTGAAATCCATGTTGGTGCACAGTGGTCGGATCAGGTCAGGGCACAATGGAAATGCATCCAAATTTCCATGTGACTAGATAAAGGAAAGGCCATTTCCTACGTACAAATGGAATATCTGTTAGGAAGTGGGAATCACTGGGGTGACTGTGGGGGGTCACTGCTACCAAACAATAACCAGGTATTTTTTCCTTTTTAAGGTTTGCTGCAGGTGACCTCTTTTGTGTTCCACTCGCCCCCCTGTTAATTGTTCCAATCTGGCAAATAATTGATCTGTTGGTTACATTTTTTAGGTATATTTACTTTTTCTAGGAGTGAGAATATAACCCCCTACCCATACTAAGGAAAATAAGTTCATTCTATAGCGGTTTCCAAAGCGAGGAAAGTCCTTTCTTGTATGAGAGAGGTATGGACTCCAGAGAGATCTCATTTTGCCTATGTAAAAATCATTACTAAGACCTCATCTGGAATATGCAGTTCAGTTTTGGACACCAGAAAGGATATCGGGAAACTGGAGACAGTGCAGAGAAGGGCAACCAAACTGATAAGAGGCATGGAGGAGCTCGGCTATGAGGAACTAAATTTATTCTCCTTGAGAGGAGGCGATTAAGGGGGAATATGATTCACATGTACAAATATATAAGGGGTCCATATAGTGAACTTGGTGTTGAGTTATTCACTTTACGGTCAACACAGAGGACATGGGGGCAATCTTTACGTCTGGAGGAAAAGATTTCATCTCCAAATACAGAAAGGTTTCTTTGCAGTAAGAGCTGTGAGAATGTGGAATAGACTCCCTCCAGAGGTGGTTCTGGCCAGCTCAATGGATTGCTTTAAGGCCCCTTTCACACTGGGGAGGGAGGTGTGTCGGCAGTAAAGCTCCGTTAATTTTAACAGCGCTTTACCGTCATTTTAGCAGCGGTATTCGGCCGCTAGCGGTGTGGTTTTATCCCCCCGCTAGCAGCTGAGGGTTAAAAAAAAACACCACAAAGTGCCTCTGCGGAGGCACTTTGCCGGCGGTATAGCCGCAGTGCCCCATTGATTTCAATGGGCAGGAGCATATACACCGCTCTTTCACTGCTCCAAAGATGCTGTTAGCAGGACTTTTTTTCAGCGTCCTGCTAGCGCACCGATCCAGTGTGAAAGCCCTGAGGCTTTCATACTGGAGACACAGCAGCGGCTGTTTCAGGTCAGTTTGCAGGCGCTATTTTTAGCGCAATAGCGCCTGCAAAAGTGCGAAAGGGGTCTAAGAAAGGCCTGGGTTCTTTCCTAAATGTACAGAATCTAACCGGGTACTAACATTTATAGGTAAAGTTGATCCAGGGAAAATCCGATTGCCTCTCTGGGATCAGGAAGGATTTTTTTTCCCCTGCTGTAGCAAGCTGGATCTTGGTTTTCTTTTTTCTTTTTTTTTCTCAACCTGACTAATGTAAGTAGTGGCAGCAGCTTTTACTTTTTTTTGCTCACTTCCTGTTATGCCATTCTGCACCCCACATAAATACCCAATACTGGTCATTTGGAACAAGTGACCCCCCCCCCCCTCATGCCTCCCCCGCAATGCAATACATTAGCTGCCAGTGTTAATTTTTACATCAAATTTTGATTTTAGTCAGTATTTTGACTAAAATGCCATTTTAGTCATCTGAATTGTTTGTCGTATTTTAGTCCACTAACGGCGTCGGTACATTTTAGTCTACTAAAATCTAATGGGTTTATAGTTAAATTGTAATGCATTAAGGCCTCATGCACACTGGACGTTTTTACAGTTGCTATTTTTGGCTTCAGGCTTTTTTTTTTTTTCCTGCAGCCAGTAGACTCCCCACCGTGTTATCCTTTGTGTCCATGCACACGTAGGCTTTTATCAGCTTTTCCCCCCCAGAACTAATGGGTCTGAAGAGGAGTTTTTCAGCTGTAAAACTCTAATGCTGAAAAATGTGGCTATTCAGCGTTTGAGCGTTTTTTGAGCCATAAGCTTTTGTGGTGGTATAGTTTTAGCTAAAAAGCCTTAATGCAAAACTTGCATTTTTAACCCTTTCACGACTAAGCCTATTTTTGACATTTGGTGTTTACAAGTTAAAATCCGTATTTTTTGCTAGAAAATTACTTGGAGCCCCCAAACATATATTTTTTTAGCAGAGAATCTAGAGAATAAAATGTGCAATATTTTTTATCACACGGTATTTGTGCAGCAGTGTTTTAAACGCAACTTTTTGGGAAAAGGGACACTTTCATGAATTTTAAAAAAACCAAACAGTAAAGTTAGCCCATTTTTTTTTTTTTTTTTTTTTTTTTTTTTTTTATAATGTGAATGATGTTACGCCGAGTAAATGGATAGCAAACATGTCATGCTTTATACTTGCACGCACTCGTGGAATGGCAAACTACGGTACCTAAAAATCTCCATAGGCAACACTTTAAAATTTTTTAGTTACCAGGTTAGTTAGGAGGTCTAGTGCTAGAATTGCTCTTGCTCTGACTATCGCAGCAATTTATATTCATAAAGTGTGTTTAAAAAATTGATCACTTTTATTGCTGTCACAAGGAATGTAAACATCCCCTGTGTCAGTAATAGGTGGTGACAGGTACTTTTTATGGAGGGATCGGGGGTCTAAAAGACCCCCAATCCCTCCTTTGCACTTCAAAGTATTCAGATCGCCGTTTTTGGCGATTCTGAATACTGTATATTTTTTTAAAACTGGCGCCATTGGCAGCTGAGTCAACGGGAAATGACGTCGCTTCGATGTTTACTATTAGGAGGCTGGAACGAAGCCGCTTACGACTTCGTTCCAGACTGTCAGTAGCCGCCAGAGGCGGCGGATTGGTGATCGTGCCTCCCGGTGGATCGCTTACGACTTCGTTCCAGACTGTCAGTAGCCGCCGGAGGAAGCGGATTGGTGATCGTGCCTCCCGGTGGATCGCTTACGACTTCGTTCCAGACTGTCAGTAGCCGCCGGAGGCGGCGGATTGGTGATCGTGCCTCCCGGTGGATCGGGAGGCCCGGTAGGAGCGGCGGGAGGGGGGGGACGTCCCCTCCTGCTCCTCCGGTATAACAGCCGAGCAGCTTTTAGTACTATAGCGCCGTCAATTTACACAGCACTTTACATATACATTGTACATTCACATCAGTCCCTACCCTCAAGGAGCTTACAATCTAAGGTCCCGAACTCGCATTCATATACTAGGGCCAATTTAGACAGATCAAGTATCTTCGTTCCTCTGCCTATGTGGCGGGAGAGTGTGTGCCTTTCCTCCAATCAGCTGTCACACCATGTGTCTAGACTCCCCTCCCACTGCTGAAACCAGAAGAAAAATTTCTAACACACTCTGCACTTCCTAAAGAATATATAAATCTGAAGACTGCAGATATACAAGTAAAATATATGTAGGAGGATTTGTTACATCTCTGCATCATCTGAGGCTGTTCACTTCACTGAGTATAGGAGAGGGTTTACATCCACTTTTAAGCCTTTTCGCTAGAATTTCCAAACTCATTGTATACTCAAGTAAAATTCGAATAACCTGTAGTGGGGATAGGGAAGTAGATGGGTGTGAGGGAGTGCACAGGGCAGAGAACTGGTCTTGGGAGGCTGTTTTACACAGTGCTAAGCACGGCTACCTTGGTGGGAGGGGATACACTCCCCATGTGCTTTGCAGGGCATTGTTCCAGAACTCGCAGGCAGAGGGAGCCTGCTTTTATCAGGGGTTGGGGCTTTAACAAACAGGCAGAGCTCCAAGGAAAGTGGAGGTTCAGGTGGGTAAACGTCCACCACGTTTTTTGTTAATTTTTGGCAGGTTTAGTTAATTGACTAAATTCAAATTTTATTTTTGTTTAGGTTTTTGTCACTAAAAACATGCAGCTGATGAGAATTTTCGTTGACCTAAATGTAACACTGTTGGCAGACCCCCACCAGGCCCAATCGCTGTAGGGTGGGACTGAAGGTGACCGACCTAAGCTTTGTAAAGCTCACCATATATGTTGCAACCTAACAGTAGTTCCTTATAGATGCACATCCCCCCTTTTCCCTGTATTCGTATGCACATTTCTCACACACACCGCCCACTTTATTTAGGTACACCTTGCTAGTACTGGGTTGGACCCCCCTTTTCCCTTTAGAACTGCCTTAATTCTTCATGGCATAGATTCAACAAGGTGTCGGCTGCACATCCATGATGCAAATCTCCTGTTCCAATACATCCCAAAGGTGCTCTATTGGATTGACACTTGGTGAATGTTCAAGAAACCAGTGGTGAGATGATTTGAGCTTTGTGATACGATGCATTATCCTGCTGGAAGTAGCCATCAGAAGATGGGTACACTGTAGTCATAAGGGGATGGACATGGTCAGCAACCAGGGGCATCCTGTTCATTAAGGGTGCACGGGCGCCGCCCCCCCCCCCCCCCCAGTTCATGCGTCCGGCCCCTTGCAGGACGCCGGATGCATGGATTCCAATGGGGTGTGTGTGTGTTTTTGTTTAAAGCACCTGATTAGAGCCAGAGGCATGGGCATCAAAATAGGATGTTGATTAAAGCGGTTGTATATCCGCAGAAAAGAAAAAACCTGTAAGGCAAAGGCATGATGAGCTAGTATGCACCGCATACTAGCTCATGAAATGCTTACCTTTAGAACGAGGCTTCGCTATCTGATCCCGGTCCAGGGTGAGGGGGCTGATGTTTTGCCCTCTGCGTGCATTCTGGGTTCGCGGCTTCGGCACTGTGAGTGGCCGGTGCCACAATGACGTCACTCCTGCGCATACACACGGGAGTCTTCTTCCCAGCAAGGTCCGGCAACGTCTGCCGGACCTTCAGCAAGGCATTCACAGCGCATGCGCCAGTTTAGGAGATATTAATTTTACCCACAGGTGAGCCTTATTAGGGTAAGGTTATACAACCGCTTTACTATTTGCTATTGTAACACTGATCCTCCTCCCCGCCAATAAGGAAGCGGGTCTTGAGACCCATCACCCGACTGACTGAAAGGACAGGCGATCCCATTGGACGCCTAGGAGGAGGGGAGGAGATGCACGCCAGAAGCCGCCATGATGGAAGAGGACACAGGAGCCGCTGCCCTGAATGCATTAAGATAAAAAACCTTCTGCCTTTACAACCACTTTAACCTTAAATTTTCACACTTGACTGGAATGTTTTCTTTTAAAGGGATTGTAAAGGCAGAAGGTTTTTTATCTTTAATGCATAGAATGCATTAAGATAAAAAGCCTGTGTGCAGCAGCCCCTCTAATACTTATCTGAGCCCCATCTCTATCCAATGATGTCAATGAGTGTCTTGGCCATCAGGGACTCTCCCTCCTTATTGGCTGAGACACAGCAGCGGAGCCATTGGTCAATCAGTCAGCCAATCAGGAGAGGGGGTAGGGCCAAACCCCAGCTCCTTGTCTGAATGGACACAGAGCTGCAGCTTGGCTTGGGTGCCCCCATAGCAAGCTGCTTGCTGTGGGGGCACTTAATGGGAAGGAGGGGCCAGGAGCACTGAAGGGGGACCCAAAAAGGATTGGGGCTGCTCTGTGCAAATTTGCTGCAACAGAGCAGGTAATTATAACACGTTTGTAAATATATTTCCTTCTATAAAATCACTTTTAAACTGTCATGTATAGGGGTTCCTTTGCTTCCAGAGCAGTGTTTCAGACCACTGGAGAGCCAGGCCAATGTGTGCAAGAGCAGGGATCTTGCTATCCTAGGAGCTACCAGCACATGGTATTTTAACCCCTTCTTGCAACACTTGGCAACTAAACAAACTGGGAAACATTATTACAGTACATGCAGCCTCAATTACAATGATGAATACATCCCCTGGAATTGGTGTCATAGGCACTTGTAAAATCTGTCTATGCAACAAATGTTGCTGCTTGCGACAGATTTGTGTAACCATCAATAGGGTGTCTATGAATCTGAATTTCTTCAGACAGAATATTTGTGTATACGTGACACCATTTACTCCACCATAGATGAGGTCTTGTATACCTTCACTTTTCTTATCACAGATGTGGTGGTATATTTAATGAATTTGTTGCAGTCACACGTCCAAAATGTAATTGTGTTGCAGGAAGAACCTTGTCGCATGGCTTTCATAAATTTAGCGCCACACTTTCTAATATAAATATAATTCCAGAAAAGTGTTGCAAGTGCTTTGTTGCCCCCAGTGGGTTTAATTGGCCCTTAATAGGGTAGCAGTAATTCATGGCAACCGATCTGATTGACATCACACAGACACTTTGTATTCTTTCAGCTTCCCCCAGAGAGTTGGGAAATCGGCTAGTTTTTGTGTATGTACTAGAAATGCTGTACACTATTAAATCTTTTACCTCCATTTTTTTTTCTATTTTAAATGTAGAATATGTGAGTATTTTGTGATTAGCATGCCTCAAATTGTCACGCTAACCTTGGCACAGCACAACTGAAGCCTTCTGCTCACTTAGCTCAGATCCTTTACTTCCTATATCACCTTTCAGCACTTTGTGCCAACATGCCAATGCTTATAAATAGTTTTGTGCTATCTGAGGATGGAATATTGGTATGCACCGGAAGTAACGCTGCCAGTTCAGTGTTGGGTCCTCGACTAATGTTACTCAGTCACCAGCGGACAATAATACTTCCTTCTAAAATGTCAGAGTGCAATCCCTAACCTATTAACTGAGGTGCTAATTTTAGATGGCCTGTTGTGTTGCGTCTTAGTTTTCCGATTTAGGTAGTATTGACACAGCGCAGGTCTGCATAGCATGTGAATGGAGATGATTAACATGAGTGTAGCACAGGTGTGTGCCCTGTCTTCCTGAGGAACATGACCATCCCACTGTAATGGAGAGTGTGCATCGGATGACCTGCAGACCTAAGGTGGTGACGTTCCTGGAGTTGCGAAGGCATGTGTTATTGATTAATGCACACTGCAAGGGAAATGATTAGCAGACATAAGAAATAGCTTTGGTTTTTTTTTTTTGGTTTTTTAACGTAACAAACATGGTGGTGTAGAGGAATGGTGCAAGTACAAAAGGAGTACAGTTGGGTACATCCATGGCATGGGTACATTTTAGTTTTCAAGTGTAAGACATGACTAAATATTAGAAAAACTGCCATAAGCAGTGATGAGAAGTCGCCTTAGGTTTTACCACAGTGACTAGTTGATGAAATGGTCACATTGCATATGCAATTCGTACAAGTCTTTAGTTGACATGACATAAATCAAGTCCTTTGCTTTGATGCAACTAGAGAAGTACTGTACCTGCGTGGCGTATGTCAATACTAATTTTGGATGGTTTCCTCCCAGTCAAGAGTGATGAAAATGGGTGGACCATTAATGGTAACGCACTACAAGGGTGCTAAAAGAATTTTTAGGCCTTATGCAGACTGGACACTTTGGCCATGTCTCCTAGACACCTTTTCCTCCTAGCAGTTGCGTTTTGGCAGAAAAAAAAACTGTAAACGTGTGTAATGCGTTTTAGACTCAAGCTCCTGGGCATCAATTTCAATGGCAAGAATAAATTCTTTCACCGTACATCTAAACGCTTTTTTTTTTTTTTTTTTCCCCTGCCAAGTCACTGCTCCTGGATGCCCTGCCAGTATTTTTATTTTTTATTTTTTCTCCTGTCTCTATATGCTTCTGTGTGCATGAACTCGTATTTTTGGGAGATCACGCTTCCTGTACGACCATTGACTGGGATCTGCATTCTTCAGACACAGCTGATCACAGATCAGGACAAAGGGAGCCAAATGCAGCTGATCAGTGTAAACAGGATTTGCCAGTTATCGGCAGTCCTCTCCTTACACTGACAGCACGTGAGGAGAGCTGGTAAGTGGCAATCCACACAGGGGACATCTACACTGACAATCGGTGCCGCCTGTCCGTGCTCGTCAGTGAAGGAGAATTATTTCTTTACAAACTTTTATAACAAACTAGAATTCCCCCCCCCCCCCCCCCTTTTTAGCAAACCTAAAACCCAGTGGTGTTAAATACAACCAAAAGAAAGCTCTGTCTCATGACCGCACAATTGTCATTCATGGTGTGACAGCGTTGAAAATTGACTTGGCAGGAAAGGGGTAAGAGTGCCCAGTAGGCAAGTTCCCCTTAACTCATTATACATAAGATTTGAATAAAGTGCAGATATTGAATACAAACATGTAAACAAGTCCATGCAATGAATAAATCCCAAATCCAGAGTCCCATATTAGATGTGCATCATTGCAAACTTTGTAGTTTTCAAGATGTGCCAGTAGCATTCACCACCACCCAAGAAATTATAAAGGTGCGAGCTTACCAGACCACAGTGACCCCTTTTATTTAGAGCGGTCAACATAAGCTTAATATTTACCAGTGATAGTGACACTTCTCTTGGAATATCAGGAAAGACAGCTAAACCCAGTACCAGGTATCCTCCTCCAGATCTCCATTGGCTCAAATCCATGTAGGAACAAATGGGTAAATGCTCCTCATGGTGTAGTACATTAAAATTTGTGTTAAAAATTCACTTACAAATGTATAAGGACAATCGCACTGTAAAAAAAAAAAATCATCCGGCCAGTAATCGGATAGTAGTTGCAGTTCACCTCGGTATGTGACATCACTAGGAGGCTCCGCCCATCATAGGCTAACATGCAAGGCCATTTAGAGGCTAGGCATCCCTAAGAGCAACTTTAAAATGGTTGAGTGTGCATGAGGCCCAAAGACAAAACACACTATGAACAGCATCACTAGTCAAGATATATCCTACATGCTAGAGTGCTAAAAATCTGTTTATGGCTACTATTTCATTAGTGTGTACTAAAATGTATTCTTGAATGTTGCATTTTATTGCATATTAAAAGAGAAGTTCACCTTTGGGAACATGTTAATATGTTCAACCCGTTTTTAGGATGGAACATGTAATGCCTGTAGTGACAACGAGCCAGGGATCTTCTCCCCAATGTCCCTGTCGCAATTAAAAAACAAACGCAGCTGTGTGGGGGCTCCATGTCATTCGTTCAAAGTTCTGTAAATGGGGGAACAAGTGCTGACAGCCTTTGTGACTGTCAGCTTGTAGTTCTCAGTGAACTACCACGGGGCTGTTGAACGCTCTGATAGTTGATTGAGCTTCCTGTCAGTGTGTAACTGTCTGCCCATAAGTAAGAGGCAGCTTGCAGTCTGCAGGAGTCCTGCATTGCACCCACGATCTGCTGATTGATGTGCATTTTGATATATATATATATATTTTTTTTTTTTTTTTTTTTTTTAATAGGAGGTGAACTTTATTCTTTTAAGGCACCTATGCACATGTTTCATTTAAAGAGGTTTTAAACTTAAAACCAAAAATGTAATATATTGCAGCTTACCAATCATTGGTGACTGCTTTTATTTTCTTTAGAATTTTAGAATTTTTCCCTCCCTTTTTTTTTAGTGGTTGTGTGTGGGGGTTTTTTTTTTTTTTTTTTTTTTTTCTTCAAAGGGGGCCAGATTTGATGAAGTGAACATGCGGGCCAACCATTTTGCCTGACATTCTTTGAACCATAAAAATTAAATGCACATTAACTAATACACTGCCCAACAAGAATTCTCTTGCCTTTTGCAGCTGTCTGTGGTGAAGAGTCTAAGGATGAGCTCAGATTATTTGGATATACCGTATTTATCGGCGTATAACACGTACTTTCACTTTAAGAGTTTCAGGGAAAAAAAATTACATTTAAAAAAAACCAAACAAACGAGGGCCAGTGCCCATTAATGTAGCCTCACCATTGCCATCAGTGCAGAGTGATCCATGCCCATCTGCAGCCTCAGAGGGGACAGGAGGGGGGGCAGGACAAGCGCCAACAGTACATACAGAAGAATTGCCTGTTTACTTGACGACCTTTTCAATACAAAGTCCCGCCTCCTATAATAGGCAGATAGTGGTCCAATGCCAGCCCAGGAGACGGGCTACTATTACAGAGGCCACCGAGTAAACGGGAGATTCTCCTGTAAATGAGGTATATATTCCCCCCCCCCCCCCCCCCCCCACCGAATCCCTGAGTGCCGCCATAAAAGAGATGGGCTGCAATTGGCCCGCGGGCCTGGTCTAGACGTACTGGATGAATGGGCATGGCAGGCAGCAGCATTGTCATTCTGGGAGGGGGGGGAGAGGAGGGGAGTGTTAGATATAGATCAGATTTAGATACTCTTCCCCCCCCCCCCCATGTGATAAAGGTTTTACATAAATAACGGACCATTGTACGCACCCCTGTCAGTAGTTTGTCTCAACCTTCCAATAGATACATCTGGTAAAGGGCTTTTTCTTTTGAAAATGGACTTAAGTTGGCCATAGACAGATTGACATTCAGCTGGAACTGGACAAATTTTGCTCCATCTGTAGGCAGGCTGGCTGTACTGAAGTTGATACAACTGGTCTGTCTGTGTGCTTTGTGTTTGTTTTTTGTTTTTTTTGGAATACTATCACTGCCAATGGCTATAGCCAGCCGCTATATCATTGTATTCTGACGGTGGGGAAACCTCTTGCTGTCAGAATACAATGGCGCAGTGGGAGGCAACCCCCCATCAGCAGTGTCTGTTGGCAGAATGAAGCGATTTTTCTTTCCTTGAACCCCTTAGTGCTGAGGGGGCACTTGGAGAAGAGAAGCGGAGAGTGCTGGCGGGGGAACCTAGAGAAGGAGTTAAAGGATCGCTCTGTGTAAGCCCATTACACAGAACTGAAAAGTGTACAATCTAGGAGAAATGTGAACCATGCCTGGATGATCAATAATAAGTGACCACTGCTGCTGTCAAAATCAAGAGGGCTCATTTAAAATTTACATAATCGGGATGACAGCGCTGTGCAACGGGGAGCAATTTGTTTTTTACTTCTCAATTTTATGTTTCCATAATTCAAGTGTTACTGTTGCAATAGTTTTGCGTGTGTGTATTTCCTGTGTTGCAACTCTTAAATGCTTAGTGTTTAAATATAAATATACAACAGTGGATATGTGGGACTCCCACACAAGTGCCAGCGTGAAAAATATACTATACAAAAGCTATAATGTATCAGACAGGTATGTGTGCAAATCCTATCATATGAACCAACAAATTCTAAAGTGCTCTAGTGCAAAAACCATTTTTATGTCCACATTTTACAAAACATGTTTGTTTTTTGTTTTCTTCAAATGTGGACATATAGATAGGATTCACACTAAAGCACTTTAGAATTTGTTGGTCCATATGATAGGATTTGCACACATACATTTTTTTTTTTTTCCCCCTCGCTGTACAAAACATATAATGTATCAAAGTATTTGATCCTCTGATTTTGTAAGTTTGCTCACTGACAAAAATGATCAGTCTATAATTTTAAAGTGTATGTAAACCCGATTCATGAAATTTGAGCTGGGCACATACAGGTGAAAGCCAGTAAATTAGAATATTTTGAAAAACTTGATTTATTTCAGTAATTGCATTCAAAAGGTGTAACTTGTACATTATATTTATTCATTGCACACAGACTGATGCATTCAAATGTTTATTTCATTTAATTTTGATGATTTGAAGTGGCAACAAATGAAAATCCAAAATTCCGTGTGTCACAAAATTAGAATATTGTGTAAGGGTTAAATTTTGAAGACACCTGGTGCCACAAACTAATCAGCTGATTAACTCAAAACACCTGCAAAGGGCTTTAAATGGTCTCTCAGTCCAGTTCTGAAGCCTACACAAACATGGGGAAGACTTCAGATTTGACAGCTGTCCAAAAGGCGACCATCGACACATTGCACAAGGAGGGAAAGACACAAAAGGTTATTGCTGAAGAGGCTGGCTGTTCTCAGAGCTCTGTGTCCAAACACATTAATAGAGAGGCAAAGGGAAGGAAAAACTGTGGTCAGAAAAAGTGTACAAGCGATAGGGATCACCGCGCCCTAGTCAAGATTGTGAAAAAAAAAACCCTTCAAAAATGTGGGGGAGATTCACATGGAGTGGACAACTGCTGGAGTCAGTGCTTCAAGATCCACCACCAAGAGACGCTTGAAAGACATGGGTTTCAACTGCCGCATACCTCGTGTCAAGCCACTGTTGACCAAGAAACAGCGCGAAAAGCGTCTCACCTGGGCTAAGGAAAAAAAGAGCTGGACTGCTGCTGAGTGGTCCAAAGTCATGTTTTCTGACGAAAGCAAATTTTGCATTTCCTTTGGAAATCGAGGTCCCAGAGTCTGGAGGAAGACAGGAGAGGCACAGGATCCACGTTGCCTGAAGTCTAGTGTAAAGTTTCCACCATCAGTGATGGTTTGGGGTGCCATGTCATCTGCTGGTGTCGGTCCACTGTTTCCTGAGATCCAGGGTCAACGCAGCCGTCTACCAGCAAGTTTTAGAGCACTTCATGCTTCCTGCTGCTGACCTGCTCTATGGAGATGGAGATTTCAGGTTCCAACAGGACTTGGCGCCTGCACACAGCGCAAAATCTACCCGTGCCTGGTTTACGGACCATGGTATTTCTGTTCTAAATTGGCCAGCCAACTCCCCTGACCTTAGCCCCATAGAAAATCTGTGGGGTATTGTGAAAAGGAAGATGCAGAATGCCAGACCCAACAACGCAGAAGAGTTGAAGGCCACTATCAGAGCAACCTGGGCTCTCATAACACCTGAGCAGTGCCAGAAACTCATCGACTCCATGCCACGCCGCATTAATACAGTAATTGAGGCAAAAGGAGCTCCAACCAAGTATTGAGTATTGTACATGCTCATATTTTTCATTTTCATACTTTTCAGTTGGCCAACATTTCTAAAAAATCCCTTTCTTGTATTGGCCTTAAGTAATATTCTAATTTTGTGACACACGGAATTTTGGATTTTCATTTGTTGCCACTTCAAATCATCAAAATTAAATGAAATAAACATTTGAATGCATCAGTCTGTGTGCAATGAATAAATATAATGTACAAGTTACACCTTTTTGAATGCAATTACTGAAATAAATCAAGTTTTTCAAAATATTCTAATTTACTGGCTTTTACCTGTATATCTGCAGTGTTTTTTGGTTTTTTTTTTATCTCTCTACAAAGCACTATGTCCCGTGGCTTTCTCCTGCTCCATTCTGTTATCAGCATAACGTCTGACGAGTTATCCGACACATATAATAAAACCAGGCTGAAATTTGTGTGAGGGTGGGTACTATAAATTAGCAGAAAGCTGTTTTACTTTCAGAACAGCTCTGAAAGTCTCTGCCTATCTGGAGGGGTGTGTGTGCATTTCCTCCAATCAGCTTTCTCCCAGTGTAATCCAACACTACACTGCTACTGCTGAATGAGGAAGTGACAATTTTAACACGATCTGCACTTTCTAAACAGTATATAAAGCTGAAGACGGCAGAAATACATGTAAAACTTATGTAGGAGGATTTGTTTGAACTCTGTATCATCTAGGCCAGTGATGGCAAACCTTGGCACCCCAGATGTTTTGGAACTACATTTCCCATGATCAACTACACTGCTGAGTGCATGAGCATCATGGGGAAATGTAGTTCCAAAACATCTGGGGTGCCAGGGTTCACCATCACTGATCTAGGCAGTTTACTTCACTGGGTATAGGAATAGGGTTTACACCACTTTTAATGGTGGTTTTTTTTTTTGTTTTTTTGTTTTTTTTTGTTTGTTTTTTTAATAGGGAGTACAAAAAAGGAAGGAAACCTACCAAGAAGGTCACATCTGCAGTTGAAATAAAATAATTTTATTGTAGAAAAAAGCACCATATAGATAAACAGCAAAAAATCCAGTGAAAACCTTCCAAAACAGTATTAAAAAGACAATGTTGTCATTAAGTAGAGATTGCAGCTGCGCACGCACCCATTCAAACAGTCGGACACACCTCTTCGGGACTAAGAGGCTGGAGTGTAAATGTTAGGACCTCCTATTAGGGCTGGGGAAAAAATGGATTTGAATCGAGTTGAGAGGTCAAATCGATTCAAATGTTCAGCAAATCGATTTTTTTTTTTTTTTCACCAGGACCGGCGCTGAAACCGCGCCGGTCCTGAGGAGCTACGGGCAGGAGTTTTTGGGCGAGGCTGCGGCTTTGGCCTAGTCCGCGAGGCCAGACGCCGCGAACTAGGCCGAAGCCGCGGCCTCGCCTAAACTCCTGCCTGCAGCTACTGAGGACATCAAAATAAAAAACCTTGAATCGTGAAACGCAGATTTTTTTTTTTTTTTTTTTTTTGTCGCCCAGCTCTACCTCCTATTATAGTAAACCATACTAAACAGTCCCAAGCTTCCATTAGAACCAGAAGAAGGGGAATGGTGTGTTTTGCCACTGAGTGAATGCAGATGCTAATAGACAGGTGTAGTGTTATTAGAGCTGCCTAGTATAGGATATTCCGTGGTAATAATTCAAATTATTCCAAATCCTGACAGCCTGGGACTATGCTCTCTAGAACATTTGTGAGGCGTTTAGCAGTTGCTGACTGATGGACTTGAAATGTCAAGGGACAGTCTGGGGAAGATCACCCAAAGGAAGGCTGTAGTATTTGGAGAAAGTTCATCAATGGAAAAGGAGGATGGGGAGGGAAGGTTGTATGCAGGGGGAGAACGGCACACCACCTGTGCAGCACTGACAGCTTTTGCTCATACCGTGTGGTTATTGATCAAAGTGAAACCACCTCACCACCTCCGCTGTCGCCTGTGTACCTTCACCCGTCGCTCCTAACTCTGCTCTGCCTGGTGGGCCTCCGGATGAGCTCCTAAAGGGGAGGCAGCAACACTGCGGCTCACTGGCACAAGTGGCTTCCAGGGGTCACTTCACCTTCGCCTCACAATACCGCATGTACTGTAAGCTACAATCCCACGAACGTCACAAGCGTGCTGACGTCAGGCTATTTTTAATTTTACAGTGAGACAGAATAACTAACAAATATCCAGAAACTCATTTCAAAAAAATTATAAATTGATTTGAATTTTAATGCACAAATAAGTATTTGACCCCTTCACAAAACATGACTTGGTGGCAAAACCCTTGTTGGCAATCGGAGGTAAGACGTTTCTTGTATTTGGCCACCAGGTTTGGACACATCTCAGGAGGGATTTTGTCCCACTCCTCTTTGCAGATTCTCTCAAAGTCAATAAGGTTTTGAGGCTGATGCTTGGTAACTCAAACCTTCAGCCTCCTCCACATTTCATATGGGATTAAGGTTTGGGGACTAGCTAGGCCACTTCAGGACTTTAATGTGGTGCTTTTTGAGCCACTCCTTTGTTGCCTTGGCCTTGTGTTTTGGGTCATTGTCATGCTGCAATACCCATCCATGACCCATTTTCAATGCCCTGGCTGAGGGAAGGAGGTTCTCACCCAAGAAGTTGTCCTGTCCCCCTTAGCAGAAAAAAACGCCACCAAAGCATAATGTTTCCACCTCCATGTGTGATGGTGTTCTTGGGGGTCATAGGCAGCATTCCTCCTCCAAACACGGCGTGTTGAATTGATCCCAAAGAGCTTGATTTTGGTCTCATCTGACCACAACTTTCATCCAGTTCTCTTTAATCATTCAGATGTTCATTAGCAAATTTCAGACAGGCCTGTACATGTGCTTTCTTGAGTAGGGGGACCTTGTGGGTGCTGCAGGATTTCAGTCCTTCATGGCGTAGTGTTACCAATTGTTTTCTTGCTGACTATGGTCCCAGCTGCCTTGAGATCATTGACAAGATTCTCCCGTGTGGTTCTGGGCAGATTCCTCACCGTTCTCAAGATCATTGAAACTCGACAAGGTGAGATCTTGTAGCCCATTCTAGCCTTGTGTATGTCTACAATCTTGTCCCTGACATCCTTGGACAGCTCTTTGGTCTTGGCCTTGGTGAGAGATTGGAATCTGATTGCTTCTGTGGACAGGTTTTTTTTTTTTATACAGGTAACAAGCTGAGATTAGGAGCACTCCGAGAGTACTCCCAGTCTCCGCTTATTACTTGTATAGTAGACACCTGAGAGCCAGAAATCTTGCTGATTGATGGGGGATCAATCAAATACTTATTTCACTCATTAAAATGTAAATCCATTTAGAACATTTATAAAATGCGTTTTTTTTCTGGACATTTTTGTTCTGTCTCTATTAAAATAAAACCTACTATTAAAATTATAGACTGATCATTTTTGTCAGTGGGCAAACGTACAAAATCAGCAGGGGATCAAATACTTTTTTTCCCTCACTGTAGAGTATATTTTTCACACCACAAATAGAGAAGTAAAAACAAATTGCTCCCCCATGCACAACGCTGTTATCCTGATAATATAAACATCTGCTGGTCCTGCATTGTACTGGATGATGTCAGAGTGCTAAAGAAGTGGCTGCAGGGTACTGATCACATTGAGAGAAGGAAGCCTGTGGGAGTGAGGCATAAGACGGTTAAGGGGGAAGTACCACTACAAGGGCAAGCTTTACATTTCACCGGAGTTCAGATTGGGGCCTCATACACGGAGATGGCTTTTGGGTATCTTGCATAAATTGTGTGCATATTTCAGTACCTGGGAGGGACATCCACCCATAGTAATGAATGGCTGTATGCTGTGCCTATGTAAATGTGTGCATGGTCAACACAACTATATAATACAGACGAACTTGTACAGTAGAATTCTATCCAGTCACACACACCTTTTATATAGTTGGTAAATCTGAAGATGATTGTACAATCAGATTGTTTAGTGTATGTAAACCCATTCACTAAAATGTCAGATTTTTTTTTTTTTTTTTTTAACATGTTGTAATTTCATGAAAACAATACCCGATGATCCTGCCATAAAGACCATTTATGAGCAATTCCTGTAATAGGGTGCCTTTGCTCTGTCTCGTTCTGCATGGTCTCCATGGAGAATACATGCTGGTGAGCTCCTGTGCCTTGTATGATCCACTGGTGTCACCAGCAGAAAGCCTCCTCAGACCTATGACCTGAAGCCATTGTTGGAGTGCATGCATATAGATGAAACGTGGCTACATGGCAATGGATACAGTGCTTCAGCAAATGCCATCTGTTTAATGATTGCCAGGTTCAGATCCCCTATGGATTAGAATACATTGATAACTGTAACACACAGTGTATAAGCTAAAGCAGAACAAGACCATCCTTTCCTCTACAGCCAAGGAAGCTGCATATTTTTTTTTCCCCAGTGGTGCTGTACATGTGATCAGTGACACCAACCATTTAATGGCTTGATGGTTCGGATGAGAATACAAGCAACTGTGACACTGAGCATTTATACATGCCTTGACTTGATCAGTTTGAGAAGGGGTTAAATGGATGGGTTTAGTTCACATTTAACGAAATGGTGCTGTGGGGGTGTATTGCTGGCCATGTTTAATGGTGTTCATTCAGGGCAGTGCCTGCAGCCAGCGTGCTGTCACTTTCCTCAATGATCACCTGAGCGTTGGGCAATCCATTCACATAACATGATGTGCTGCACTCTGTGACCCGGACTACAGATCTGCCATCGTATTTTACTGCTGGAAAAATAAGGAAGACAGGCGGATCAGCTTTCAGTGTTTTTGGCTGTGGGTTTCTGCTGGCTTTAGTAGACCAATCAGGAGCAGCACCCAAAATAAGAGGAAATAAAAAAAGCGCTCGGCCTTCCTGCAGCAAACACTCGGCTGTGGTTTGTATTTTTAGAGCAATTCTGTGCTAAACATCCAAACTGGCTCATGACTCAACCCTGCATGTTTTTTATGATGGAGGTGGTCAGTAAATGCACTTTATAGGCGTGTGGAACTTTATTAGAAACATGACAACAGCCCAAACTTTCTTTTATTTTTATAGAAAGTGGGAAACGGTGAGAACCTCTGCCAGGTTTTTATTGTCAGTCCTCTCAATTAAGCAAAATCAACCCACATTTTTCTATGTGACGCCAAGACAATAAGGTTTTCTTTTATATTTGCGGTTGGGGGTGTTAAAAGGTGGTTGAGTCACATTTTTACCACCTTCCCCCTAAGCTGCAAAGGCAGGAGGTATACAAAAGCCACAGCTGCAATGCTTTGCAAAAATGATTCCCTTATGTTCAGATGACCGTACCATTTGCTGAACCAGACCCACTTCTGGTGGGGTGGGGGGTAAAATTATGAAGATGAGCCATGGTTTTACTGACCAATCCAGGCAGCAATACAAACCCCAAGTTTGTGGGCTCCTGTCACATGGGCAAGTCGGGGAGTGGTAAAAACAGCATTGCTTTTACCCCATGCTCCCCCCCTGACCTCCCACCTAAAAGTGGTCATGTGACCTGTCTTTAGGCCTGCTCTGAGTGAGGTCCCATCCTGGAAGAGTGACCCCTTATACAGGATCAGACTTTATATGGCCTTGTACTGAGTCCCTGTCAGTACTGACAAGTGTCGTGCAGGCAGCTGAAGTCAAGCACAATCTTCTCCTGTCATGAGGGAAAGTCAGGCCTGTGATTTCTTGTCTTATAGAAAATGCTAGTTCCCTGGCTGTATAACTCTTCAATCTAGTAATCGCAGAGCTGGAACTAGTGTTCTGTAAATTCGGGTCACTTGGCTTTGGGAGGGGCTTGGCAAGCAATGAAGACATTAGATTAGTATGACAGCCAGGGACCCAACCTTCTCCCAGACAGAACAGCAATGACCTCCATGATTCTCCTGTGACTGGTCCACTTTAAGGGTTGTTTTCATCACAGCCATTGTCATACATTACAGGCAGGTAAATGACGTTGCCAATGTGTTTTTAGTATTCTGGACTCAAGTAGAACTAAAGGCCAAAACTTTTTTTTTATTTTTATACTTTTATAAAGCCAGCCATAGATGGATGGAAATGTGGCCAGTTCAGCAGGGACTGGCTGAATTTTCCATCTATGTATGGGCAAGATGGTTGTCCAAATGTCAATCTTTTCATTGACGTCTGTACAAGCTGCCTGCTGGCAAATTTTTGCTTGGATCAGTGCCGCTGGATAAAGCCAGCAGTGCTGATCAGTGTATTCTGACAGCAGGGAAGGCTCACTGTAAAAATACAATAACTCCTTCATTCACATCAAGTGTTTGGATGGGGGAAATCTATTCATTTTCTTTCATGAAAAGGAGTCCTGTATAACCTGCCTAAACCCCCTTTCAGCTTTTTGCAATCTGTGTCCCATTGGGGATGTTCTACTTACTGTAACTTCCTGTCACCAAAACAGGAAGTGAGGAAATCCCCTAGCGTGAAGTTGTCAGCAGGCCATTTGATTTTCCCCTCTATTCCTGTCCTGGTGACAGCCCAAAATTTGGGATTTTCATTACTTTCACTTTCCATGATAACTGTAAATGGAACAAATAGAGAAGGTGAATCTCCTAACAGGGACATGGACAGCAATACAAACCTGACAGGGTTCTAATCCTTCTCTACAAGTTTAAAAAGGTTTTGCTTTTTATAATTTGTGTTCACCTGCTGTGTGCCGCCATCCCAGCCCTTTAAGATGGGGAAAGGCTTGTCAAACAATGCGCAGCAAACCCCTGAGTTGTGGTGGGAAGGGTTGCATTATTCACACACAAGAATGATGGTGTCTGTGACATTTTACCCTCATGGATGTCATCAAGGCTACTGATAACAGTACAGTTGGGCCCTTGTCATGGGCACCCTGCTGTGGTGGCAGTGATATTGATGTCATGTGCAAATTTTTTTTTTTTTTTTTTTTTTTTTTTTTTTTTTTTTTGGGGCTCTCACACCATATCCATTGAGCTGCGTTGATCAATTAAGACGCAAAGAAAACAGTTGCTTTGCCCTGTTCACACCATACAGGTGTGTTGTGGTACTTGTCTGCTCATGACCCACACACATGCTTGTAAATAGATCTATAGAAAAAAAAATGTGGTTTTAGTTTATCACAAGCACTCAAAGCTTTTGCAATCAATACCTATCCTCATTCCTGCACTTACGTATAATCATTTGGTTGGATAACTGTAGTAAGACGGCTGTAGATGCATTAAAAAATGTTAGTAACACTAAATATCCTTATTCTCCAAAAATCATCCACGCACACTACTTAATGGCTCTGTAATCTGTTTTTCATGAAATTTGTTTTACTGTTTCTGCCACCTTGAAATGTCTTCAATGAGCTCCCGATCCTCTCCTTTTCCCTCCTTTTAATTCTGCTCCATTTCGGGAGCAAATGAGAGGGTGGCTACAGTCCTACATACAGAGGACCATGGAGAATGAACGTAGCCACCCTCTAACTGAGTCGGATCATGGCAGCAAAAATAAAAAATTGGAGGAGGCTCCGAGCAATTGACTTTTTTTTTTTTTTTTTTTTTTTTTAATTTGGTTAAGAATACATACTTGTATAGTTTTTTTTTTCTTTTTAAAGTAGAGTTTAGTGTCAATGGTTGGAAGAGTTCCTTGTAACATTTTCTGTGTTCTTCTCCTTTCTTTAGCTCAAGTTCCAGACAGTGAGGAGCAGTTTCTGCAGGACCTCCAGTCAGAGAACCGTAAGTAGTTCTCCACATTTCCTGTATACATTGCTATTGGTATGTGGTTTGGATGGTGGAGCCATGGGACGCTCTCAGGAATGACAATCTTCAGGTCAGAAGAATGAGCGTGTTGCAATAGGGAATGTGTGCTGATCTCAGTGGAATGTGATGTTTGCTAGTGACATTCTTTGTTGCAGGTTTTCATGTTGGGCTTTGTGTAGCACGGTGGTTTTACACTGCAGACATCAACCTTAATAAGCAGAATGGAGCAGGTGTCTGATTCATGTATTTTAGATGACTTCATTGTACAAGTGCAGCCCATCTGCCTACATCTGTCACTTGAACTTGTCAAAGGCAGAACACATCCAATTCACCCATTGAACGGCTCCAGTTTTCTATGCATCCCCACCAGTTTACCCCTATTAAAGGTTAACTCCTCTTTCATGGGGGGAAAAATGGCAAATAAAGAAAAAAAAAATCTATATATTAGTCCATTGCGACACAAGTCATAATGTAATTGAATTTTATTAAAAATTGCCTTTCCTTTTTAATCTGCAGATCTGTAATTTTCTGTAAAATGCAATATGGCTACCTGGAGGTATTCTGTATACAAATGGTATATATTAAGTCCCCAAGAAATGTCCTTTCCTGCTTGTGAGATTGGCTCACTGATTTTTCCAAGAAGTCTGCACCAGATAGAAAATCAGATTTTGGGTATCCCCGCAGGTAATTTTTGTTGGGATACTCCCAAAGGGAAATTTACTTCTAAAGGGATGCAGACCCTGCCACTTCCCTTATTGGAGCCCTGCAGGCACAGCAGCTGATTATTATGAAACCACTCCCATACAGATTCACGTTGCTCATGGACACAGACAAACAGCTATTCCTTCAGAATAACAAAAGATCGGAATCTACAACGAAGTTAAAATCCTTGCCATGTACATTGATCACCTAGAGGGGAATGGTGGTTTTGTTTTTTTTCTCAACAAAAAAGTTGCTCTTTAGTGCCAGTTCACACTTGTGTGATGTCAGACATCGCATGTGATTCGCACTGCTGTGCAGATCACATGCGATGTCTGTGCGATGCAAATTCAGCTATACAGATTGGTTTATAAATAGAAAAATTGGTGTATATTGCACTGACATGCAAACGTATATCAAATAGCAGCCAGCACAACACTAAGACAAGTGTAAATCAAGAAATATGTGACGGATAAAATTTTGTGCAGTGCTTAAAAATTTGTGATGATACAAATTCATATGTATACAATCTCTAATATATAATGTGATAATAACTACTAAATAAAAATAGTGAAAACTGATGTGAGAATCACACCCAAACTAAAGTTCATGTTCCATGATATAAACCTTTTTGAACCATGAATGTAACAGTCCTTGGATAAACAGTGAAAACTGATTGTATAGCCAGTAAGGGGATTCCATGTGACATCAGTGTTTAAAGTGAAGACACAGCCAGTGAAAAGGCTTACCAGAGTGAGAGGACTCAAATGGGCATATGCTCAGTGAGTCAACAAGGCTTATGGTGTAAACACCAAGGTATGGGATATCCACATCCGGGCTCCAGATCAAAAATGGAAGATGGTCCAATTGATCAAGAGATGTCCTAGAGAAGCAGTCCTCAGAAGCAGCCAACTGGTTAGACCAAATCCTCTCAAATGTTCAAAGTAGCGTGACCAAAAAAGAGAATACGCCACGTAGTGTGAATCCGTATAAACATAGAAATTTATAAAAAATTGCAAATGCTCACATTTGGAAAGTGGATCAAGCTCTTGAAAATATAAGGTTCGTGGGTAATACAGTGACAATGGCAGGGCTCGTCCCAACGCGTTTCATCTAAAGAGACATCATTGGTTGAATTTGTATCAGTCGGACCAAAATCGTGCAGGACCCTTTTTTTTTTTTTTTTTTCCACACCAGAATTGGATCTCATGGGTGTGAATCCGATTCTTGTCTGAATTCAATTCACACCAACACCTAACCAAAAGCTCCTGATCGCTGCTTGCAGTCGAGAGGTTTCGGAGAACGTGGCCACCAGGACAGGCAGTCACGGCAGTCATGTGCCCTTACACCCTGCCCCACCTCCGTAAACCTCTTTAAAGAGCTGGGAGGTGCTGAGGTTAAGAGGTTTTGTATAAAAATGTTGTGCAGCTGACTTGTGCAGCTTAGTGTTGCCATGTACGATGTCAGCGGAGGCAAGCAAGCTGTCTGCATCCTTCCAAGCTGTGGGAAGCCATGCTCCTTGGGTCCTTCACGCTGCAAAGTTTGGCCACAACCATTTTTGCCGCGGTGCGCTGAGCACCCCGCCAGCTTCTCCCTCCCTCAAGTGTCCCTCATTCACAAGTTTGAAAGTTGGGAGGTATGCTGACCTGTGTTCACAATGACTCCGACCAGCCACTCAGCCTGGGACCTGGAAGAAAGTAGAGATCAGGGAGTAGCGGTGTGTACTTAGTGGTTTCCAGCTTCCAAGGGCATTGGTCAGGTGTAATATATACATAGTTACACTGGCTTAGACCAGCGTACCTCTGTATGACCTACTGATCCCTGAAATTCATCTTTAGCAATGCTTCGTGTCAGTGTATGGTTTGTAAATGGTCATAAACTGGCCCAGATAAACAGATTCCACGTGGCGATCGGTGATGTGAAGGGAAGAACATTGCACCTTCTTCCAGTCATTATCTTGGATATACAGTAGATAAAGGTCTGCAGCACCACCTCTACCCGTGCAGCAGGCTCTTCCAGTCTGTGGAATGAAATGCAATATTCCATTAGAGGTCATTAGTGCTCCACTCTTGTAGTCTTCCAGTTCCCGCTTGTCACGTGCTAGACTCTGCATTGACTGGATACTGGATACCAGACCCACTTTCTATTCCTCCGCGATCAAGAGGCTAAGTGCATGCATTTCATAAAGTGAAGCGTCTGCACACAGATTACCTATACAACATCCTCTATTGCAGCAGCTCAGGGGGGAGATGTTTGGCACCTTTTTATGTAGTCAGCCATTAAGATGCAGGGCAGAGGAATGATAAAGGAGTAAGCAGTTGTGTCTGTCTGCCTTTCTCTCTGTTATGGCAGCAACACGCCAAGCCTTTGAAAAGATTGCATCCACAACAGATTGTGCCGAGCTGTTTCGGAAGTGTCTGGTCTGGCCTGTGGGTGTGTCACGTTCAGACTTGTCCCTGAACAATGTACAGTACAGGGCTTTGTGTGTCCTTACTTTAACCCCTGTAGGCCCGGGCTCCTGGCCTACTCCCCGCACATTTCCTGCCTGCTCCTTCAGCAAAGAATTCAGGTGCTGGCAGGGCTGGACTGGGACAAAAATTTGGCCCTGGACTTCCTCATGACTGGCCCACTTTAATTTTGAGTGTCCCCAACAGCGCCCCCCTTACATCAGAGTGTCCCCAACAGCACCCCCCTTACATCAGAGTGTCCGCAACAGCACCCCCCTTACATCAGTGTGTCCCCAACAGCGCCCCCCTTACATCAGAGTGTCCCCAACAGCATCCCCCTTACATCAGAGTGTCCCCAACAGTGTCCCCCTTACATCAGAGTGTCCCCAACAGTGTCCCCCTTACATCAGAGTGTCCCCAACAGCGCCCCCCTTACATCAGAGTGTCCCCAACAGCGTCCCGCTTACATCAGAGTGTCCCCAACAGCGTCCCCCTTACATCAGAGTGTCCCCAACAGCATCCCGCTTACATCAGAGTGTCCCCAACAGCGCCCCCCTTACATCAGAGTGTCCCCAACAGCATCCCGCTTACATCAGAGTGTCCCCAACAGCGCCCCCCTTACATCAGGGTGTCCTCAACAGCATCCCCCTTACATCAGAGTGTCCCCAACAGCGCCCCCCTTACATCAGAGTGTCCCCAACAGCGCCCCCCTTACATCAGAGTGTCCCCAACAGCGCCCCCCTTACATCAGAGTGTCCCCAACAGCGCCCCCCTTACATCAGAGTGTCCCCAACAGCGCCCCCCTTACATCAGAGTGTCCCCAACAGCGCCCCCCTTACATCAGAGTGTCCCCAACAGCGCCCCCCTTACATCAGAGTGTCCCCAACAGCGCCCCCCTTACATCAGAGTGTCCTCAACAGCATCCCCCTTACATCAGAGTGTCCCCAACAGCGCCCCCTTACATCAGAGTGTCCCCAACAGCGTCCCCCTTACATCAGAGTGTCCCAATCAGCAGCTCCCTTCACATCAGAGTCCCCACCAGCAGCCCACTTCACATCACAGTCCCCATCAGAGAGCCCCCATCAGCAGCCCTTCACATCAGTGTCCTCCCTCTCCTCCCCCTCCCACATGTACTCACCATTTTGAAGGCAGCTTCGTTCCTCTCTCCAGTCATGTGATAACAAGTGATAGGGGAGAGAGGAAGGAAAGTCTGCCATTGGTCTATCTCCCCCTGCAGGCTAGAGGGAGCATAACGCCTAATGGAAGGAAGCTTCTCCTCCTGACAGGAGTGAAATTACGTTCACTCACTGTCAGAGAGGAGCGGCTCCAGGACTGCACCTGACTGGCCCACTCAGCCATCGGCCCACCGGGAATCTCCCGGTAGTCCCTATGGCCAGTACAGGCCTGGGTGCTGGCATAGGGAAAGGAGGGTTCAGTGTGTGTCTGTGCAGCACCCATCTCCCTTTTACTGAATGTTAAATAAATCCTATATGAAGCGTGCAAGATTTCACGGTTGGAGCCCAATAAACCTCAAAAGTTTCCATAATAAAGAAGTGAGAAAAGAGGAAGAGCGCTGGAACCCTCAATTGCCACTCTGCTTTTAGAAGCCTGCCCTGGCCATAATACAGATTGGTGTGCTTTCTGTGGGTCATTGTGCTGTCATGCTGCATCAAATTGAATTTAGAGTACAGTATATTTAGAAGTATTATATTTTATAATACAGTTCTTCAAATGTATATATTTTAGCAACAAGACATGTGCTGCATTTTATGTTCTAGGTTGTGTTTATTTTTTTTTATTTTTTTTATGGGTTACCTTTCCCAGTTTTTCAAGTTGGAGAGAGGCTAAAGGCTGTGTCTTTAAAGCCGAATTCCAGTTATGGAAAATTTTCCTTAAGCAGGCCATACATGGTCGAATTTCGAAAGAATTTTCTTTTCAAAATCAGAAAGTTTGTGGGTTTTTTTTTTGTGATCCGATGACTCCACCATTGATTTTCGAAATTCGGCCGACCAAGCCTTCAATTTCACCTCCTATTGCTACAGAAAAGTATTTTCGTGGCCGGAAATCTTTTCTCTCCATAAATGTTCTTTTCTTATTACATTTCTCGCACGATTCTCCCATCGTTGATTAGAAAATCGTTTTTTTTTTTCTAAAAATTTCCAACATGCCCGATTCCTCAAATTTTGATTGCCGAACGAAAATCGGCCGTTGCTGCAGCCCACGAATGGTGCAAAATTCGTACGAAAATTCTTAGATACGATTTTCGAAAGAAAATGCTTTCGAAATTCGAACCGTGTATGGCCGGCATTAGTTACATTAGTCCAGCTTGGACCAATGTAAGTTTTACATGTGCCATACCTGTGGGATCTGTGGAAGCTGGAAATCACTGTAGTAATTGTGACGAACGCGGGTGTCAGATCCCTGCCCTCCTCGCTAACTCGCGACAAAGGACCGGCCAACCTCACACCCCGCTGTCACTTACGTAACAATGCCACTCTCAGCTGCGCCCAGCACAAAGATTTTCCAGCTTGCGGGACCACAATCTAGGTGCGAGCAGCCTGAGAGTGATTGTCACTGGGCTAATTACACAATTAACCCTTTAACTGCCACCACCCCCGTTTAAAACACTGAGCCGGGGGAGACTCGTAATTTCAGCAATACCAATTATAATTTGAGAATAAGCGTCTGCCACACACACACTGCCACTACAGACAGGTCTGCTCAGAGTCTTACTCTATAACAGTAGCGCCCTTGAAGAGGCAGGTTCGTTTATAGCTTGCATTAAGAGCTTTAGAGACAAGGTTAACACTTTTCAACATAAGGGTTTATTATGAAAAGGTCAAGGTTGATGCAAATAAAATATTTACAGAAAAAAGATGTTTCAAAAAGATAAAGACAATATACAGCCACAAAGCAATAAGGTAGAATTGGGAAGGAAGGATACTTGCAATTAATGTCCGAGGGTTGATCAGAGTTCAATCGATGAGCTAGGTAATCGGTTCTCGACTTGGCAGATGTTTCTTCTTGGATGGTAAAAGGAGAACTGACCATTGTCTTGGCATCTCCTCTTTTCTGTCAAATCAAAGGGGGTGTTGACAGCGACCAGTAACCAATCATCTGGCCAGCTGGTTTTAGGGGTTGGTTGCTGGGAGGTGTCTACACTCATGACCATGTCCCAGGTAGATTTCTTTAATACATATTCATATATCTGCATCTGTAGTGTTGACAGACTCCAAATATCCATATTATTATTCAACTTGAGATTTCCTTCAAAACAAGTCTAAACATGCCATATCTATAATGTATAGCCTGCTTTGGAGGAATAAGTGGTCCCAGGGGTTTCCCATATGACCTGACATAGGGGTGTCTGGACTTGAAACGTTCCATATTATCTGAGGAAGCTAAATATGTCCAGATTATGTCTGTGCTATTACTAAGTCAGAAGTTATGAAACATGCTGAAATTTCATACTTATTCTTATGAGGTGTATTCAGAAACTTTACGACCGAGGTCTGTTAGGGCTCTGAATGGGGAGGGTGACAGTTTTACGACAGGCCTGAACACTGCCCTTACAACAAATGTTTTCCTACTGACTTAGCCTGCTCTGTTTTCTCTGTTGAGATAACCTTTTCTGTTGAACCTAAAAAGCTTTGAATTCCTAAGGTGGGGAAGACGGAGTTCAGAGTTCTCTGTGAGGTTACATGGTTAGCAAAACTGTCATGGTTACTTCCACACAAGATGGCAGCTAGCTACAGCTTGTCATGTCCCGTACTTGATATCGTTACAGTAATCACCGTAATCTTGGGTAAAGTAGTGGGGGGGAGTATGAAAGGGCAGGAGACCAAACACCCTCCCAGTACTTCACCCCCAGAATACAGCATTCTCTGGGCGAGCAGTGATTGCACAATCTCCACCCCTATCCATTAGAGAACACTTTTTTTTTTTTTTTTTTGCATTCATTGAGAATTGCAAGGCCCGTGCCAAGTGTGTGACCTCCAGTGTTCAGTGCAGAAGAGCAGCCGCTCAGCATTGGACCCAGAAGCTAGTGGTGATCCCTGTATTCGCTGTGCTTGTTATGGGGCCCTTTCACACTGATCAGTTTTTCTTCAGTTTTTTGCCTTACTAAAAGCAGAAGAAAACCACATGACCATTAAATCCTATGGAACTTCTCACGCCAGTCAATTGCAGGTAGGGTGCTTTAAGTCCTGCATGCTGCATTTTTGGTGCGGTAAAACATCTGCACCAAAAAACCTCTCCATGGAAATTAATGCAAAACGCAGCTGCAGTTGTGTTTTTTTTTAAATACATCGCGTCCTTTTTTCACAGGTGGAAAATACATCTGCATTTTTACAACTAGTGTGAAAGCAGCCTATAACCAATGCAACTAAAGCTGAATTACGCTTTATGCAAACATTGCCATACCTGGATCTAAACCCTAAACCAAAAACTTTAAATATTGCTGCTTACTAGTCCGTGGTGAGGTGGCTGCATTCTCTGGCTTTTTTTTTTCTTCTATTTATCTGGTAATCCCTACAAATAAAACACTTCCTGTAGCTCAATTACATGGGGGGGGGGGGGGGGGGGGGGGCAGGGCAAATAGTTGTTTACATTGGTAGGAAGGAGGATATTCTTTGGAGAAGCTCTCTGGAAATGACAAGGACCATGCATTTCTGGCAGGACCAACTGTCATTATGTCCGCTTTCGCACTCATACGACTTGTCCCACAATTTTGTACTGCAAAATTGCATGACAAGTCATTCTCCATGCTTTTCAATGACTACCATTCATATTGGAAAGACTTTAAGTCGTGCCGACTTCAAAGTAGTCCCTGCACTACTTTGGTCCAACTTTCATGTCCTCAATGTTAAACCCTCAAGTAGTATGCAAATCGTACCTGAATAATGTAGACACGATTTCAGTACGACTTTGTAAGCACAAGCTGAGAATGGTTAATGCCAAAGTTGTGGCAAAGTCGTACAAAGTAGTACTGCTCCCAAATTGCGGCCGCATCGCGCGACTTTGAAGTCGCACAAGTGTGAAAGGGGCCTTACTAAAAATGTTCTTCACTTGGAGATAATAATAAGGCATCCACCACAACTATGGATAGGTTTACACTACAGTGATCCGATTTTTTCAGTGCAAATATGAAGTGTGATTTTGATGTCATTTTAACTGTGGTTTGCATACTCTGTGGAGCTAAATCGCACTGAAGTAGCACAAATCTTTTCCAATATCGCACTGCAGTCGCATTGATGAACGGACACCATTTAAAAGTAATGTGATTTCCCTTGTCATGCAATTCTGTGTGACTCAAGTCTTGTCAGAAATCACACTAGTGTGAACCAGCTTTAAGGGCTGATTCACACAAGCTATCCTGCCAACACGCATGCTGATGGGTACTAGGAGGACTTGATTATCAATATAATGCATTTTTTATTTTATTTTTTGGGGGTTCATTTTATTGCACTGTTACAAGTGATATTTCAATAAGTTCTATTCACACAGTGTTGGAATGCAGTACTTTTTTTCAGCACACAACACAGTGGTATTAACGGACACCATAGGAAACGAGACAGATTGATGGTCCTCTGCATTGGGATTGTGCCAGGCAATGCTGCCCAGCGCACCCCTTTGCAAATGGTGTGAATGGGCCCCAAGGGCTGCAGATATGTTGCATTTTATTTGTTCTTTGATTTAGTGTTCCTTTTTGTGTAAAATTACTACACAGAAAGCCGTATCTAAGAAAATTATCTCTGAATAATACCACAATAGGGAGTTTTACATGCCCCCTCTTGATATGGGCACCCCCCTATATGACCGCACAATGCGAACAGTGTGAATCATTCTGACACGTGAATGGGAAGTGGTTGGAATGTGTCGGCAGTCAGAACTGTAATGTTTACTCGCATGGAGTCTCATTGACAAAGCTTTGGTGTTTAGAGCAGCTCTGATCTGTACACAATCTGCAGAGAAGGAAATGATGTCCCAAGTGAGCCGCTTGCATCGGTGTTACACCATCCCCTGACATTTGTCACATGGCTGCACTGGGACATCACAAACAAGCTGGGTGTAGATGATGGTAGAACAGTGACAGGAGAACAGATTAAATACGTCATTGGCTCTTCTCTAATTGTTGTTACAGAGCTTCTTTGGGTCCTGCCAGTGTCCCACTAGTCTCCTGGGATAATGTGATGCAAACCCCTTCCTATTACCTCGACAATTACATTTGCCTTGTATATTTACATCCATCTAATAGATTTTATGCCTTTCAGATAATAATCGTAATCTTCATTGCTATAGTCCTATATAAAGCTTAGCTGATCAGTAGAAGCTGGGAGCCAGATATCATTTTTAGAATGAAACAAATATATACATGTATTTTTTAAGTTTTGTGTGTGTTTTGTTGAGGAAAAAAAAAAAGGTGATGTGACTCGTATTATGTGCCACTTACATTGGGCTGTTCCACTAGTCTGTTGTCGTAATACGCGTGTGTTATGCAACATTACATGTTAAATGCAACATTACATGTTAAATACACATTGTGGTAAGAAACGCATTCTTTTTAAATGTGCTATTAAAACTCCAACACTCTAATGCCCCGTACACACGGTCGGATTTTCCGACGGAAAATGTGTGATAGGACCTTGTTGTCGGAAATTCCGACCGTGTGTAGGCTCCATCACACATTTTCCATCGGATTTTCCGACCCACAAAGTTTGAGAGCAGGCTATAAAATTTTCCGACAACAAAATCCGTTGTCGGAAATTCCGATTGTGTGTACACAAATCCGACGGACAAAGTGCCACGCATGCTCAGAATAAATAAAGAGATGAAAGCTATTGGCCACTCCCCCGTTTATAGTCCCGACGTACGTGTTTTACGTCACCGCGTTCAGAATGATTGGATTTTCCGACAACTTTGTGTGACCGTGTGTATGCAAGACAAGTTTGAGCCAACATCCGTCGGAAAAAATCCTAGGATTTTGTTGGAATGTCCGAACAAAGTCCGACCGCGCGTTCGGGGCATTAGAGTGTGTCTGTATATGTGTGTTCACATGCATGAAAGTTCACGTCTGTAGGATGTCTAGGCGTGGTGTTCAGGTTTGTTGGGGTGCCATTTAAATGGCAACTCCTTACATGGTCCTTGATGCGTTGTGCTAGACAGCAAGTTTTACCGTTATCATAAGACACTGGTGTGAACAATCCCTTAGAATAATAAAATGTCTGCATCATCACTGAACCTCTACATAAACGGATTGGAATATTTTTACCATGAGCATTTGTAACAGATGAGCTGCATTGCTTTACTTTCAGCTGTGGGGGGGGAAAATAAACCCGTCATGTTTAGTGGCCAGTACCTCCCACTGAACACAACACATTTAAGTGAGTAGGGCTGCGCGGTAAGTGCTATGTAGCCATGGTGTTGCGGGCTGCTAGGGGTTGAAACAATGATTGGTTGACCTAAGGCCTCCTACCCACCCGTGAAATGCTTTCATTCCATTGCGGATTGCTCTTCAGAGGGTTAGCACTAGTGTAAACAAGCCCTTAAAGCTGAACTCCAGCTAAGAAAATCAGACCCCTGCACATGGGGCGGACTCTGCCAGCTCAGCGGGATCTGTCTGCTGATCCCTGCTAAACAGGGGGATGGCTGGTCCGTGTCCGCTCCACTGATGCAGAGCAGACACAGCCCGCTGTTCTCTATGGGTGGTTGGATGTAAACGGGTCACCTGTCTGTTTACACCTAACTGCTATCTGATCTGCTAGATGAAAGGGGAATGGATCCCCATCTGTCAGTTTTGATTGAATGTAGGTGAGAATAAACGACCGTATGTCCGTTTTCACACTGACCGCTTCATAGAGACTGGAGAGTCTGATCGGGTTGCCTGAACAATTGACAGGCAGACCCAATTAGTCTGCTAGTGTGAAAGGGGCCTTAGATGATCATAAAGGTTTACTTTACTTGTCTCAGGCCTGATTTACACCTATGCATTTTTAGTGCTTTTTTTGCAGATCTGCACTACAGAATGTGTTCCATAGGAATCCATGTTAAATGGACTGTAGTGCAAATCTGCAAAAAGCACTAAAAATGCATATCCCTATGGCGACATGACTTTTGGTCACACAACCTCCTCATGCGGATTACTGAAGGTAGCTGTGAAGTGCTGATGTCACACCTTCATCACTTTTGGGTATGATCTTTGTAGCACTGTCATGACCCATACACAGCCATTGATTGCCAGCAATAGCCCTGAGCACCACCCTCGAGTCTGCCCACCATGCCTGTGAGTTCCCATAGTATTGAGGAAAATTTAGTTAAGCTTGCCACATAGGAAACCCATTGGACATGACATGCGCCACATATCAAGATCATCTTCCAGCGCAAAGTAGATAAAGGACCTGAAGATGTTATGTGAACTAAGCCATTTATAGGCGTTCTAAGTAAAGGAAGCTAAAGGTAAAAATTGTGTGGGATCCAGCAGTTTAGCTTTAAGCATGTCCGCTAGAAGTGCAAAAAAAAATCTATATATGCCACTGGCCTTGCAAGCTGTACTTGGTGCAGCAGAAGAGGTCTTTAAACCACGTATTCCAGTCATACAAAAGGCAATAAGCCAAGGGGTCCCTTTGTGAACCAGACTTTGTTGACCTGTATGCTAGACCACTTCCTAAAATTGTATTCAACCCAAAACCAAAAATACAATATATTACAGCTTACCAATCATTAGATGGGGTGGCTGCATTAGTTTTAAGGCTTTTTTCCTCAGTTTCCCCTGGTGATCTGGCCAATAACACACCACCTGTGTTACACACAACCTCTGGATGAAGGAGCACAGGGGCAGATTTGGACAGCAGCATTGTCAATCTGGGGGGTGGGAAGTGTTGGATGGAGTAGCAGATTTAAGTACACTAACAAATGGAAGCTGAACTCCGCTAACACTTTATAGCCGGTTACAGCAAACAGTTTTCTGTTTGGGATACAGGTTTTACATGAATAAATAAAAGCTGACCATTTTTAAGCACCCCCTGCCAGTGTTAAATGGTCTGTCTCATCCCCGGAACTGCAAGAGCACTTTTCTGTTGAACAGACTTTCTAACTAGATCACCAGATGAAAATTGAAGCCTAAAAAGAAAAGGAATGCAGCCATCACAACTAATGCCGTGTACACATGAGGACTTTTCAGCATCAAAGGTCCGACTGTCTTTCCAACTGACTTCCGGTGGACTTTCGAACGAACGGACTTGCCTACACACGATCACACCAAAGTCCGACGGACGGATGGTGGACGACCGGACTAAAATAAGGAAGTTGATAGCCAGTAGCCAATAGCTGCCCTAGCATTGGTTTTTGTCTGTCGGACTAGCATGCAGACAAGCGGATTTTTCGTCCGGACTCAAGTCCATCGGAAAGATTTGAAACATGTTCCAAATCTAAAGTACATCTGATTTTCGACCAAAAAAGTCCGCTGCAGGTCCGATGAAGCCCACACGGTCGGATTGTCCGGATTTGTCCCGTCAGACCAGTCCAGTCAAAGTCCGCCCGTGTGTACACAGCATAAGAATTGATAAGCTGCAATATAATAAATGTTTGATTTTGGATTTAATGCTGCTGTAACTGCCGCTTCTCTGATCCATGCTGCTTTGAAAAAATCTCCCTAATCTTTCATACCGGTGGTAACTATTTCTGTGGCATTACCTGGAAGCACCTTGAAATTTGCTCCAGGCCTATACTTTCAGAATTGGGTGGGGCCATTAAAAGTCAGGCCAGCATGCTTAGAAGTGTTTACTTTTATTTCTAATTGCTGTAGTCTGAAGAGCAGTTTACAAACGCCTGGATTAAAACCTTGAACTCTGGTTATATATTACATACGTGGCTTTAAAGCCGCAAATTATGCTTTTCATTCATTTTTCTTAGTGCTGTACTAGAGAATCTCAAATCTGGTTGCTATGGGCAGGAGATGACCCCCCCCACCCACCCCGCCCTCCTTTTAGTTTTAGTTGTTCATTAAGCAAACTTTTCACAGGATAGTCCTAGGTTACTACTTGCCCAGTGGGTTAGTTACAGTATGAGGACATTATGGTGCATATGGAAGAGACTGCCATGGTACTTTTATTGACTGCCTGTACCTGGCACGCTATAGCTTTTTATACCGGACAAGGTACATGGGTTGATTTACTAAAACTGGAGAGTCCAAAATCTGGAGACCTGCCCCCCCCCCCCCCCCCCCCAAAAAAAAAACAAAAACCCACACACAGGAAGCCTATTGGTTTGGTTTCTATGTAGAGCTGCACCAGATTTTGCAGTCTTAGGGCTCTGTCACTAGACCTGTCAGAGTGCCGCTCTCCCCTATGGGGGAACGGATGATGACGGACCGTAGAGTCCGTCGTCACCCGATCCGAATCGAAAAATGATGGAAAAGTAGGTTTTTCCTCCGTTACTTTTTCGGATCGGAGCAGGTCGGATGTCAGCGGACATGTCACCGCTGACATCCGACGCTCCATAGAGATCTATGGAGGGTCCGTTCAGGTCCGCCTAAAAAACTGACAGGCGGACCTGAACGGATCGTCAGTGTGAAAGAGGCCTAAGTAAATCACCCCCTATTGGTATCTGTAGTTTTTAGATATAAGCAAACTGCAGCTTGGCAGTTGTGGCTTTTATGGTTCTGGTGAGACGTTTCCCTATACGCTTCCAAAGAGAGAAGACCTCATCTGTAGACACTTTAGTCTGTGTGTTTCATACATGTGGTGTTTAATTTCTTTCTGTCTGTTTCAGTTGCTTTTCACAGTCCACCAGTGAAAATAAAGAAGGAGCAGGCCAGTTCTTGTTCAGAGCCCAGTCTTTCCTGTAGCCAGAAACAGTTTGAATACCGTAATGGGGAGCAGTGCCTTTATGCCAGGTGAGTACATTCTATGCATTTTTTTTTAGTTTGTAGGTTTAGCTTTGCCTCCTTTGAAACCGAAGTTATGTACATGGCATATCTTCATTAGGCTCCCTGGTGGTATGATTATTTCAGATTTTTGCGTCTCAAAGCTGTAGAATTATTTTGCATGGAAAACCACTTTTGACTTAAAGGGACACTTTTTGGTTGCTATGGACAATCTCCAGTTTACAGACAGAACAGTATATATAAAACTGCATGCAGGGCATAGGACAAAGCACTGGGGACAAAAGGGATGTGAAATAATTTCATTCAGTACACTGTAATCTGTAAGATTACAGTGTACTGTATGTGTTATGATTTTTCACTTTTTTGAATTTGCAGCCAGGTTCCGCCCCCATGCGTCGCAACACTCGCAGGGAACGGAGACTGGCATACAGGACATTGGGCAGAGGACAGAGCCCATGGACACAGCGGTGGGGACATCGCAGGATCCTGGGGACAGGGTAAGTAACCTATTCCAGGATCCTGCAGTGCAATCCCAAGTGTGGCTCGGGATTACCGCTAATGGTGCTGAAATTTAACCCCGAGCCACACTCGGGAATACCGTCAGGGAGGCTACGGATTTATTTCTTATTTAAAGATTGTTTTAAGAAGTCATTGCTGCCATTTACAGTATTGAAGCAGATGTTCTTCCTACCTTTTGGTCATCTGAGCACCACAAACCAAAAGCACAATTTTTAATATTCAAAGCACCTCCCCAAATTCATCCATGTCTCCATGCTTTTTTTTTTTTTTTTTTTTGAGAAATCTTTCAAAAACGCCCCCCTAGCATTTCTGGCTGTGGCCATCTTGGGTGAGGGCAAATGATTCATGTAGCATTTACTTCCTGGAATCCACCTGCCCTTAGCTCATGCATGCAGGAGAGTTCTTGGCTGAAAAAACCCCTCCTCCTCTCCTGAAGATTCCTGGGATGTATGACATAATTTGCCTAGGCAAGGAAACGGGAAGCAACTGAAGAAATATTAAAATCAAAAGTTTAAAAGCAGTATATATTATATACTTATTTACTAATGCTAGCAGCATGTGGAATAAAAATTAAGGTTGATGGGAGAGTAAAATTCAACTTTAACTTGACTGGATCTCCTGTTGGAAAGAACTTGACTAAAATATGAATGTATTGTCCTATGGTTGAGTAGTGGCTTTTGGGTTATTGAATGTGCAATTTCCTCTTTTGAAGTGTTTATGACCAAACATCCAGGCAAGCTGGTATCAAGTCTCAGAACCAAGGCGCTCAAGTGTCCCCCATCCATCACTTTAATAGACAGGACCGAGGATTTGTCTCTCCACAGAGCTCATCACAGCCTGTTCAGTCTGGAGGATATCTTGTGGAACATGGGTAAGGGCCTTTATTGAAAATACCTTGTCATGTGTGGTCTCCTTTCACTTGTGGGAGCTGTATTTGTATCATAAATTGAAATCCCAAGACAATAACTATATCTACAATGTAAAAACATACACATAAAAATAATAGCTAGACCAGTGGTTCTCAACCTTGCTAGTGCCGTGATCCCTTGATAAAATTTCCCAAGTTGTGGGGACCCCTAACAGTAAAAACATTTTTGTTGCGTTGGTTGTCAGCACCCAAGGCAAAACAAGTAATTTGCACCCCTAACCCACGGACATTTGGCGCTCCCCGAGTCCCTTCCACTTCTACAGTATTAAAACCCCTTATGGTACATTTTAGGATGTACCACTCGTTCTCTGTTCTCCTTTCTTTCCCTTTTCTCTCTCTCTCTCTCTTTTAATTTCTTGTTTTTTCCCCAACCCTCTCTCTAGCTGTCTTTCATGTTTTGTTTTGTTTTGTTTTGTTTTTTCTCATTCTTTCTCTCCCTTATCTTTGTTCCTCTTTTCCTCTCGTTTCCATGTATTTTTTTTTTCCTTCTCTTACTCCTTATTGGGGGGGTGGGATCAGTGTCAGTGCTGGGGGGAGTTCTGATCAGCCAACTTGGGTGCTCTTGATCAAGGTAATCTGCTGATCTGAGAACTGTAGTGGGGACTTTTAACTATAATCACAGGTAGTGTTACTCACTGTGTCTCCGACTTTGTGGTATCTCGTAGCAGTGACACCTATGCCGAAATCGGGAGATGGGGTCTCCTCCAGCCCCTCCCACTTCACATTCCTCACCAGTCAGCTGACCTCTAGTCTGTCCCCCAGCCCTGCCGTGAACTGAATGGGCGGCTGCGGCGAGGCTGAGTGGGCAGCCCTGGGCTCCAGGAACAGCCCTGCTGGGCGGACGCAAAAAGGCTGGAAGAGCGTTGCGGGCTTTATGAACAGCCCATGATTCAGTGACCCCTGGCAAATCATCATTTGACCCCCGAGGAGGTCCCAACCCCCAGGTTGAGAACCACTGAGCTAGACAATGGATGAGACCAACACCACCTTGACTTAACGACTGGTTGACTGAAATAAACACACTACCATATAAAAAATACCTGTACATCAGAGGATGCACATCCATATACAATAAAATCTGGGACCACTGGTTGCCAGCTGCCAACATGTGTATAGCGATAATGGAAGTTTTTACGGTTTCTCACCAATGACATTTCATGTCTAAACTAAGTTTATCATAGTTCAGCTCATGTGTACCCTCGCCTACACTGTTGCACATTGTTCGTTCTTTTTTTACTATGTACCTATTTCCTAGTGATCTACTTAGGGGATGTTTTGTACCCCAACTTTACGTTCTTTATTGTGTACGCTATTAACTTGTACTCAATATCCTTACGGTGATCCTGTACTTGTACATTGTTCAATAAAAAGTAATAAAAGTAAAAAAAAAATACACACGGAAAGTGACCAGGAAAGTGTAGGTTACTGTGACAGCATGGGCTTGGCATTTTGTAAAGAATCAAATGAATTGCCATATCATAGCTCTCATGGAAATCACATGGTCAGAAACCGTGCTGAATTGATGTCTGATCCTAGGGGAAACCCAAGCTGCCCCTTGAAAGAGGTGCCCTAAGAACTAGGATAGATGCTCAGGTGTGCATTCCTAGTTCTCACTAGAAACCTTTAATGAAAGAATGTTACCCCCAACATTTCATATGCTTGATGTCGTCTGTTTTTTTTTTTTTTTTTTTTTTTTTACCTTGTACTTTTATTAAAAAGTATCATGTTCTTTGTATTTCTTCCTTTTTTGTAAAAATCCCTGTTGTTCTTGCCAGTTTCCCTGCTTTCCTATTTCAATCTGACCACACTAGGCATGAGAACACATCCACCTTGGTGTGGTCAGTTTTCTGGTTGTGCTGGGTGAACAGCCTGCCTGTATTACTATTCTTGTTACTATTCTTGTTCTTATTTTTATTCAGGATTCATATAGAGCCAACCGTTTGCGCAGCGCTTTACAATGTTAGGGCAGACAGTACAATTACAATACAATTTAATACAGGAGGATCAGAGGGCCCTGCTCATTAGAGCTTACAATCTGGGAGGGAGGGTCAAGTGATGCAAAAGGGTAAAAACCGTGGGGGAGGAGCTGATGAAGAAAATGAAAGTACAGATGTTAGGGGGAGGTAGGATAGAATTCTCTGAAGAGAAGTTTTCAGGGATCGCCTACAAGTAGATGGATTTGGAGATAGTCGGACAGATTGGAATAGGGAATTCCAGAGGATGGGAAAGGCTCGGGAGAAGTCCTGGAGGAGAGTATGGGAGGAGTTGATGAGGGAGCTAGAGAGCAGGTCTTGGGAGGAACGAAGAGAACAATTAGGTTGGTATTTTGAGACTAGGCTAGTGATGTAGCTGGGGGCAGAGTTGTGGATGGCTTTGTAAGTTATTGTTAGTATTTAGAATTTAATTTGTTGAATGAGTGGCAGCCAATGGAGGGATTGGCAGAGAGGGGTAGCAGATGCTGAGCGGTTTATAAGGTGGATGAGTCTGGTAGCAGCATTCCCGGGGATAGCCTATTTAAAGGTAAGCCAATGAGAAGGGAGTTGATCAGTTGTGTTGACACGCCCCCCCCTGCACAGCCATTCACTAAGATCTATGTAGGACTGTTTCTCCACCCCTAGCTCTCAAAGCCCCCTTATGCAGCTGGGGAGCAGATTATGTAATCGCTTAGAAAGAAGGTATTGATGAAAAAAAGTATGTGCGCACACGTCTATTTTGTCTTTCATTTAGATTTTAAACTAAATGGGTTGTTTTAATTTTGCAAGGTGAGAGTTCACATGTACTTTGCCATTATATTCAAAAAACACAATGCCAGTGTCTTAAAAAATGTTAGATTGTAGACAGTGATAAGGCTATATTTTGCCATACCTCAGGATAATGTACCGTATATACTCGAGTATAAGTCAAGTTTTTCAGCACATTTTTTTTGTGCTGAAAGTGCCCCCCTCGACTTATACTCGAGTCAAGCACTTTTCTGCAGCAAAAAATTTCATTTTCTGAACCAACTTTGGGGCCCCGTATCTCAGGGCCACTTTGTGCTAGGGACCCCAAATTTGGGGTGCGAACCCAGAGGAACTGGTACCACAACATATCCAAAGCTGGGGTTCCTAGCACTAAGTGTCCCCGAGATATGGGGCCCCAAAATCGGTTCGGAAAACATCAGTCTCTGCTGCAGAAAAGTGCTTGACATTTTCTGAACTGATTTTTGGGGCCCTCTATCTCGGGGACACTTGGTGCTAAAAACCCCAGCTTTAGATATTTTATGGTACTAGTTCCACTGAGCTTGCATACCAAATTTGGGGTTCCTAGCACTAAGTGGCCCCGAGATACGAGCCCCAAAGTCGGTCAACTGTGTCAATCTGCAGCAATGTAATTTTGGGACCATTTGGGTTCAGAGACCCTAAATTTTGGCTGCAGCTAGGGGGCATCTAGGAACCCTTAACTACCGAGTTTGAAGTTCAGGGGACCTATGGCTGCTAATGGGCACAGTAAAGCATGCTAATGGGCACAGTGAGGCTGCAAATGGGCATTGTTGACCCTCTTTTCCACTTACAGTAGCTGTGCATTTCTCACCCTCGTCTTATACTCGGGTCACTAAGTTTTTTCCCCCCTTTTTTTTTTTTTTGTGGTAAATTAGGGCCTCGACTTATACTCGGAACAACTTATACTCGAGTATATACGTTATGACAATATAATGTAATATCAAATTTTCTTTTGTATTCCTAGCTCCAGGTACCCACAGCAGATGCCAGAGATGTGCCACTCCTTTCCATCAGCACAGAACATGAGCAGGGAGTCTCCTGCCAACTACCAACGGCAAATGTCAGAGCCATGTCTCCCATACCCACAGCAGGGCTTCAAGCAAGAGTATCATGACCCCATGTATGACCAGGCAAACCATATTGGTCCAAGCAGAGCTAATCGATATCCTTCCAGTGTTGTAATCAAACAGGAGCAGACAGACTATTCATATGATTCGGGTAAGAGACCTGCTGCTTTGATCCCATAGCATCTCCCAATGAAAGATCTGAAAATGAAGCGTTTTCAGTACAGAGCAATTCTTAGTAATGGTTGGGAGATTGTCGAAGGTCTTTAATGTCTACCAACATTTTATAATAGTCTTTACCCCATCCCGATGAGTCACTTTCCTAAAAAAAAAAAAAGAAAAAAAATCAGTATGGTTGCACATGTACATCTGACTGCCAGAACCATATTCATGACCAACATAATTTTTGTCCCTGGTTCAATGCCTTGTGGCAACAAAATGGGGTGATAAAGCGTTCTTCTCATCGGGCGCACTAGGAAATTCTGCCGGCCAACTTCTCCCATCCTTTTCAAAGAAAACATGAGAGTAATGTGTTGATCATATGTGTGCCTGCTGTTTACCAGGCTAGTCTCGTGAGAAACTGTACTAGATCCTGCCTCTCTAGATCACCAGCAGATGGTTTCCCACCTATTATACTTAGAAAGACATAGTCTAGTTTAGTTTATGGCTAGCCTTGGCCCAGAAAAAAGACCAGTTGGGAATTTTTTTTAATCGATTTTAGTTTCACTAGCTCAAAAATAGATTTGCTGTTTTTAAGGTTGGCTATATTGTACATGTCTCAGTCAGATGTGCAATATGTTGCACAGGCACGAATCAGAGTATTTAGGGTTAACTTTGGCTGCGATGGCAAATTAATCATCATTTCCCATGATGCTCATGCACTCTGCAGTGTAGTTGAGCATCATGGGAAATGTAGTTCCAAAACATCTGGAGTGCCAAGGTTCGCCATCACTGGCCTAGGGTCACTGTAACAGAATCATTTGTAGGGCTCATTACTGCTCAGAGGATTTCCAGCTTGTTACAAAAATTTTGTGCAATCTGACCAATCCTCCATTCTCTTTAGAAGTTTATTTACAGTGGATTTGCAGAAAGTTTAAAGGGTTAGTTTGCCTTTATCAAAAACTGTCTTGAGATGAAAACAAACTGTGCAGCTGTGACCAAAGTTGAATAACCCTATATAGAGAAAGCTGGCACTCCAGTGCAATGGCTAATCAAATGCTCTTAAAGTTTGTGTAGTACAGTTATGTAAAAATCCAAAGTGTTTCGGCTGTCATGAGCCATGATTAAGGCCTGACAGGCCGATACGCGTTGTTTTTTTTAACATGACTACTATATAAACATTAATGAAGAGCATTTGATGATAGCCGTTGCACTGCAGCACCA
The DNA here is from genome assembly GCA_037952835.1 of Lithobates septentrionalis. Lineage (NCBI taxonomy): Eukaryota > Metazoa > Chordata > Amphibia > Anura > Ranidae > Lithobates > Lithobates septentrionalis. The sequence goes on from JBBDGP010003002.1 coordinate 59,746, forward strand.
GCTTTTTCTATATGCTGTTTAAAGAACTTTGGAGGTTACCAAAGACCTTTCTAGCTGGAAGCCAGTGCTTGCAAGCTGTGAATGATTAAGGGGGTAGTAGCTCGGTTTCATCTGTCACAAAAGTTGAATTACGCTCTTGCACTAGGTATAGGCCATTTACATACTAAAACTCCCAGAAATGGTGTCCCCCACATCCTACCAAGTTGCTAGGGCATTGTAAAGACCCTCCCAAACGTTGTGCAACCCCACCATTACAGGAATGAGCTTTTTCTACAATTCTAATCTCTGCAAATATTATTTTTCTTGCTCTGTTGTAGCTTTAAGCTCAGCAATCTTGTGACAGAGGAACTAGTATAACACATGGACGAGAATTTGAGAGCTCACTCCTGTGATGGGGAGCATGAGCAGTAACAGCCGAGAGTGCCTTAGTAACATCCCATCAATAAGGCAGGATGGGTGGATGTCATCACTGGGAGTTTTTCAGCCATGCTACAGGGAAATATGTAAATGGTCTACACCTAGGGCATTATATAACTTTAGTTAAATTTGCATTATTTTTTTTTTTAATTTATGCATAGAAAAAAGGGCTTGGACTCCACGCCAGCTAAGGTAGCTGGTGTGGTGTATATGCCCTTTTCTATTTTATGTATATGGTTTTTGATGGCACCTACCCACTTAGTGGGAAGCATCAACACATTTGTTGTTCAGTGGGATTCCCAGGATCCTTTACATTTTGTATGCAAGTTTTTTTTGGTTTTTTTGTTATCTTTGCCCTTTACCTGCATAGGCTGTTGTGAAACAACCCTTTATTGGCCAACTTTACATTATTAAAGGTCCAATATTTTGGAATCCTTGGTTTCCTTTGTCAAGTTTTATACATTGTGGTAGACTTGGGATCCTACAGTGAGCCCTGTGAGGTTTGATTTATAGCTGGAAACTTTTTATATCTGACACGCTACCATTTTGCTTTATAGCTAGAGGGAGAATCAGTATATGGTGCTTTAAGTACATGCCTGTCCATGTCTGTCTGCTTTCCGATCTGCATTGCTTGTGAGCGAACGTCTGTTCCATGCAACTTTGTTCCACCACATAAAATGAAATGGCTTGTTTGAGGTACCAGTGAACTAAAGATGATTTAACCAAAGAAACTTTCAGGAATGGTTGGCAGTGGAATTCCACAGCTGGATCTGTCGGAATCCTGATTTGTATTTATTGATGGAATTTGAACGTTCCTCCTCGGGGTTCCTTTTGGCCTCTGTTTAGTATATAGATAAATGAACGTTTCTGTCTTGTATTAATCATTGCTTCTTGTGGCACACCATGCTGGGATGAGGCTGCATTCTTGGTGTACTGTGACCTTGCAATTTCCAGCTACAATTTTTTTTTCCTGATAGAAATCAAGGTCACACAGCAATCCTTACCCCCTCCCACCTGCCTGCCAGTCAGACACACATACTCTGAATGGAGTCAAAGGAATTTCACTCACAAAATGGAGGACGAGCGAAAGACAAGAAGTCCCCATAGGGCTACTCTGGTGCCGGCTTACACAGCTGGGCTGCCTTTTCATAGGCAGCTGACATCATAGCAGAAATATGGGCTGTCTTGTGGTAACACTATCTCTTACTGTATTTCTGCCCAAGGCTATTAAGGCATTGGGAGGAAAAAAAAAACCTGTGCTAATGACGTTACAATACAGGATGGATAGTACCAAACCTCCAGTCTTCACATTGAGCAGGTTTTTATTTATAGATAGATGTGAAAGATCAGCTTTATTTAAACCTTATCATTAAAAGAAAAGCCCTGTGTGTAATGTATCTAGCCGTTTTCATCCTCTTACCTTACTGCTGGCTGATAATACACTGCAATTAGGAGCCGGGGAGCAGAAGCTTAGAAATGGCTGGACATTGGTGGAGTTTAGTTTTGTGAGGAACGTCACATTTCTGCTTTGTACTTTTTGGGTAGAGCAATATATCTTGTGATCTTTAACACTGAGTGGTAGTTAACAGACCTTCTAAATGTAGAAGTGCATCTAAGCCAAAAGTCTATCAGATTTTGCACTCTGGTTTTAGTAAAATGACCCCAAGTGACACTTGCTAACTGTGTGGGTTTTTTTTCCTTTCAAAACCAGCTGAAAATGCTGTACCCAATAGAAGAAGTTGGCTTTAATAATGAGCACGTGCAGATCCCACCACGAAGTCGGCGCTGCGCTAATCACAGGCAATGAGACATTTCCCGATGTGCGGCTGGAGAGATCAGGAAATGTCTCACTACATGTGATTAGCGCAGTGCCGACTACCTGGCGGGCTCTGCACGTGGAGTGTGTGAACGAACACGCCGCGGAGCTCATCCTTATTAGTAAGATTGAGTGGAGTGTGGGGGGAGGTTGGGGTCATCTTGTCTTCAATAATGGAAAGGGAAATTAAGTTATTGCCTTTCGCAAGTAATCCGATTCCAACTGTCAGTTTTTCTAAGGTTTGAGAATGGAACATGCTGGTTACTCTGGTTGCCATCCATAGCATGTGTTGTAGTTTTTTCTGAAAGTTTGCTGAATACTCCTAGACAAGTGCATGTTCTTCAACTCTGCTTACCAACGTCCAGATTAAATTGAAGGATTGGACCTACTGTCAGGATGTTTACTACAATCCATTACTCCATTTCCCAGGGATTTCAGTTTTATCCAGAAAGGAATTAAGGGCAAAATCTCCAGGTGGTGGTGGTGGGGGGGGGGGGGGATTATTAGTAGACTAGAAACCCTGCCAGACTTTTGTTTACTTTCTGTATCCCTGCTACAAATGTGTATGGATGTATTGTTTGATGAAACTATTGCCCATGAGACTAGGGAGCAGAAATTCCCATAGAACAGTTAAAGCAGTTGTAAAGTTTTTTGTTTTCCCTAAAATTAAAAGATTGTATACTTACCTGCCCTGTATAGGACCCCTTTCACACTGCCAGCGCCCTGGCATCAGCGGTAAAGCGGCGCTATTTTTAGAGCCCCCCCCCCCCCCCTGCTAGTGGCCGAAAAGGGGGTAAATCTGCCCGCTAAACGCTGCCGGAACAGCGTTTTGCCGGCGGTATCGCAGAGCTGCCCCATTGATTTCAATGGGGAGGAGCGGTGAGTTCACCGCTCCAAAGAAGCTGCTGGCAGGACTTTTTCTGACACCCTGCCAGCGCACCGCTCCAGTGTGAAAGCCCTCAGGTGGTTTGCAGGCGCTATTTTTAATGCTATAGCGCCTGCAAAACGCTCCAGTGTGAAAGGGGTCTAATAGTATTGCACAGAGCAGCACCAATCCACTTCTTGGATCCCCCACTGGCGCTGTCTACTGCTCCTGAGTGCCCCCATAGCAAATCGCTTGCTGTAATGGCTATCTTGTGGGCGCGCACTCCCAAGCCGGACTGTGTGTGTCAATACACAGTGTGGCTTGGCTTTGCTTCCCCATCACATGATTTTATTGACAACAGGAGCCAGTGGCTGCTGCTGCCATCAAAACCTACCCTGACTAGAGGAAGAGTGGCGAAAAGTTGCTGCAGATAGGACAGCCCTGGATTGAGAGACGACTCTGGTAACTGTGTAAGGGAATAGGGCATTATGGTAAAAAAAATTAAAAATAAAATTTCTTTAGAACCACTTTAAATTCAGTGGTGATTCAAACACTAAAAGGAAAATGCTTTTGTTGGACACCTTTTTTAAGGAACATTTTTACATCCATATTTACACCAGGTTTCCACCTCCAGAGTCCCCCTTCCTCCCCATGGCAGTAGTTGGGTTCCTCTACCCTGCAGCCTCTGTCTCATTTTTAAAATCAGCACAGCTGTGCAAGTCTGCGGTTCCCTTGCAGAAGGCTTGTAGCACTCAAAGGACTATGAGTGCACTGATCAGATGGGTCATTATATCTGTAAACTTCCAGACCTGTACAGAATACACAGCTTTAATGTAAATTGTGTACATGCGTATTATGTTATGGAATGTCAATGGGAGTTTAAGCCAAGTTGCATTGGCCAATGGCTATTTTTGTCTAGGTCAGGGGTCTCCAAAGTACGGCCTGCGGGCCACATCTGGCCCGCCAGGACGTTTTTTCCGGTTAAAACCGCCAGACTCGCTGCAGGGACAGCCTTTGCAAGGGTTGCAGGGCATGCTCTGCAAAATGACAGGCAGCAAGGGGGTGTGCAGCGCAAATCCCGCAACCCAAGAAACCCAACAAAGCCCAAGTTATTTCAGTGAAGACCTGCTGCACCTCCCGGCTCCCACCCCGTAGTTACATTCGGTGTCCTTTACCGCTGTAATTTCACATACAGCGTCTGTGTAACAGCAGGACGGGAGCCGGGAAGTGCAGTAGGTCTGCACTAAAGCCAGCCCTTCAGAGGAGCACTACATCGGTAATAGACACAGGGGAAATAGAAGGCGGTGCAGGAGGACTGATGGGCAAAGAATTGTGCTGGGAGGGAGGGGCTCTGGTGGGGACACAAGTATAGGGGAGGGACTCTGATGGAGGACAAAAGTGTGGTGGGCTGAGATGGAGGACACAAATGTACATGGATGGTGGGGGGGCTCTGGTGGGGATGCAAATGAGGAATGTGGACTCTGATGGGGGACAAAAGGGTGCAGGGAGGCTCTGATGGGGACACAAGTGTGCGGTGGGGGGGGGGGCGACTTTGACGGGAACACAGGTGTAAGGCCTTGTGTGCACGAAATGTTTGGCCCTGGTGCATGAAGTATTTAGGTGCGGGCGGAGAATACAGGTGCACCATCCAGCTTTGATGGCAGCCTTTCAATTCTGTTCTATTCCATGGCTGAGAAATCCTTTCTAAATAACTTAACTTTTTTTTTTCGGCCCGCGAATATCTAAAATATGATGTGGCCCTCAAAGTAAAAAGTTTTGGAGACCCCTGATCTAGGTGAACCCAAAATGCAGTGCTTGTATAAGGACCTATCCTAATCCTTGAGTTATGTCAGACTGATCTGTTCAATATTTATTTTATTTTTGTACTTAAACTAATTTTGGCGCCTGGGTCAGCAGGATAAACTCTGAAGGTAACGAACGGAAATATCACAAGCTTTGTCAGATGTGTTTATAATACATTGATTTGGTCTAATATAAACAGAAGGCACATCTGCTCAATTGCTTGGTCATCGTGCACCGTTTTTAGGATCACTTCCTAAACTTTTTTCCAAGTCAACTTTTAGCAGTGTTTAGTTTGTGGTTTGTTGTACTTTGACTCTGTTGTTGGACTCTATATTGTTTAATGGAAGTTACAAATTGTGTTTGCCCCCCCCCCCTTTTTCTGCAGATGTTCCTGGGTGTCAGTCAATGTACAGAAACATGGAAGGCTACTCAAACATGGATGGTAAGTATTTTTTATCTTCAGTCAGAACGTAATGTGATTAAAGGAGACCGGTGAAGGAATAGCCGATGGCATGCTGTTCAATCGTTTTAATCGGACTTCTGCATGTTCCATGTGCCTTTGCCTGCCATCCCTACAAACTTTTTTTCTTAAATGTGTCCTGCTGCACTGGACCCTTGTAATCGAGCACTGTCCTGTACAGTTGTCATATAGTCTTACCCCTTGGCACACAATCTTGTGTTTCCAGGATGTCTGGAAGAATGCAAATAACATTTGAAGAAAGTACTATAAGACCTGTTCAGATTCCTTGTTTTAAAAATCTTCCACTCTTTTTCACTTTTTGGGGTGTAATTAAGAGTGGTGCAGGTGCTTGAACCACTCTTCTAAACCTCAAAAATGGAGCAAATCCCCTAATTAACAAAAGGGGCGCAAGGCTTTCTTTGTAAACTATGAACGATTTAGTTCTATGCAAGGCAGCACAGAGCTGGAGCTACATGCTCCAAACCTCACTGCAGTTCTTGCATCCTCCATTTAGATCACAGGGGGTGGAGGGTTGTTAACGCTGCAGATCTGCTCGTGTAGTGTGATCACTGCATGGACAGAGAAGGGAATGGAAGCTGTCTTGTGACAACTCTTCTCCCGTGTAACAAGGTTGCATCTGTGCCAGTTTTTTTTTTTATATGAAAACCTGCTGCATTCCCTCTGATAATTGGGGGCAGACCTGCGCTAGTGTCTATAGTGCTCTGAAATAGAAACTGGTGTGGGTGTCGCAGACAGGCCTGAAACAGGTCAGTCATCTCAGTTAATGTTACATGTACCACTCCTGACTGTTTCCTACACCAGTCAAAGGAAGCTTAGTTCATTTCTAGTTTAGAGTCTAGTTTTTTTTACTTAAAGCTGAACTTCAGGAATTGGACAAAATCAACCCTTGCAGTGGGGCCTCTCACATTGTAATGGTTTAAATGCTTAAGTCTAGGGATGCAGGGTAAAGGTTTATTACATACCCTATCCCTCAGTCTGACAAGCTCCAGGTAATCCTCGGCATCAGGCCTAGTACACACAGGCTGAATATCTAGTGACATTCAGCCCGTGTGTACGGCAGCTGGTCTGACACATGCTGGACGTCCGGCTGGCTTCTGTCGAAGAGGCATGATCGAAAAAGGTCTGCCGACAGACTCCCGGTCAGTGCTCTCAGCGGGCCCCGCCCCCTGTCAGAACACAATAGAACAGCAGGGGAGATCGCTGTATTAACATCGGACAGTTAGTACAGCGGCCCCTCGGGAGCTGTCAGGTTTTTTTGTTCAGCCCTGCTGGGTTAAACGAAAATAAAACTACTAGTGTGTATTATTCTTCATTTGTGTATAGTGCAGCCTGCCTGTAACATGAAGGAGGCAAGTATGCAAATGCAACTTGGCGGTGGCATTGATTTGAAGGAAGCTGGCTGTAGCCAGGAATAAGGCAAGTATTACCTTTTTACTGCACCCATAGTCTAGGCGAGGACTTTAACCCTTGCATGGGACTAAGTTGCACTGCAAGGTTAGATTTTGTCTGATTCCTGGAGGTTAGCTTTAATCATTGAGGTTATTTTTTACTTCCGCTTCTTTAACTGGGGTTGATTTACTAAAACTAGTGTGCAAAATCTGGTGCAGCTGTGCATGGTAGCCAATCGGCTTCTAACTTTAGCTTGTTCAATTGCAAAAGAAACCTGGAAGCTGAATGGTTTGTATGCACCAGATCTTGCACTCCAGTTTTAGTTAATCAACCCCACTGTTTTACTACTTGCACTCAATTTATTATTGGTATTTATATAGTGCCGAAAATTTTGCACAGTGCTTTACATGTTTAGTAAATTCACATCAGTCCCTACCCTCAAGGAGCTTGCAATCCAAGGTCCTTAACTCAGTCACATACTAGAACCAATTTAGAGCGCCAAATAACCTACTAGCATGTCTTTGGAGTGTGGGAGGAAACCGAAGTACCCAGAAGAAACCCACAGCACAAGGACAACGTGTAAACTCTATTCAGATGGTCTACTACGCTACTGTGCTGCCCACTTCTAAAAATAAAAAACAAAAAAACTAAAGCTGAACTATAGGCTAAAAAAACATTGAATCTTAAGTGTTGATGCATCTTAAAGTGTTTTTTTAAAAAGCAAATGGTGCAAGTACCGGACTTTGAATTTATATCCACCTCTAGGAATTCCCTGTAGAGCAGAGCTCAGATTGGGAGACGGAGAAACAGCTAATTGAGCTAATCCGTTGTGTTGTAGTGCTACCAAGGAACATGCTGGTAGGAGGAACAGGAGTTGGGCAGGTCATACACGGTTTCGGATGGTTCAGCAGTAACTGGCTGAGTTTTATGTACGGGCAGGCTGAGTGTACCAAGTTGATCGAACAACTTTGGTACAACCAATATGCTGGGCTTTACCTGCAATTTATCGCTAGTAGCTGCCATAGCTACTAGCAATAATCACTGTCTTCTTCTAGCAGGGACGGCCCCCCCGCCGGGAGAAGACTATGGCCCAGCAGGAGGGATTCCGGTATCAACCGTGTCTGTCTTGATGGAGGAATCAAGCCAATTTCTTTCCTGCAACTCGTGGTTGCAGGAAAGAAATTTGCTCCTCCATGTATGGCCGGCCTTAGGCAGGAGCTTGTCAGTCTGCTGCTTTTGGCCAATAACGTGCTGGGAGAAAAGACAAGAATGTATTGCATTTTACTTAACTGTAGTTCTGTTTAAAAGATTGGAATTGCAAATTTTTTTGCAATAAAGCATGAAAATATTAAAGCGGAAGTAAACCCATCCATAAAACTGTTTAATTTCCGGCACGTGCCGGAAATGTAACACTCCCATTGGTTGTGCTCTCAACCAAACTGTCAAGCCAATGGCTGGTGTCATAACTGATCACATGTGCATCTAGTTCAACCATATAAATAAATACATAAATAAAATCATACAAACCCATATACACAATCCTATACCCACAGTTGATCCAGAGGAAGGTGAAAAACCCCAGCAAAGCATTGTTCAATTTTGTTACAGCAGGTGAAAAAATTCCTTCCTGATCCCAGAGAGGCAATCGGATTTTTCCCTGGATCCACTTTGCCTATAAATGATAGTACCCAGTTATATGATGTACATTCAGGTAAGAGTCCAGGCCTTTCTTAAGAACCACTTCAGCCCTAGCAGGATTTACCCCCTTCCCGACCAGAGCACTTTTTGCGATATGGCACTGCGTCGCTTTAACTGACAATTGCGCGGTCATGCGACACTGTACCCAAACAAAATTTACGTCTTTTTCCCACAAATAAAGCTTTCTTTTGGTGGTATTTGATCATCTCTGCGTTTTTTTATTTTTTGCGCTATAAACAAAGCTTCCATTTTGGAAAAAAAACACTTTTGTACTTTTTGCTTTAATAAATATCCCCAATTTTTAAAAAAAATGCAAATTTTTTTCTCAGTTTAGGCCGATATGTATTCTTTTACACATTTTTGGTAATAGAAATCGCAATAAGCCTATATTGATTGGTTTGCGCCAAAGTTATCGCGTCTACAAAATAGGGGATAGATTTATAGCATTTTTATTTTTTTTTTTACTAGTAAGGGCAGCGATCTGCGTTTTTTCTTATTGAGACTGCAATATTGCGGCGGACACATCAGACACTTTTGACACATTTTTGGGGCCATTGGAATTTATACAACGATCAGTGATATAAAAATGCATCGATTTACTGTATAAATGTCACTGGCAGGGAAGGGGTTAACACTAGGGGGCTATCAAGGGGTTAAATGTGTTCCCTAGGTGTGTTATAACTGTAGGGGGAGATGACTGATAGTGGTTCCTAGCTATTGGGAACTCACGATCTGTCACTCCTCACAGAACAGAGATTTATGGGTTTACTGTTCTGCCTCTCATGCACGTGATCGCTCGTGGCCAGCGGTCATCGCGTCTGTCAGCCACGAGCCTCGGCACCCTCTCAGTGCAGCATGCACGTGCCTGCTATCCCACTTAAAGGGGCCGGCGTATAGCTACGACGGCTCGCGGGATCGTGCCGACCTGCCGCAGTATAATGGCTGGTCGGCAAGCGGTTAAAGCAATATACTGAACTGGCCAGAACCACCTCTGGAGGGAGTCTATTCCACATTTTCACAGCTCTCACTGTGAAGAAACCTTTTCGTATTTGGAGATGAAAATCTTTTTTCCTCTAGACGTAAAGGAAACTTGTCCTCTGTGTTGACCGTAAAGTGAATAACTCGACACCAAGTTCACTATATGGACCCCTTATATATTTGTACATATTCCCCGATATCCTTTTTGAGAACTGGTGCCCAAAACTGAACTGCATATTCCAGATGAGGTCTTACTAATTTGTACAGGGTCAAAATTCTATCTCTCGATCTCTCTCTCGATCTCGACTTTACTCGCTTTGGAAACCGCAGCTTAGCATTGCATGCTATTATTAAGCTTATGATCTACCAAAATCTATGGATCCCCCTAGTATGTATGATGCATGCATATTCTTAGCCCCCAAGTGCATAACTTTACATTTCTCAACATTAAACCTCATCTGCTACATAGTCGCCCAATTAGACAGTGCATTGAGGTCGGCTTGTAAATTGGAGACATCCTGTAAGGATGTTATTCCACTGCATAGCAGTGTCATCTGCAAAGACTGAAAAAATACTTTTGATCCCAGACCCTATATAATTTATAAAGATATTAAAAAGTAAGGGTTTTAGCACTGAACCTTGGGGTACACCACCGATAACCTTAGACCATTCAGAGTAAGAATCATTAACCACTACTCTCTGAATTCTGTCTTTTAGCAAGTTTTCTATCCATTTCCAAACTGATATTTCCAAGCCTGTAGACTTTACCTTACACATGAGCCGCGTGTGGGGAACTGTGTCAAACGCTTTTGCAAAATCCAAGTATACTATGTCCACAGCCACCCCTCTGTCCAAGATTTTACTTACCACCTCATAAAAAGAAATCAGATTTGTTTGACACCTTCTGTCTTTCATGAATCCATGCGGGCTGTCGCTTAAAATATTTTTTTTCCAGTAAGAACTCGTCTATGTGGTCTTTTATTAACCCTTTCATGATCAAGCTTATTTCTGACATTTGGTGTTCAAGTTAAAATCTGTATTTTTTGCTGGAAAATTACTTAGAAGTCCCAAACATTATGTATATTTTTTTAACAGAGAATCTAGATAATAAAATTGTTAGTGATTGTTGCAATATTTTATGTCGCACAGTATTTGTGCAGCGGTCTTTTAAACGCAGCTTTTTGGGGAAAGACACTTTCATGAATTTTAAAAAAACAAAACCCAATTCTTTTTTGTATAATGTGTAAGATGTTGTGCCGAGTAAATAGATGCCAAACATGTCATGCTTTAAAATTGCGCACACTCGTGGAATGGAGACAAACTACTGTACCTAAAAATCTCCACAGGCGACATTTAAAAAAAAAAAAAAAAACGTTTACCAGGTTAGAGTTGCAGAGGTCTAGTGCTAGAATTATTTCTCTCGCTCTGACGATCGCGGCAATACATCACATGTGTAATTTGAACACCATTTACATATGCGGGCGCGACTTCCGTATGCGTTTTCTTTGCTTTGCGGGACAGGGGCGCTTAAAAATAAAATTTAAAAAAAAATAAAAAAATTTTTTTAATTTTTTTACATTGTGTTTATTTAAAAAAAAAAAATTTGATCACTTTTATTGCTGTAAACATCCCTTGTGACAGTAATAGGTGGTGATAGGTACTCCTTCGCACTTGAAAGTATTCAGATCGCCGTTTTCGGCAATTCTGAATACTGTATTTTTTAAAAACCGACGCCATTGGCAGCCGAGTAAACAGGAAGTGACGTCGCTCCGTGTTTACAGAGAGAAGACTGGCACGAAGCCATTTCCGGCTTCGTGCCAGTCTCTCTCTAGCTGCTGGAAGTGGCGGATCAATGATCGGGACTCCCGGTAGGTCGGGAAACCCGGTAAGAGCGGCAGAAGGGGAAATGTCCCCTCCCACTCCTCCGGGATAACAACCGAGCGGCTTTTAGCTGGATTGGTTTATCCCTGGATAGCCGATCGCCGGCTCTAAGAGAAACTTCTGGGATGATGCCTGCAGCTGCCCCCCGAAAGCCGAGGCGGCGTATCTGCATATGCTCAGCGGCAAGGGGTTAAAATCTCCAGTATATTCCTGACTATAGAAGTAAAACTAACAGGTCTATAGTTACTTGGGTAAAGACTTTGTTCCCTTTTTAAATAGGCACCACATTGGCCCTGTGCCATTCCAATGGTACTATTCCTGTCACAATGAGGTTGATTTACTAAGATAGTTGAAAATCTTCACACTATAAATTGTGTGAATATTCCATTAAATTCGCTTGAATATTCATACAATTGATTATGTGAAGATGTTCTGCTCCTTTAATAAATCAGCCTGATCGTCTTTTTTATTTTTTTTTTATTTTTTTTAGTTGTCATACATATAGAGAAATAAACAATTTCATTAATCCATCAATCGTATGAGTTCCAACGAATCCATTCAAAATCCAATTAACAGCATTACTCCTATCTTAAATACATCTACAGAAAAAACAATAACTAGTTATTTGAGATGGTCTCCATTCTCTCTTCCGTTAGACCTGCTTCTCTTGTATGCCCTGACAACCTACTTTACTAAGAAGAAAAACCTCTACATATCTGAAGAGGCAAAAGAAGAAAATAAGAAGCCCCATAAGGGAAAGATTTCCTAAAAAAAAAAAAAAAAAAAAAAAAATACTGATAGGGCAAATGTACCGAGGAAAAAGTGAGTTTACTATACCATTATCCACGAAAGTGAGGTCACCCCCAAGTCCACACTCTTTTTTTCACATACTCTCAGGAGCAAAGAGGGAACTCCCTTCCTCCGAGAATTTAAATGTATTCCATTGGCCCCAAGTTTCTAAATATGTCTCCTTTCGATTTTGAGCCGATAATAGCAAATCCTCCATCCTATTAACCTCTTCAATTCGTGTGACCCATGTAAGAATTGTGGGAGGGTACGTATCTCTCCACTGCCGTACAATACATGATCTAGCCGAGTTAATAAGATGGCGCAAAATTAATTTACTATGTTTCCCCCGGTATGTTTGAGACATGTAACAAAAATAGGGCTGGATCTTCTGGGAGGTTATACTCAGTAAATTTCTGTGCTATCCGCCGTATCTCCCTCCAGAAGTACTCCAGTTTTGGGCAGGACCAAAGAACGTGGAGTAGAGTCCCTCTTTCCTCCTGACACCTCCAACATTTGTCTGGGATCTCCGGAAAGAATATATTAAGTAATGAGGGTGTACGGTACCATCTTGTCATTATTTTAAAATTAGTTTCTTGGGTTCTTGTGGATATTGAAGATTTCAACGCAAGATTTACTATCTGCCTATGTTGTGCCTGGTCTAATGTAATTTCCCACTTCCTTATATATGGAGGGACATAATCCTCTTGGGGGGCAACCAGTAATGCATACATTTGCGAGATTAAATGAGAGCAAGGCCCTGTCCCCTCACATAGTTGTTCTAAGGGTGTCCATGTTCGTTGAAATCTGTCTGGAGGTGGGAGAGTGTTAAGGAAATGTCGCAACTGGGCTGCACTCCAGGAATCAAGACAGAAACGGTCGTTGGATGAGGTTAGTTCAGGTAATGAGGGCCATGTCCCAGTAGCTATTTGTATAAAATGCAAGGCCTGAAAACTGCGAGTCTGAAAGTTTTTCCTGAAGGGTCCCTCCTGTAGTCCCGGAGGGAAACGAGGATTCCCTACAATAGGGTACAGGGGGGAGTTGACAGATGATGATAAAGTGGTGGAACATATTCGGGAGCAAATACGCAGGGTAGGGCCCAAACCACACGACTCAATGGGACCTCACACTGGGCTCGATTTTTGGCCATATTTTAAAGCTTGCATGCCTACACCAGTCTACTAGTCGCGCCATATGAGCCGCCTGGTAATATTTCTGCATATCGGGTACCGCTACCCCCCCCCATATTGTTTAGGCATTGTCGTTAAACGGCGTTGAATTCTGGGCCTTTTATGGGTCCAAATGAATTCAGTTATCATCTTATTAGTCTGTTTAAAGAATTCTGGGGGTATATGAATAGGTAGAGTTTGAAAAAGATAGGAAAATTTAGGCAATACTGACATTTTTAATGTTACATCTACCGAACCAAGAGAAAAGGCCTTGATGCCATTTAGAGAGTAAGACTTTCACTCTACTCAGTAGAGGTGGGAAATCCAACTCAAAGGTTTGGTCCAATTTAGGTGGAATCAACGTGCCCAGGTATTTGATGCCCGTATAGGTCCATCTAAACTTAAAATTCATTTTTAAAGCGTTAATTTGAGTCGTAGTCATAGATACACCCATTGCCTCTGACTTGGACATATTAATTTTTAAATTGGACAGTGCACCATATTGGTCCAATTCTCTTAGTAGGTTCGGCATAGATATAACAGGATTAGTAAGGCAGAATAAAAGATCATCTGCATATGCGGATACTTTATGATGTAAATCTCCAGTTATTAACCCCCTAATATCCGGGTTTGGCCTGACCTTACAAAGAAATGGCTCTAAGGTGATAGCAATGGCGGGTGCCATTAGAAATAGAAAAAGGTTCAGATAGAACTCCATTTGCTTTTACTTGTGCCACTGGCCTTGTGTATATGCTCGAGATCCATCCTACCATCCTCTCCCCTACACCCACATATCGTAGGACTGAGAACATAAAAGACCAATTGACCCGGTCGAATGCCTTTTCACCATCCGTTCCCAGGAACACAGTGGATGTTTCAGAATGACCGGCTACGTGGACTAGATTCAGAGTTTTAATGGTATTATCACGGGCCTCCCGCGTTGGAATGAAGCCTACCTGGTCTGGGTGTACTAATGCAGACAAATGTGGTTGTATACGTGTGGCTAATATTTTTGTAAATAACTTAAGATCTACATTCAATAATGAAATGGGGCGATAGCTGCTACATATTGATGGGTCCTTATCCTCCTTCGGAATAACGGTGATATGTGCTTTCAGGGTTTCTGGAGTAAATCCTGTCCCGTGTCCCATTGCATTAAATGTTTGTACCATCTGCTTACCCAACTGAGGGAAAAATGTCTGGTAGTATTTATGTGTAAAGCCATCCGGACCCGGAGCTTTCCCTGGTTTGGATGTCTTGATGGCCTCTTGCAATTCCTCTAAGGTAATAGCAACGTCCAACTCTTCTCGAATCTGCTCTGTCAATTGAGAAATACCTGAAGAGGAAATATATTCCTCCATGATATTTTGAGGTTGTTACATAGTTACATAGTAGGTGAGGTTGAAGAAACACACGTCCATCAAGTTTAACCTATGTGTGTGATTATGTGTCAGTATTACCTTACATATCCCTGTATGTTGCGGTCATTCAGGTGAATATCTAATAGTTTCTTGAAGCTATCAATGCTCCCCGCTGAGACCACCGCCTGTGGAAGGGAATTCCACATCCTTACCGCTCTTACAGTAAAGAACCCTCTACGTAGTTTAAGGTTAAACCTCTTTTCTTCTAATTGTAATGAGTGGCCCCGAGTATTAGTAAACTCTCTTCTGCGAAAAAGTTTTATCCCTATTGTGGGGTCACAGTACAGTATTTGTAAATTGAAATCATATCCCCTCTTAAGCGTCTCTTCTCCAGAGAGAATAAGTTCAACGCTCGCAACCTTTCCTCATAACTAAGATCCTCCAGACCCTTTATTAGCTTTGTTGCCCTTCTTTGTACTCGCTCCATTTCCAGTACATCCTTCCTGAGGACTGGTGCCCAGAACTGGACAGCATACTCCAGGTGCGGCCGGACCAGATACTTGTAGAGTGGGAGAATTATCGTTTTATCTCTGGAGTTGATCCCCCTTTTAATACATGCCAATATTCTGTTTGCCTTATTAGCAGCAGCTTGGCATTGCATGCCATTGCTGAGCCTATCATCTACTAGGACCCCCAGGTCCTTTTCCATCCTAGATTCCCCCAGAGGTTCTCCCCCCAGTGTATAGATTGCATTCATATTTTTGCCACCCAAATGCATTATTTTACATTTTTCTACATTGAACCTCATTTGCCATGTAGTTGCCCACCCCATTAATTTGTTCAGGTCTTTTTGCAAGGTTTCCACATCCTGCGGAGAAGTTATTGCCCTGCTTAGCTTAGTATGGTCTGCAAATACAGAGATTGAACTGTTTATCCCATCCTCCAGATCGTTTATAAATAAATTAAATAGGATTGGTCCCAGCACAGAACCCTGGGGAACCCCACTACCCACCCCTGACCATTCTGAGTACTCCCCATTTATCACCACCCTCTGAACACGCCCTTGTAGCCAGTTTTCAATCCAGGTACTCACCCTATGGTCCATGCCAACGGTCCCTATTTTGTACAGTAAACGTTTATGGGGAACTGTGTCAAATGCTTTTGCAAAATCCAGATACACCACGTCTACGGGCCTTCCTTTATCTAGATGGCAACTCACCTCCTCATAGAAGGTTAATAGATTGGTTTGGCAAGAACGATTCTTCATGAATCCATGCTGATTACTGCTAATGATATCGTTCTTATTACTAAAATCTTGTATATAGTCCCTTATCATCCCCTCCAAGAGTTTACATACTATTGATGTTAGGCTAACTGGTCTAATTCCCAGGGATGTTTTTTGGGCCCTTTTTAAATATTGGTGCTACATTGGCTTTTATCCAATCAGCTGGTACCATTCCAGTCAATAGACTGTCTGTAAAAATTAGGAACAACGGTCTGGCAATCACCTGACTGAGTTCCCGAAGTACCCTCGGATGCAAGCCATCTGGTCCCGGTGATTTATTAATGTTAAGTTTCTCAAGTCTAATTTTAATTCCGTCCTCTGTTAACCATGGAGGTGCTTCCTGTGTTGTGTCATGAGGATAAACACTGCAGTTTTGGTTACTGAAGCCCCCCGATTCACTCGTGAAGACTGAGGAGAAGAATAAATTCAATACCTTTGCCATCTCCCCATCCTTTGTAACCAGATGTCCTTCCTCATTCTTTATGGGGCCAATATGGTCTGTCCTCCTTTTTACTGTTTACATACTTAAAGAATTTCTTGGGATTTTTTTTGCTCTCCTCCGCTATGTGTCTTTCATGTTCTATCTTAGCCGTCCTAATTGCACCCTTACATTTCTTATTGCATTCTTTATAAAGTCTGAATGCTGAGGATGATCCCTCAACCTTGTATTTTTTGAAGGCCTTCTCCTTTGCTTTTATATGCATTTTTACATTGGAGTTAAGCCATCCAGGATTTTTGTTCGCTCTTTTAAATTTATTACCCAATGGGATACATTGGCTAATGCCCTTATTTAACCACTTCAATACCAGGCACTTAGACACCTTCCCGCCCGGGCCAATTTTCAGCTTTCAGCGCTGTCACAATTTGAATGACAATTGCGCGGTCATGCTACACTATAACCAAACAAATTTTTTATCATTTTGTGCCCACAAATAGAGCTTTCTTTTGGTGGTATTTGATCACCTCTGCGGTTTTTATTTTTTGCGCAACAAATAAAAAAAAAGACCGAAAATTTTGAAAAAAAAACATGTTTTTCTTTGTTTCTGTTAAAAATTTTTGGAAATGAGTACGTTTTCTTCTTCACTGACGGGCACTGATATGGCTGCACTGACGGGCACTGATATGGCTGCACTGACGGGCACTGATATGGCTGCACTGACGGGCACTGATATGGCTGCACTGACGGGCACTGATATGGCTGCACTGACGGGCACTGATATGGCTGCACTGACGGGCACTGATATGGCTGCACTGACGGGCACTGATATGGCTGCACTGACGGGCACTGATATGGCTGCACTGACGGGCACTGATATGGCTGCACTGACGGGCACTGATATGGCTGCACTGACGGGCACTGATATGGCTGCACTGACGGGCACTGATATGGCTGCACTGACGGGCACTGATATGGCTGCACTGACGGGCACTGATATGGCTGCACTGACGGGCACTGATATGGCTGCACTGACGGGCACTGATATGGCTGCACTGACGGGCACTGATATGGCTGCACTGACGGGCACTGATATGGCTGCACTGACGGGCACTGATATGGCTGCACTGACGGGCACTGATATGGCTGCACTGACGGGCACTGATATGGCTGCACTGACGGGCACTGATATGGCTGCACTGACGGGCACTGATATGGCTGCACTGACGGGCACTGATATGGCTGCACTGACGGGCACTGATATGGCTGCACTGACGGGCACTGATATGGCTGCACTGACGGGCACTGATATGGCTGCACTGACGGGCACTGATATGGCTGCACTGACGGGCACTGATATGGCTGCACTGACGGGCACTGATATGGCTGCACTGACGGGCACTGATATGGCTGCACTGACGGGCACTGATATGGCTGCACTGACGGGCACTGATATGGCTGCACTGACGGGCACTGATATGGCTGCACTGACGGGCACTGATATGGCTGCACTGACGGGCACTGATATGGCTGCACTGACGGGCACTGATATGGCTGCACTGACGGGCACTGATATGGCTGCACTGACGGGCACTGATATGGCTGCACTGACGGGCACTGATATGGCTGCACTGACGGGCACTGATATGGCTGCACTGACGGGCACTGATATGGCTGCACTGACGGGCACTGATATGGCTGCACTGACGGGCACTGATATGGCTGCACTGACGGGCACTGATATGGCTGCACTGACGGGCACTGATATGGCTGCACTGACGGGCACTGATATGGCTGCACTGACGGGCACTGATATGGCTGCACTGACGGGCACTGATATGGCTGCACTGACGGGCACTGATAGGTGGCACTGGTAGGTGGCACTGATGGGCACTGATAGGTGGCACCGATGGGCACTGATGGGCACTCGTAGGTGGCGTTGATGGGTAGTTATGGGTGGCACTGATAGTTGGCACAGATGGGCACGGATGGGCACAGATGGGCACTGACAGGTGGCACCGATGGACACTGATGGGTGGCACTGATGATACTGATTGATGGCAGTGATGCCCCTAAGTGTGGCATTGCTGTGCATCACTGCAACATAATTGTGCCAATCAGTGCCCATTTGTGGGCACTGATTGGCACAGATTTGGCACTGACTGGGCACATGTGGATGGCCATGGGGTACATACCTGGCCATCCACATGTTTCCCTTCCCTGGTGGTCCTAGTGGCGATCCCTGGTGGTCCAGTGTGGTGATCTGCGGGGGGGCTGGGCTGATAAACAATCAGCGCAGACCCCCCCTGTCAGGAGAGCCGCCAATCGGCTCTCCTCTACTTGCGTCTGTCAGACGCGAGTGAGGAAGAGCCGATCAACGGCTCTTCCTATTGACAGCGTGATCAGCCGTGATTGGACAAGGCTGATCACGTGGTAAAGAGCCTCCGCCGGAGGCTCTTTACCAAGATCGGTGTAGCGGTGTGTCAGACTGACACACCGATCGCCGCGATGCGTGCCCCTGCGGGCGCGCGGCGGCATGTTATCCTGAAGGACGTCATATGACGCCCAGTCAGGATAACTGAACCACCGCCCGGCCGTCAATCCGCTATAGGCCGGGCGGGAAGTGGTTAATATGCTCTTAAAGCAAACCCATCTCTCCTCTGTATTCTTTGTTCCTAATATTTTATCCCAATTTATGCCTTTTAGCAAGGTTTGTAGTTTAGGGAAGTTGGCTCTTTTGAAATTCAGTGTCTTTGTATTCCCTTTATGTTTCCTATTTGTGTGATTTTATACTGAAACTAATTGACCTGTGATCGCGGTTACCTAAATTGCCCCGTATTTCCACATCTGTGATCAGGTCTGTATTGTTGGTAATCAGTAGATCCAGTAATGTTTTATTTCTAGTTGGTGCGTCTACCATCTGACCCATAAAATTGTCCTACAAGAAATGAATGCGCGGTTCCCTCCGCCCAGTCTATGTCTGGATAATTAAAATCCCCCATTATGATAACACTTCCCATCCTTGCTGCTAATCCAATTTGTGATAGGAGATCCGTCTCCACTTCCTCCTTCAGGTTAGGGGGCCTATAGCATACTCCCAGTATTATTTTCCCCTTGGCTTCATCCCTTTTGGAGCTCTACCCATAAGGATTCCACCTCCTCCCTAGCTCCCTCAGTGATGTCATCTCTCACATTCGCTTGTACATTATTCTTGATATATAGGCATACCCCTCCCCCTTTTTTACCCTCTCTATCGGTTGTGATCTGGTAGGCAAATTATATAAAGATTGGTAAAATGTACGAAAGGTCGAGACAATCTGGGAGGGAAGGTGTACTTTTCTACCTTCGGGGTCCACTAAGTGGGGGACATAGGATTGAGTCCTCTGTTCCTGTAAAGCTCTAGCCAGTGAACGGCCGCATTTGTCTCCTGTCTCGTAATAATATTTCCGGCATATCTGAAGTGCTGCTTTAGCTCTATGTTGGAGTAACTCTGTCACTTGTCTACGCAATTTAAGGAGTTCTGTCTCCCCAGTGCACCTCGTGTTCTGTTTATGTTGGGACTCTAACATCTGTATATCTGTCAGTAATTGGGTCAATTGGGCCTCCCTTTCCTTTTTTATTCTGGACCCATGCTTAATGAGTACCCCTTTTATTACCACTTTGTGCGCTTCCCAAATTATCCCTGCATCTGTCTCCTCTACAGTATTATATTGAAAATAATACTGCAATTCCTTAACGTCCTCCTGATCGTCTTTTACCTCTAGTTTGAATAAGGTTTTTCCTCTCTTGCAGGTTATGGCTACGAGAAGCCAATGAGACCCTTCACCGATGATGCCTGTGTTGTGCCAGAAAAGTTTGAAGGTAAATATTTAACTGTATGCTTAAGTTGCAAGGTTCTAAATTTGGATTCCTTTTAAATATTATTTTTTTTTTAAAGTCTTTCAAATGGGCAGCTGGGGGGTGGTAAAATGGGTAGCTGAGCCATGGTGTTACCACCCCCTGGCCACAACAATACAGATGCTTTGCGGTAGCAACCTTTTTAAAGTGGTTGTAAATCTCAGAAATGAAATATAGTGTATACTTGTCTCGATCCAGAGCAAGAAGTGTCATTTCTGTCTGTTGCTTCGTTCCTCTGCCATCATCAATCACTTCTGACGTCAAGTTTTCCTGACACCAGGAGAAAAAAAATGACAGGGGAGGGATCTCCAGATGATTGACGGCCTCAGCTCTGTTCCTGTTTTGTGTGAGGGGGGTGTGTCCCTTCCCTCCAATCAGCACCCAGACCTCTCCTCACACCGCTGCAGAGTGTAACTTCAGGTCTCTCCCCCCCCCCCCCCCCTTTTTTCTGAGCTTGGACAAGCTTTAAAAATTCTGCACTTTGAACAGACGAAGAGAAGACTGCAGATAAATGGGTATGACTTGTGTAGGAGGATTTTTCATCTGTGTATCACCTGAGGCCAGTCACCTCACTGAGTGCACAGTATATAAGGGTTTACATCCACTTTAATTCTGGGTGCAGAGTTTGAAAGATGGCACTGTTTCTCAAATTTGCCCCATTGAGTTCAGTGAGACTGAACCGCAAATTGTGAGCTGAATGCTTGACTATAAAATTGCCATTTTGCCAATTTTAAAAATGTAGAAAAGACATTCCGGAAGTGGCAGTGAACGCCTGTCAGCTGCTGCTATACTGCCCTCCGAAAAGTGATCCACAGCAGATTGCTTTTTCAGAGGGTGGTAAGCCGTAGCATAAGTTTGAATGAAGCTTAAGGCAACAAGATATTTATTGCATTATACGTTTTCTTTACGATCCTTACTGACTGGTGAGATTTAATTAGTTCACAACAGCTGTATCTGTGCATGTTTTGATAGAGGTCCTTTTAGTTTAGTAGTGTCCCTACTACATAACAGTAGCTGCAGATGTATATTTTTGCTTCAGGGTTTTTTAGCCTGTTTTGGCTCATCCTCAGTTTTATGTATTTAGTTGCTTTGTTACACAGGTAATATGTATACATATCATGTAAATAAAGACTGGGACAGTTGGTTCAGACTAATGAACCTTGGTGGGAGCTGAACTTTGTGATCGTGTACTGGACTGGATTACCAAGAGACCATTTTTTGTCACAGGTTTTCAATATATCTTTTGTTTTGTGGTCATTTTAGAAATCGTAGCAGTGTAAGAAGTATTGGCCACAATGTCTGTCTAATTTGTCCCCATGTTGGATTTGCAGCAGGTGATATCAAACAGGAAGTTGGAGCCTACAGAGATGGACCACCCTACCAAAGAAGAGGATCATTGCAATTGTGGCAGTTCCTGGTGGCTCTTCTGGATGATCCTTCCAATTCCCACTTCATTGCATGGACTGGCAGAGGCATGGAATTTAAACTGATAGAGCCAGAAGAGGTATGTTTTTTTAGAAACGACTTTCACTCCTAATATACACCTTAGGCTAAAACGTTTCAATTACAGGACCTTCCATAGTACTCTTGTTGGCCTCAAGTCTTTCATAGAACTAATGGTTAAACTCTTCCATCTCATGAGCATTTCACGTATGAAAACAATACTCCTTGAACAAGCATGCTTTCACACAATAAAATGTGTGAAAGCATGCTTGTTACCCAAACTCAAGCATACAGTGTAATCTATTGCAGCTTAGATGTAGTGGCTGCATTTTTTTTTTTATGGCTTTTGCCTTGATTTTCACCTGGTGATTCTGCTAGTATCAAATTTCAGTCCTGGGGAGATGCTTACTCGGTGTACTGTGTATATATGGAGGATCAGTGTTGTCCTCCAGCTGCCCTCCTTTCAGACTACAAACACCCTCCCTCCCTCATCCCCTCCATTACATAAGTGTGGAAGGTGTAGCTGGGAAGGCCAATACAGTTTGTTTTGGAGTTTAGTGCACAGGAGGTAACAAGGACCCAAGATTTCTGGCAGGATCAACCGCTATCTTTCTGAAAATTACTTCACTAGTTGATAAAGATTTGTATACATCAAGATTTTCTAGCTTTTCATTTTTGTCAGAAGATATTCAGCCAAGATTCCTTCAGAGTATGAGCTGTAATTACCTTTTTAAGAATTTGTTTTTATATCCTGGAAAGCCTATCTGAAAGTCCTTAGTTTCTGTTGTGGCCTAGCATATCTAAGCCAATAGCTCTTAAAGTGGCAGTCCAGGATAGAACTAAACGTAACCACTTCCTGACCGTAGGAGGTTGAAGTGGTTATACTGGAATAATGCCTGCAGCTACTTTTTTTTTTTTTTTTTTTTTTAAATTGTATTTTATTTTTTCATACAGCGGTTCCTTTTTTATAAAGGCTATCCTAGCAACTGATCAGCCGCTGGATTGCTTTTAAAGGCACCTGGAGGGGAGACCAACCCCGTCACCCACCAATGCATCTTCGGGCTTTCCCGTGTGATCGGAGAGCCCAGTATGCAATCTGACTGTTTTGCCAGATTACCATAGAGCTGGCTGTAAACCAGATGGCTTTGGGAGGCCGGAAGCAGCATCACTTCGGTTCTGGCAGATGTAAACACTGCCTTTTTTTCTTTCTTTTTTTTTTTTTTTCTTAAAGACCCTAAATTTCTCCATTAAGAGGACCTGTCAAGCCTTATTTCTATAACAAGGGATGTTTATGTGTGTGTGTATATAAAAATAATTTGGGGGTTGTGAGTAATTTTTCTCAGACGGGTGAGTTGCCGGCTGCAGGGAAGATATGAGAGGGCCAACATTGAAATAGTTTCCCTGGAGGTGACATCACCCACAGGCTTACTATGGGGCATCTGTTGTCGGCTGTCACTCCTCTCCCCTGAAGCTGACCACTGGCAACTGATCACATGACTGGACCAGAGCACTCTGAGAATAGTCAAGTATAAGCATCTTCCTTCTACAGGGTAGTTAGTATAAGTGTTTAGAAGGTGGGTATGAGCAATTTTCATTCTAGCTCTGACTTCCACTTTTAGGAAGTATAAAGTGTATGATCTTCACTGAACAGGTCTTCCACAAGTCAAGCAATATGGTTCAGTTTTTGTGAACTCTTTAGTTTAAAGACCCTTGCTTTGCTCAGTTTCTGCTGTAAAGTCATTTGTCAGTCACAGGGGAAAACTTAAGATAAATATAGGAGCTACTATTGCTGATATCTTCTGAAAATGCTAGCCATGCCAATCTTTTGGCTTCACTTCTTTCTTGGAAGCAGTATGCAGATTAGGAAGATAATACTGAAGTCATAAGTCCTTATAAGCAGGCATTCAAAGTTTTGAAGCCCGAAGGTCAGCATGACATACAGCTAGGTGAGAAGTCATTATCAGTCATGTTTTCTAATGACCTCAGGACCACTTCACTTTAGTTCCAGACCTTTTACAAATGTACAAATGTAGCCTTTTCAATCTAACCTAATATATTGTAAGTCTTCTTTTTTTTTTTTTTTTTTTTTTTTTTTTTTGAGGTCAAAAAACTGTTTTTAAATACATACTGTATATACAGTTTTTTTTTTTTTTTTTTTTTTTTTTTGGTTAGATCGACCTTTCATCTCTCTTATGGGTTAAGGTTTCTGATGCTTGATGTGTGCATGCATAGAGAACTATATTTACATTACGGATAGCTGACTCACATCTTGCACTTGTCTTCACAATATATTTAGTGTCCTGTGCAACTCCACCTTGTCCAATTCACTTCACTCATATTGGACTTAATCATTTTTTTGTTTTTGTTTTTGTTTTCCATATGTCACAGCTTGGTGAGCTTGTATAACATCAAGAAGGGCAGAATGTATTTTTTGCCTAAAGGCATGTTAGCCCTTTCAAACTTAAAATAAAAAGGACAAAACAAAGTTTCTGTAAAGTTAACCTGTTAACTCCTCCTTACGTTTGACAGTGTGTTTTGACGCTGATGTTCTGTTTTTGTAGGTCGCCAGACTCTGGGGCATGCAGAAAAACCGGCCAGCAATGAATTACGACAAGTTGAGCCGGTCTCTGAGGTACTACTATGAAAAAGGAATCATGCAGAAAGTAAGTAAATTAAAAATCCAATCTATATTAAATCTCAAAATCCAGGATTGCTGCACTTGGCTTTATTGACAAATAGGAAATTTAAAATTAAAGACACAAATGTTTCATATAAGCAACCGTTTCGGGCAAAGTTACAAACTCCCTTCATCAGGCAAGAACATACGTCTGAATGTACATTACTTCAATACATATAGAACATAAATTAGGAAACTGTTATATAATTATATTAAATTCGATACACACCAATATAATTACACAATTAATGTCAAGCTGATGGTTAGCGGAAATGTACGGTCATTCCTTCATATGGTTTACTATTGTGATACTATTTGACAACCAGTCCTATTAAAGTTAGAAATGGAATTTCTAAAGCATAAGTAATTTTTGATGGGAAAAATAAAATTTTATCAAATACTTACAGTAATTTTCCTTTCCTGGCACCAATCCATGGCAGGTAACGGTATGCAGCCATGTTGGTGGCAGGAAAAAAAAAAAAAAAAAATCCCAATAAGTGTATATTGATTTTCTATCAAAGACACGTAGCACGTGGCCCAAATTTATGATTAAATGAGATTTTTTTTTTTTATGCGTTTTGTAGCAGAAAGTAAATATTGTGTGGTTGTTGGTCTTTTTTTTTTTTTTTTTTTTTTTTGTTTTTTTGTTTTTTTTGTTTTTATATAGCGAAAAAATTAAAATCCTAATGGTGACCAAATACCACCAAAAGTAATCTCTAAAACAAGTCTTTTACCATACAAATATGTAGGCCAGCTTTACTGACCTTTTAAAAAATGCAAGATTATATACTCTTAACACTTTTGAGTCTTTGGTTTGAAGCAAGTATACAGCAAGTGAAGTCTCAACTGATAAGTGACTAAACATATTGAACAAATGAATCGGTATGACAGCCTAGCTTTTTAGAATAAGGGGTCAGCAATGGCGGCCTACTTCCTTTTTTATCATCTTTTAAAGCCTGCTCAGTAAGGCAGAGCCCACGGCATTTGTAATATGCAAGTTCAGTAATCCATGACAACCAATCGGATTTCACTTTATAGTGACACTTGAAACCTAATTTGTACCCTTTTTAGGCCTCCATGACTTACACATTGCCCTTGTCTAGTCATTGACAATGTGTCACCTAAAGGCCTGACAAGTTTAGTGTTTTCATATGTAAAGAAAACTCCCTACTGGTCCTTTCGAATAACTATACAAATCTTCCCTCTACAGGTTGCTGGCGAGCGTTACGTCTACAAGTTTGTGTGTGAACCCGAGGCTCTGTTTTCTCTGGCTTTTCCCGACAATCAACGTCCTGCCTTAAAGTCCGAGTTTGACCGACAGGTCAGTGAAGAAGACACAGTCCCCTTGTCACACCTGGATGAAGGAGCCATGTATCTTCCGGATGTAGGGACTGTCCCTTCCCAAAATTACAAAAGTGGCTACAATTACTAGACTCCGCCACCATGTAATCATGTATATATGGGTACATTTCGTTAGCATTCATATGAGTGTAGATGCTTGTTTGTTTTTTTTGTTTTTTTTGTTTGTTTTTTCTTGCAAGAACCTGTTTAACAAATTGGACTCTAGTTATTAGTGCAGAAGGCCCAGTGTTTTAAGACCCAGGTTGTATTTGGGCATTTTATAAACACTCCTTGGCTGTGGTGCACTTGAGCATCAGGTTTTAGGTTTCTCGACGCAGCTAAGCTTATAAATGGTTGATTGTTTCAGGGAATGCATGTTCTCCAGCATCAAGCATTGAAGACTTTTATTCTTTCCTTCAGACTTCATTTTATTTTCATTTTTAAAGAAACCTTTTCAGTGGCATTTTTTTTTTTTTTTTGTAGGAAAGGATTTTGTTGAGTTAATTTCAACAAAAAATTCAGTGCAATAATCTTGGAATCTAACAGTGCTGTTTCCTGCCTTTTTGAAATTAAAACCGTTTGAAGGACATTTGATTTTTCCTTGTTTCCTGTGTGTGATTTTTATTTATTTTTTATGACTTTGTGGATATTTGTTACCTCTTGTCTATATTGGCAGGAGCACACTTTCTATCAATTTAATTGCAAACATTAAAGGCCAAGCTCACCTTTTGGGAAAAGATCATAAATGCACCTATTTCTGCAGAATAAAAAATGTGCATTTATAATTTTTTCTCGCAGGAGCCGGGTAAGCATTGCCCCTTAGATCAGTTGATAATGGGTGTAATATCAGGCTCCTGCAGACTCTCAGTATAACTGTCAACCTGTACCTCCTGCACAGGCAGACAGTTACTGAAGAGCAGAAAGATCAATGAACTATGAGAATGCTCACCAGTTCCCTCTGTGTAGGTAGATCATGGGCTATAGTCCCATCACACACATGGAATGAGCGCTCAAAAGTCGAGTGCTGTAGTGACCACCAGCTGGATACTGGAGCATGCACTACAAATGAAATATTCTGCATCACACCACGTATCATCAAATAAGTCTGTTTTTTTTTTTTTTGTTTTTTTTTTTATTATTGAAGTAAGATCAGATTACAAAAATGTTCAAGGTTTCGGAGCCATGCAGTGCCCTTTTGTCAGGCATGTGGCTCCAAAACGTTGCACTTTTTTGTAATCTGATCGATCTTCATTGAAAAAAGTTTGGACTTATTTGAATATATGCACAAAGTGTAGGTCGAGTCCTGCACGGTTTTTAAAATGTGACTGTGGGTAGGGAGAGAGGATCCTCTCTGCCACTTGGTATCGGCCTTTCAGTCCCTGTGCAGTAGGGCTCAGACTGAAAGTGTGAGAAGTGGCACAAGGAGTAGATTGGGTATGTTGCAGTACTCGTGTTTTAAAAGGAACGTGCTGACAGGAGGAGAGAGCAGAGTGACCAAGGATGTCATTAAGAATTTTTGCCTGCATTCAGGAACACTTTGTGTGAAGGCAGAGACACAGGACATGTATTCCCATGTTGGACATTAACCTCTTGCACACAAAGCCAATCCAACCAGTAACCCAAAGTGGGAAGGCGGTTGGTTTTGTTTTGTTTTTTTGTGACGTATTGAAGTTATGTCCAATATAAAGCCTCGTTCTAAGAACAAACTATTTTTAACAGACAAGTATTCTATTACAATCTATCTACTCCAACATTTAGTAGAGCCAATTTTTAAATAACAGCCATGAGCTAGGTCCACAAGTTTTCTAGGCTTCCTGTAACCCAGCCCTAGGGAAAATGAGAACATGATTAAAAAAAAAAAAAACAGAAGCTCCCATGGTGACACTTCATGTTGTACAATTGTGCTAACCCTATAACGGCTAAACAGAAAAATACCAGTCCAACTTTCATCTGCCATGTCATTCCACAAGGCGATAGCACTGCTCCCAAAAGGGCAATAATGCCATATCTCTTTTGATTGCCATCTCATAGCTGTCAACTCAATCTCCTTCTCAAAAGTAGGTTGAGAATATTTATCTCCATGTCACTAAGGTAGACCAGGCCATATTAAAGCGGATTTCTGCCCACCCTTTTAAAAAATTAAGTAAGCAGCTACACATACTGCAGCTGCGTACATTAAACATTAGGACACTTACCTGTCCTGGAGTCCTGCGATGTCGGCATCGCACCCGATGCTTACATCGGCTGGTCGGGTGCTGCCGCCGCCATTGCGGGTAAGGGAACCCGGCAGTGTAGCCTTTTCGGCTTCACGGCCAGGTCCCTACTGCATATGCACGCTGCGCTCTCACTGGCCCAGCAGAAGGAGAGGAAGGAGGCAGAGCTGCTGACGTTATTCGCCTGTACCCACCCCCCCCACACACACACACAAAGGTGCCAAATGTGGCCACCAGAGGGGGGGAGGAATCAGATAAACGAAAGTTGCACTTTTGGGTGGAACTCCACTTTAAGAATGCTTGCAGGGAAATATCTGTTTGGTTCAGATACAGTTTTGCTTGAATGAAGCGGCTCAGGACCAATAGTTGGTTTAGTATCTGAGAACAATCTTCCCCAGAATGAGCAATGGGCAGGTCCATTTTAATGACTTGTTTAATTTTGTTCTGAAAGACGCAAAATCGTGATGGAGGAATCATTGGCCTCAGTCAGGGACTTTGTCTGCAGGGTTTCATGACAAATAACACTTGGCTTATAGGCAGGTTTTCCTTTAACTTTTTGGTTGCCACCTAAGACTCCCTCATTAAATCAAATGAGGAAGATTAAATACGCAAACACTAATTTTAACCACTTCAGCCCCGGAAGGATTTACCCCCTTCCTGACCAGTGCGTTTTTTGCCATTCGGCACTGCGTCGCTTTAACTGACAATTGTGCGGTCGTGTGGCGTGGCTTCCAAACTAAATTGACATCCTTTTTTCCCCACAAATAGAGCTTTCATTTGGTGGTATTTGATCGCCTTTTTTTTTTTTTTTTTTTTTTTTTGCGCTATAAACAAAAGAGCGACAATTCAAAACAAGAGCATTATTTTTTACATTTTGCTATAATGAATATCCCCCAAAAATATATAAATTTTTTTCTCAGTTTAGATATGTATTCTACATATTTTTGGTAAAAAAAAAATCGCAATGAGCGTTTATTGATTGGTTTGCGCAAAAGTTATAGTGTTTACAAAATAGGGGAAAGTTTTTTATGGCATTTTTATTAATAATTTTTATTTTACTAGTAATGGCGGCGATCATTATGGCGGACATGTCGGACATTTGACACATTTTTGGGACCATTGTCATTTATACAGCAATCAGTGCTATAAAAATGCATTGATTCCTGTGTAAATGACACTTTCAGTGAAGGGTAACTACTAGGGGGCGGGAAGGGGTTAAGTCAGTACTAGGGATGTGTTTTAACTGTAGGGGGGATGGGCTGTGTGTGACACGTCACTGATCTCTGCTCCCGATGACAGGGAGCAGAGATCAGTGACACTGTCACTAGGCAGAACAGGGAGATGCTGTTTACATCAGCATCTCCCCATTCGTCCTCTGTGAGGCGATCACGGGTATGCCCACGGCGATCGAGTCTGCGGGACCCGCGACCCGACTCACGGAGCTCACGGCAGGCGTGCGCACGGCGGCAAATTCAAAGTAACGCACGGGTACATTACTTTGCGCAGCCGTGCCATTCTGCCGACTTATATCTACAGGTGGCGGTCGGCAAGTGGTTAAGGGAAAGCAGGAGCAACCAAGAAGCTACAGGGTCTATTCATTCGACAGGCAGGTTGGTTTTCTGTCTAGTTTGTCATATTGCTTATGCTAAAGGAGTTGTAAAGTCTCATGGTTGTTCTCCTTCATGCATGAAGGTGAAAAACAACCTGTGCTTTAGCTTTACCCCCCCCCCCTTTTCCTTACCTGAGCCTGATCGTTCCAGCGACTAGCATGAGCCCAGCGTCGCTCCAGTCACTGTCTCGGGTCCTCATTGGATAGATTGATAGCAACAGGAACCATTGGCTCCCACTGCTGTCAAATCCAGTGACACTGGGGGCGGGGCCAAGTCCCACTGTCTGTCAACGGACACTGCAGCAGGACTCGGGAGCACGCCCACACAGGTGCCACCATGGAAGGAGGCTCTACGTGGGGGCACCCGAGGAGGAGCCAGGAGCGCCGGCGAAGAAACCCTTGCACAGAGCAGGTAAGTATAAGATGTTTGTTTTTGAAAAAAAAACTTTACAATCACTTTATGTATACGCTCTTTCTGTATGCATACGCATTCTTATCTGTATGTGAAACTCTTAAAATAAAGTGTTAAAAAAAACACTACAGGGATTACCAACATCTGTTTTAGTTTGTAAAGCATCTAAAGCTGTAATTGACAAACTGCTGCATAGTTGTTGACTAGTAAACAGTATGCATTTAATGTATAGTTAAACCCAAAAATTACCTGTAGCTAAACCCAAGAGCAAAATGTAATACATTTCGCCTTACCAGTTCTTGGATATGGTGGCTGCAGTACTTCTATTTATTTATTTTTTTCCCCCTGGTGATCCTGCCAGTAAAATACCTTGCTGTATTAAGGTGGATATGATCACTTCTCCGCTGGTTAAATGAATGGAGACAAATGCCCCCACCTATGTAAAAAGGCAGTTAAAAGTGAGTGTGAAAGGGGACCTTGTTGATAAAGTATGATGGTGCTGAAGGTGCAACACTGCATTTTGAAAGAGTAATGAGGAGATAGCTTCAGGGTAGTTATGTCGCATCTCTATCTGTGTAAGTAGCTGAATCGCTGACTGGAGTAATGACACTTCTGGAACAATAAAAGGGCAAAAGTTTTTAAACTGAATACAAGACTATTTTATTGTACAGTTTATAGAAGCCCCGACTAGAAATGATGCTCTAATAGACCTGATAGTGTAATCTCAAACCATGCAGAGCTTATTACTAATGTTCACATAAAAGAATATCTGGGTAGCGGTGACCATTAATTTGATTTCATTAAATGTTAGCTGCAAACCACAAACACATACTGGTAAGATAAAAACACTTAATTTTATAGTGGTTCTAAGCGTTAAAGTCTTTTTTTTTTTTTTATCTGTTCTCTTAAGGTAAAAATTTCTTTCCAGTACTAGTTTCTCCTTCTATCCCCCCTAACAGGCTTTACGGAGAGCAGTGGGAGCCATTTGCTTCTACTACTGTCAGTCAAATCCTGTGAGGAGAGACCGGGGGCAGGACCAAGACCTGCCATGTGTGTTTTCTTGAAACCGCACATCCCGGCTCAGGAACTCGCCCACATGTGTGCTCCCATAGCACATGGCCTGCTATGGGGCACACACAGAAGAGGAATATACAGCTGGCGAGGGGACCCCAGCAAATGAGGTAAGAGGCCACAGAGCAGGTAAGTATAAACCTCCTTTTTTTTTTTTTTTTTTTTCTTATCATAAATTGGGTTTACAATCACTAAAATGTGGCTAATGTCTAAATTTTAACAACCCATAAAGAAAAGGGAAAGGGCATTTAAAAAAAAAAAAAAATGAAGGAACATTTTTCATTTAAAGGTTACAAAGAATATAACAATATGTAAAAAGGAAATATCCCAAAAAATTTGATGTGCGTGGAAGGTTACAACGGAAAGTAGGACAAACCCCCAAAAAAACTTCTTTAAATATATTGGTAAAAAATTCAGGTCCGATTATGTAGGCCCTTAAAGCTACTTTCACACTGGGGCGGGCGCTGGAGGGAAAGCGGTGGTATTTTTAGCAGCGCTATTCGCCCGCTAGCGAGGCGGTTTTAACCCCTGCTTGTTTTCCTTGTTTTCAATGGGCAGGGGCCCTTTAGGAGCAGTGTATACAGAGCTCCAAAGATACGGCTTGCAGGACTTTTTTGACTGCCCTGCAAGCGCACCGCTCCAGTGTGAAAGCACTTGGGTTTTCACACTGGAGAGACAGGAGAGGCTCTATTCAGGTGCAATTTTTAGCGCTGTAGCGCCTGTAAAGCGCCTCAGTTTGAAAGTAGCCTTTGAAAACTTGGTGACTGGGGAATAAAAGGAAAAGCTACTTAAAACAATACAAACAAAAAAAACAACCTTGGAGGAAAGAATACTGGAGCTTAAGACCATTATCAGGATAGTAGTACCCACAGGCTCAAAACTGATATGTACTACAAACAGACAAAAGAAAGGTGAATAAAGCACCAGAATGGCTTACACCTATATGTCATTAGAGATGATCCCTGTTATTTTGAAGGCATTGTTTCTATTTTTTAGATAATCTTTAATGACTGGAATGGTACCAATAAATTGGTGCAAGGTCACTGTATTTAAAAAGGAATCAATGTCTTAACTACAGACCTATTAGTTTAACTCCTATAGTCAAGAAGATATTTGAGAGTTTGATAGAAAACAATATTATAAGCAATGGACAGCATGGATTAAAGGAGAAGTATGGGAATGCAAAAATAGGCAGTACATTCTACCCTCATACCTGCATTGCATTTCTTTCCTCAGCCATTTTAGTTTTTGTAGAATATTCTTTTGAAGTGTCCAGAATCAGACTCTAACGGTTCTTTCTCAGTTCAAAAGTTTCCAGGGGGTGGATACAGCTTCACAATCCAGCCATTCCTTCACTCTCTCCCTCTGGAGGACATGTGGGTGTGTTTGAAGAGGTGCACACCCAGGCTGCTATCTAGAACAAGCACGTTCTTCACATGCCTCTATTTCCATGGCAGCATGTCCCCAGCTAAAACCCGGAAGAAGAGACAGTGTGATGCAAGCAGTGAAATCCTCATCTTTCCCTGGCTGTTATCTGCAAGCTCTCCTTTCCCCTGGGCTTTGATATTCCTTCCTGTGTACTCTGAATCCCCCCTTCCCGCCACTCATTCATTCAAAGTTCATGTAGCATCTCCTCCAGCTGATGGGGGGGGGGGGGGGGGAGTGGGGAATGTCACTGAAAACTTCTATGAACACAGGTAATCTCTCTACACATCACTGTGTTATATCAAAAGGAGACATGGGGAGGAACATAGTGACCTGTGCTCTGTCTGTCCTCTGAAATGAACACTGTGCTATGTGTATAGAGCATACCTGTGTATAGTACATAGGAGAGGAGACTTGCAACTCCCCCACATCTAAAGTGACCTCTGATATGTCCCCAGTCTCCTTTATTATACATACAAATCATCCCTCTGTTACTGATGTCATACCCTCCTCCCCCCCACCACCCCTCTATCACTGATCCCATTCCTATCCCCTGTACACCTATACCATCACATTCAGTGATATACAGTCCCGTCATCCCCACCCCCTGTACTCCTATACAGTCCCGTCATCCCCACCCCCTGTACTCCTATACAGTCCCGTCATCCCCACCCCCTGTACTCCTATACAGTCCCTATCATCCCCAGTACTCCTATACAGTCCCATTGTCACCATACGGCATGTGATGGCACTATACAACATGTAATGACACTGTACGGCATGTGATCTTGTAATACTCTATTTACAATGAAGGAAGCATTATTACTATAGGGGTACTAGGTAATACACCAATTATGGGGGAGCAAAGCTCTGTCCATGTCTGAGGAGCTCTGTGCTTCAGTATGAAAATACAAGTAGATGTGAATAGAAGGTTTCATTGTCTCCTATAAAATTCCAGATCGTCAATAAAAGGATTCATTCACAATGTTAGCTCTGATTTTATTTCATTTAACTATACCAGCAATGCATGGAATGGAATGCCTGTGTGCTGTCGCAGCCATATGTGTATTCTGCTTTACAAATATATTGTTTTCACGCTGGTAGCTAGTGCTGTGTATGTAAATCTCCTCTACATATTACTATCAGTGACTTCTCCTCTACATATTACTATAACTGACTGAAGTGCTCTTATCTTTGCTGGATTTGTCTTGGGAGCGAGCAGAGAGCCAACATCAAGCAAAATGACGGGTAGGTGGGTGGATCCAGACTCCAGAGCCAGACCATTGTCGGTATTACACTGTATGAAAGTCTGTAGCCCCTCCCACAGGTATTTAGCTTGATTTTAACAGAATGGGGGCACTTCTGAGAGGGCTGCAAGGATTTATATAGATTTATATAGATATCAGCAGCTCACATAGAATAGATGTAAGCAAAAAAAAGGAACCCCATACTTCTCTTTTAACAGGCAGGTAAGTTTATTTTATTTTGCCTCAACCTTTTACTGCCACTTTTGCTGAACAGCCTGGGCTTTTAATGGAAGTTAAAAAAACAAACACTAACCAGATCAACAGTTAATGTTATAGGTGCACTCAGAAAAACAGATTGTCATGTTAATGCTTATGACAGCTGCATTATAAATGCCATTTTATTTTGCTCATATTCAACATAAATATATTGCCACTTACCAGTCCTTATATGTGGTTTCTGCATTTGTTTCTTTTTGAGGTTTTTTTTTTTTTTTCTTTTTTTTACCTTTTGTAATCCTGCAAATAACATACAACTTGTCCCTGGGTGGCTAAGCTCACTTCAGTTTATGTAAGGAACCACAGGAGCCATCCAGGCTGGAATTTGAACATGTCTGCCTTTGCTCATCTCTATTGCATATGGGGGGATGAGATTAGTAGATTGCAGGCGAAATATAAGATTGCTACCTTTCTGGCAAGGTCAACAGGTATTTCGTAAAATGTTCTTAGCCCGCAAAATATAAATTAAAACAAATGCAGCCAACACAGCTGGTAAGATGCAATATTTAAAATTTTGGCTTTTGGTTTTGGTTATGCTTTAAATAGGTGAGGATCAGTATCCATTAGAATGTCACTACAGCACAAACCCATGCAAGGCCATTCCCAGTTACAGTAAGTATGTCTACCATTTCCATTTTGGCATCCAGCACTCGTATGCCCCTAGTAAATATGATTAGCAACCCTAGAGTCCTTACTTCGCTGGTCCAGAATTAGAAGACATGGAGGCCCCACAGAGTCAACCTCAAAGGTATAGAACAGGATGTATTGATTCCACAAAGTCACCAGAGCATCCAATGCTTCCCCCAGAGTATGCCTGCATCCAGAAACCTGTCCAGTTTGTTACTAAATCTAGAGGCCAGGAGGTCCACATCCAGTGTTCCTCACCTGTGACACAGGTTCTGAAACCCTTTCAGTTGTAGAGACCATTTGCCCAGGACCAGGCACTGTTGGCTGAAGTAGTCTGCCTGCCAATTGTCCATGCCTGGAATTTGTATTGTGGACAAGGCTAGAATGTGAAGTGCTGTCCAGGTTAGAATTATTTCTACCTCTCTTTCAGCAATGAAACATTAGGTTCCTTCATAATGCTCGATGTAAACCACTGCTAAGGCATTGTCCAACTGGCTCCTAAATGAACGACCCTCCAGTTGGGGTGTCTGGTATTATAGAAACAGTCAAATTGCCCTGAGCGCCAGAATGTTGATCGGGAGAGGAGATTCCTCTGGTGACCAATTCCCCTGTACTGTCATGGTGCCTACGACACTTTCCCAAGCCCTTCTAAGACAACAGGAGGGAGGATTTTCCCAACTCCAGTGCTGGATTCCTGAGCCACCAGGCCAGAGATAGCATGGACTTTGATGTCAGGCAAGTTGGTTTGTCTAGACTGAACTGATTTGTACCACAATGACCTAATGCTGGTTGAAGGGGTCTGAAGTGAAACTAAGAAAACCGCATTGCCTTTAAGCCAAGAAGTGTTATGCAGAAGAGTCTGAGTCTGGGAATGAAGAGCCAGAAGTTTTTCTTGCTAAAGGAAAACCTTGGCTTGAGTTTTGCCTAGGATGAGACCTAGATTCTCCAAGTGATGTGTCAGTTCCAGCTCTTCTGACAGTTCAGGATTCAACTAAACCTGTTTATGGTCTAGATTGGCCACATCACATTGTCAATCATTACTTGTGCCAACTGTTCCCTCAAGAGGAGATTGTTTAGGTATCTCACTACTACTTTTTATTTCTAATTAAAATCTAGAAAATTAAAATACATTTTGCCAAATGTGCTTAGAAATGGAAGCCCTATCTTCCTTAAAGTTGAGTTCCCATTCTTTTAAAAAAAATTAAGTCAGCAGCTACAAATACTGCAGCTGCTGACTTTTAATAATCGGACACTTACCTGTCCCATGGTCCAGCGATGCAGGGGATAGAAGCCCCGCTCGTCTCCCCCTCCATTCAGCGGTGCTGGCATTGCAGCTGTGGGTGCCGGGCTGTGGCTTCACAGCCGGGCACCCACTGTGCGTGCACGATTGGCGCCGTGCGCCGTGATTTGCCGCTCAGTCATCTGGGACCTGTAATGTGTCCCAGATGATTGACAAGAGGGAGGGAGCAGAGCTGAGCCCTTCCTGCGCCGAGGGGAAGTGATGTCACCAGCCCAGACACTGAAAGAGGCAGACTACAAGGGACCCCCTAGCAACAGGCATTTAGAGGTGAGTTAAAAAAAAAAAAATTCTAAATGTTTTTTTTTAGGCACATTCATGCATTTTTTTTTTTTTTGGTGGTACTAGTACACCTAGTACTGACAGGTGATTACTATAAACAAATCTACTCCTGTGCAAACACAATCTGTGCCTATACCATTTATCAATATCGGAACCATGTGACGTGTTTTTATAGGTTGCTGCTACCATTTATAATTGTTCCACACACCTTCCAAACTTTTATAAACCAAAATAATATAGCGCCACCTCACAAAAATGTAATTAATGAAAATTTTTTACAAAACAACGAAGAAAAATATGTAATAAAAATATACAGATATATGAATTTTTTTTTAATATAATACAGTCTCTTGTGTGTTTATGGTGCTTCATAATTTTTTTTTTCCAGATTAATGTTTCCACTTGTGATAAAATCACTACGTGTCACCACCATCAACACCATTCACTCCCCGCCTCTGTCAGACCTATACATTATAATAGGTCCAATAGTGCATTTCCACTTTAATAGTGGGGTCACTCTCCTCTTTTGCACCTGCTGGGATGCCCTCTTTCCTCTTATGGTTTCTCTACATTACTCTTTAATCCAACTTACACAGATGGGTCTGGATGCATTTCTCTTTGTTTAATCAATGTGCTCAAAGAGAAAGAAGCACATGCCCATAGTGCATCACTGTATTATAATGACACTCTTTATCAATTAAACTCAAAATGCACTCACATACTACTGTGCACTACAGGTCTCAGCATGTACAGATAACTAGGGTATACTGGCCCCTTTAAGATGTCCATGCGGCTGTGCTCCCAATACACAACAGTTTAAATTCCTTCCCGAGATGCATGATGTCACCCGCTCCGCCCATTACGTGTTACACCAATTACATGGCTTCATCAGAGGACTCTCTGTGGAGAGCCTTGAAGACTTAATTGATCAGCAGCTAAGTTTACAGCAAGATGTTTGCCAGCAATCAGATGTAAATGCAAGAAGCTGTGGGTTTGTTTATTGATAATTCTCTGTAGCCCTGTGATCTTTAAGCAGAACTGATTTATCCAGCCACCCAAAACACTTTTTACACCCTGTGTGCTGCCCTATCCATGTGATCGCCCCTTCGTGCAATGTGCCATCTCCTAATGTTCCCAGTCCGTGAACTCATCTTGCCTTTCTTGTCGCTGGGAGCCAGGGACCAATCCGGGAGGCTTCAGAATGGCAGGTCAGGAGGAGATAAAACACTCCTGTTTCCATCTCCCCAGTGTAAAGTGACCTCCTTAAAGCTTTAAACATCTCTGAGTCGCAGCTGTCAAAATCCTAGACGGTTGCCAGGTAAGCTGCTGATGAAGAATGCTATCTGTTTGTATTCTGTAGTGGAGGCAGAGGAGACCATTTAATTGACATCTAACATCACCATAAAGAGGGCCTGACACTAACTCCGCACTGTCACAGAGAAGACATATTAGACCCCTTGTGATAGTGTAAAAAAAAGGAAAAAAGTATACAAAAATTAAAATATAATGTACAACATACAACCCACCCTCAACCTGACACACATACTGGCTTAGCATTGTAGACCATGTCTTTCTTTTCCAGGAACTAAGGATTCATTGTCATTTTTAATGAAAGCTTTACTTGTGTGAGAATAGTTAAACATTGATATTGTTCTGAATATCTCTCTATGTGTGCAAGCTTATAAAGTTAGTAATTACCAAAGATACGTCCTGAAAGGTCTAACAATATTACATATAACCAGACAGGAAAACGTTCATCACAGTTCCTGGAACTATTAGCATGAACTAAACACTAATTTTTCTCATGGCTAATGTCCAGGTGAGCTAAAAAATCTAGTATTCGTGAAGTTTAATAAGGTTGGAACATCCAGACATCTAGGGGAAAGGTTACTGGGTATTTGGGCTGCATAAAAATACATGTCACTTCACACAAGGACAATCACAGGCATCTCTGGTGCTTGCAATTCTGCAAGGCTATTCCTTTACAGGAAATGAGGTATCTGATCATTGTCCATCCCTGGAGCAGCTGATTGTTTTCCACACATCTACATACATTCTGATTAACAGGGACAAGACAAACCATTTAGTATACAATGAATGGTGCTGCACTGCTTGAATATGTGCAAAAGATCGCAGTAGATATTGTTCAAAAACAAGGTGCTTAAATATGTGCAAAAACTCACTGTTAGTATAATGCAAAAAAAGCAATGATAAATTGTGCAAAAATTAATAAGCTCCTCAGATGGGTACAATAAATACCAATAAATAATTAATCATAAGGTATTAATGATATTAAAGCGTGCAAATCAAATCATACAAGTGCTATAGTATGAAAGACAAAGTAAATAAAGGTAAGCCAAGTCTAATGTGCATCTCCAATACTCCAATATAGCTAGTTCATCATATAGTCCATATGTCTTTGATATGTCTCTTATACTGTATATATCCCGTCACTTCAGTGTGAGATTAAAAAAAAAAAAAAAACACCTCTGTCTCTTCTCTAAAATGCTGCTGTGACACCACTGTGCTCTCTGGACTCTCACCGTTTTACTACTTGAGTTAAGGCATGTAGGGATTTGTTCCTGATATGGTGGTCTTCCTATCCCCTCTTCCCGCTAGGGGCCTTCTGGTTGTTCTTCCCGACTTCCGGGTCTCTATGGTGGTGTTCCTCTGTGTTGGTTCTCAACCTCGCTTAGGGTATGCAAAACAAAAATGTGGAAAAGATTTTTGTGATGTAATTTTATGTATAAGATTTATTAAAGTAAATAGCTTCACTCACATTCCAAAAATGTTAAAAAAGCATAACATCCACGAGTGCAGGACTCATATATCCGCTTACGTCACTACCGGTATACCTTCGCTTGTGCCCTACATGTTACGTCACAGACACGTGACTTCTTCAGGGGTGACAAACCATTTACCACTGACAGGGGTGCTTACAATGGTCAACTTTTATTCATGTAAAACCTTTATCCCAAAAGGAAAGTTTTTTTTGCAGTAACTCCTTATAAAGTATTAGCCGGAGTTCAGCTTCAATTTGTTAGTGTATAGTGTATTTAAATCTGCGAATACATTTAACACTACCCTCCCTTCTAGACTGACAATGCTGCTGTCTGCTGTGCCCCATGTGCTCCTTCATCCAGAGTGGGCGCACTCTAATACAGAAGGTGTTTTACACGTCAGATCACCAGGTAAAAACGGATGGAAAAAGCCTAAAGTGGCTGTAAAGCCTCAAGGTTTTTCATCTTAATGAATTCTATCCTATGAGGTGAAAAACCTTCTGTGTTGCACAGGGGCGGACTGATAACTCATGGGGCCCCCGGGCAATAGGAGATTAAGGGGCCCCCAGGCAATCAGAGATTATGGAGCCACACAGTATACAATCACACAGTATACACATACATGTACCCACAGTATACACAGACAGATGTAAAAAAAACACAGATTTATACATACTGTCCCTGTTTTTACTGAGGCTGGCAACCCTGATGAGGCCCCCGGGCAGTGCCCGAGTGGCTCAATGGTCAGTCCGCCCCTGGTGCTGCATCTCGCCCCAGACCCCCTCTTTTACCTGAGCCCGATCCAATCCAGCAAGGTGCATGAGTGCAGTGGCTCCAGTCTCTGTTGCTCTACTCATTGGACAGATTGATAGCAGCAGGAGCCATTGGCAATCAGA
Source organism: Lithobates septentrionalis (assembly GCA_037952835.1). Classification (NCBI taxonomy): domain Eukaryota; kingdom Metazoa; phylum Chordata; class Amphibia; order Anura; family Ranidae; genus Lithobates; species Lithobates septentrionalis. Next base: position 99,604 of record JBBDGP010003002.1, read on the forward strand.
TCCAGTGAGAAGGGGGCGGACAGTCCGACTGTCTGTGTTTTCTTCGGTCTCCACGGTCCTTGCCTAGAAAAAAGTTTCTCCCAATCCGCTCTCCAACACTATGGAGAGCGTTCTTTTCTTTCTTCCATCTTGCGGATTGGGAGAAACTTTTTTATAGTTAGGAGCGTGGAGACCGGAGAAAAAGTTACAGTGATCCCTTGGACCTTGTGAGGAAAGCTTCAACAACAGGCTAGTGGTTTACTGTTGCCCCACCTATAGGATTGGGAGAAAACTTTCTTTTAGGAAAAGACCTTGGAGACTGGACAAAAGTTGCATTGATCTCTTGAAAGCTGTGAGGAAAGCTTCAACAACAGGCTGGTCGTTCATTGTTGCCCCATTAGACCCGTTGGTGTCAATCTATAAGGTGAGAGGCTAGCACTACTGGGGGAGGATTGCAGAAAGACATATTTACCATTTCACATTTTTAATTTGGACTCTTTCACCTGTCCTTATCCCCCTTATCTACTCTGATTTATATTTTTCACTTTGGAACTGATCATCTCTCTGAGTCACCTGATTTTTTTGGATGCTGATTACTACTGGGAAACAATTTACTTTTAGTTTAGTTTTATGTCATACACTTTACTGGATTTCATTGCATTATTGCTCAGATATATATTATGGGATGCACCTTTTAGGACTTTGAACACTTGTATATGAGTTTATATATGAGTTTATATTTGCCATGAGCATCTGAGAAATTCCTTGCTTTTTTTGTTTTTTTTTGTTGACGTGCTATATTAGCGCTACTTCACAACACGATATACAATATATTCAAAATCCTATTCTGCTGGCTGAAATCTAACAACCAGGCCTTTTTACAAATCCCAGAGGAATTTTCTATAAATGAATGGGTGTGGCAGGTTTCATGTCAAGCCTATTTTCTTGTGTAACAGGTGTATGCTCTAGGGTTTCTGCTGCACTTATGACAGTTACAGGTGTACAATAAAACCCATAAGGTAGGATACCCTATTGTGTAAAATTCAATGCAAGTGTGTCACTTGTTATCTGATTCTAACTTGCCTATAATACTTTATGTAATGTGAGGATAATTCCACTGCATTCGATAAGCATGATCCCTCCTTTTGCCAGCATTGTTATTTCCTGATTCCTGAGTCTTTTCACCTTGACATAGTATAACAACATCCTTTCTCCAATACCCATCAGTATCTATGATCTGAAGTTGTCTGAATTCATAGATCATTCGATCATGGTGTAATCTAGATAGTAACACAGTCGTTTCTGGCAAGATAGTACCAAAGTTGACTGCTGTATAAGCATGGTGTTCTATCCCAGCAACAGGTACTAAGGAAGAAATAGTGCAGGTCTGGCTCTTAAAATCATAGTACTGAACAGTTAAGGAAAGTGGAAAGATAGCGCTGGGCCTGTAGGGTTAGCCTACAGGTATTGTTATCTTAACCACTTGACGACCGCCTCACGCCGATGTACGTCGGCAAAGTGGCACGGACAGGCAAAATCACGTACAGGGTACGTGATTTGCCTTCCGCGGGTGGGGGGTCCGATCGGACCCCCCCCCCGGTGCCCGAGGCGGTCGTCTTTTGTCCAGCGGCGATCGGTGATGAGGGGGAGACCATCCGTTCGTGGCCCCCCCCTCGCGATCGCCGCCGGCCAATGAGAACACTCCTTTGCTGCTGTATGCTAAACAGCAGCAAAGGAAGTGATGTCATCTCCCCTCGGGTCGGTATTTTCCGTTCCGGCCCGAGGAGAGACGACATGTGAGTGAGTGCACAACACTACACACACACAGTAGAACATGCCAGGCACACAAAACACCCCGATCCCCCCCCCGATCGCCCCCCGATCCCCCCCCAATCACCCCCCCCCCTGTCACAAACTGACACCAGCAGTTTTTTTTTTTTTTTTTTCTGATTACTGCATGGTGTCAGTTTGTGACAGTTACTGTGTTGGGACAGTGAGTATTACCCCCCTTTAGGTCTAGGGTACCCCCCTAACCCCCCCTAATAAAGTTTTAACCCCTTGATCACCCCCTGTCACCAGTGTCGCTAAGCGATCATTTTTCTGATCGCTGTATTAGTGTCGCTGGTGACGCTAGTTAGGGACGTAAATATTTAGGTTCGCCGTCAGCGTTTTATAGCGTCAGGGACCCCCATATACTACCTAATAAATGTTTTAACCCCTTGATTGCCCCCTAGTTAACCCTTTCACCACTGATCACCGTATAACCGTTACGGTTGACGCTGGTTAGTTCGTTTATTTTTTATAGTGTCAGGGCACCCGCCGTTTATTACCGAATAAAGGTTTAGCCCCCCGATCGCCCGGCGGTGATATGCGTCGCCCCAGGCAGCGTCAGATTAGCGCCAGTATCGCTAACACCCACGCACGCAGCATGCGCCTCCCTTAGTGGTATAGTATCTGAACGCATCAATATCTGATCCGATCAGATCTATACTAGCGTCCCCAGCAGTTTAGGGTTCCCAAAAACGCAGTGTTAGCGGGATCAGCCCAGATACCTGCTAGCACCTGCGTTTTGTGCCTCCGCCCAGCCCACCCAAGTGCAGTATCGATCGATCACTGTCACTTACAAGGCACTAAACGCATAACTGCAGCGTTCGCAGAGTCAGGCCTGATCCCTGCGATCGCTAACAGTTTTTTTGGTAGCATTTTGGTGAACTGGCAAGCGCCAGCCCCAGGCAGCGTCAGGTTAGCGCCAGTACCGCTAACACCCACGCACGCACCGTACACCTCCCTTAGTGGTATAGTATCTGAACGGATCAATATCTGATCCGATCAGATCTATACTAGCGTCCCCAGCAGTTTAGGGTTCCCAAAAACGCAGTGTTAGCGGAATCAGCCCAGATACCTGCTAGCACCTGCGTTTTGCCCCTCCGCCCGGCCCAGCCCAGTCCACCCAAGTGCAGTATCGATCGATCACTGTCACTTACAAAACACTAAACGCATAACTGCAGCGTTCGCAGAGTCAGGCCTGATCCCTGAGATCGCTAACAGTTTTTTTGTAGCGTTTTGGTGAACTGGCAAGCACCAGCCCCAGGCAGCGTCAGATTAGCGCCAGTACCGCTAACACCCACGCACGCACTGTACACCTCCCTTAGTGGTATAGTATCTGATCGCATCAATATCTGATCCGATCAGATCTATACTAGCGTCACCAGCAGTTTAGGGTTCCCAAAAACGCAGTGTTAGCGGGATCAGCCCAGATACCTGCTAGCACCTGCGTTTTGCCCCTCCGCCCGGCCCGGCCCAGCCCACCCAAGTGCAGTATCGATCGATCACTGTCACTTACAAAACACTAAACGCATAATTGCAGCGTTCGCAGAGTCAGGCCTGATCCCTGCGATCGCTAACAGTTTTTTGGTAGCGTTTTGGTGAACTGGCAAGCGCCAGCGGCCTAGTACACCCCGGTCGTAGTCAAACCAGCACTGCAGTAACAAGTGGTGACGTGGCGAGTCCCATAAGTGCAGTTCAAGCTGGTGAGGTGGCAAGCACAAGTAGTGTCCCACTGCCACCAAGAAGACAAACACAGGCCCGTCGTGCCCATAGTGCCCTTCCTGCTGCATTCGCCAATCCTAATTGGGAACCCACCGCTTCTGCAGCGCCCGTACTTCCCCCATTCACATCCCCAACCAAATGCAGTCGGCTGCATGAGAGGCATTTTTATGTCCTCCCGAGTACCCCTACCCAACTAACCCCCCCAAAAAAGATGTTGTGTCTGCAGCAAGCGCGGATATAGGCGTGACACCCGCTATTATTGTCCCTCCTGTCCTGACAATCCTGGTCTTTGCATTGGTGAATGTTTTGAACGCTACCATTCACTAGTTGAGTATTAGCGTAGGGTACAGCATTGCACAGACTAGGCACACTTTCACAGGGTCTCCCAAGATGCCATCGCATTTTGAGAAACCCGAACCTGGAACCGGTTACAGTTATAAAAGTTAGTTACAAAAAAAGTGTAAAAAAAAAAAAAAATAAGAAATAAAAAAAAATAGTTGTTGTTTTATTGTTCTCTCTCTCTCTATTCTCTCTCTCTATTGTTCTGCTCTTTTTTACTGTATTCTATTCTGCAATGTTTTATTGTTATTGTTATTGTTATTATGTTTTATCATGTTTGTTTTTCAGGTGTGTAATTATTTACACTTTACTGTGCTTTATTGTTAACCATTGTTAACCATTTTTTTGTCTTCAGGTACGCCATTCACGACTTTGAGTGGTTATACCAGAATGATGCCTGCAGGTTTAGGTATCATCTTGGTATCATTCTTTTCAGCCAGCGGTCGGCTTTCATGTAAAAGCAATCCTAGCGGCTAATTAGCCTCTAGACTGCTTTTACAAGCCGTGGGAGGGAATGCCCCCACCGTCTTCCGTGTTTTTCTCTGGCTCTCCTGTCTCAACAGGGAACCTGAGAACGCAGCCGGTGATTCAGCCAGCTGACCATAGAGCTGATCAGAGACCAGAGTGGCTCCAAACATCTCTATGGCCTAAGAAACCGGAAGCTACGAGTATTTCATGACTTAGATTTCGCCGGATGTAAATAGCGCCATTGGGAAATTGGGGAAGCATTTTATCACACCGATCTTGGTGTGGTCAGATGCTTTGAGGGCAGAGGAGAGATCTAGGGTCTAATAGACCACAATTTTTTCAAAAAAGAGTACCTGTCACTACCTATTGCTATCATAGGGAATATTTACATTCCCCGAGATAACAATAAAAATGATTTAAAAAAAAAATATGAAAGGAACAGTTTAAAAGTAAGATTAAAAAAGCAAAAAAATAATAAAGAAAAAAAAAAAAAAACACCCCTGTCGCCCCCTGCTCTCGCGCTAAGGCGAACGCAAGCGGCGGTCTGTCGTCAAACGTAAACAGCAATTGCACCATGCATGTGAGGTATCACCGCGAAGGCCAGATCGAGTGCAGTAATTTTTCCAGTAGACCTCCTCTGTAAATCTAAAGTGGTAACCTGTAAAGGCTTTTGAAGGCTTTTAAACATGTATTTATTTTGTTGCCACTGCACGTTTGTGCGCAATTTTAAAGCATGTCATGTTTGGTATCCATGTACTCGGCCTAAGATCATCTTTTTTATTTCATCAAACATTTGGGCAATATAGCGTGTTTTAGTGCATTAAAATTAAAAAAAGTGTGTTTTTTCCCCAAAAAATGCGTTTGAAAAATCGCTGCGCAATTACTGTGTGAAAAAAAAAAATGAAACACCCACCATTTTAATCTGTAGGGCATTTGCTTTAAAAAAATATATAATGTTTGGGGGTTCAAAGTAATTTTTTTGCAAAAAAAAAAAACTTTTTCATGTAAACAATAAGTGTCAGAAAGGGCTTTGTCTTCAAGTGGTTAGAAGAGTGGGTGATGTGTGACATAAGCTTCTAAATGTTGTGCATAAAATGCCAGGACAGTTCAAAACCCCCCCAAATGACCCCATTTTGGAAAGTAGACACCCCAAGCTATTTGCTGAGAGGCATGTCGAGTCCATGGAATATTTTATATTGCGACACAAGTTGCGGGAAAGAGACAAATTTTTTTTTTTTTTTTTTTTTTTTGCACAAAGTTGTCACTAAATGATATATTGCTCAAACATGCCATGGAAATATGTGAAATTACACCCCAAAATACATTCTGCTGCTTCTCCTGAGTACGGGGATACCACATGTGTGAGACTTTTTGGGAGCCTAGCCGCGTACGGGACCCCGAAAACCAAGCACCGCCTTCAGGCTTTCTAAGGGCGTGAATTTTTGATTTCACTCTTCACTGCCTATCACAGTTTCGGAGGCCATGGAATGCCCAGGTGGCACAAAACCCCCCCAAATGACCCCATTTTGGAAAGTAGACACCCCAAGCTATTTGCTGAGAGGTATAGTGAGTATTTTGCAGACCTCACTTTTTGTCACAAAGTTTTGAAAATTGAAAAAAGAAAAAAAAAAATGTTTTTTCTTGTCTTTCTTCATTTTCAAAAACAAATGAGAGCTGCAAAATACTCACCATGCCTTTCAGCAAATAGCTTGGGGTGTCTACTTTCCAAAATGGGGTCATTTGGGGGGGTTTTGTGCCACCTGGGCATTCCATGGCCTCCGAAACTGTGATAGGCAGTAAAGAGTGAAATCAAAAATTTTCACCCTTAGAAATCCTGAAGGCAGTGATTGGTTTTCGGGGTCCAGTACGCGGCTAGGCTCCCAAAAAGTCCCACACATGTGGTATCCCCATACTCAGGAGAAGCAGCTAAATGTATTTTGGGGTGCAATTCCACATATGCCCATGGCCTGTGTGAGCAATATATCATTTAGTGACAACTTTATGAAAAAAAAAAAAAAAAAAAAAAGTGTCACTTTCCCGCAACTTGTGTCAAAATATAAAATATTCCATGGACTCAATATGCCTCTCAGCAAATAGCTTGGGGTGTCTACTTTCCAAAATGGGGTCATTTTGGGGGGTTTTGTGCCACCTGGGCATTCCATGGCCTCCGAAACTGTGATAGGCAGTGAAGAGTGAAAGCAAAAATTTACACCCTTAGAAATCCTGAAGGCGGTGATTGGTTTTCGGGGCCCCGTACGCGGCTAGGCTCCCAAAAAGTCCCACACATGTGGTATCCCCATACTCAGGAGAAGCAGCTAAATGTATTTTGGGGTGCAATTCCACATAGGCCCACGGCCTGTGTGAGCAATATATCATTTAGTGACGACTTTTTGTAAATTTTTTTTTTTTTTTTGTCATTTTTCAATCACTTGGGACAAAAAAAATAAATATTCAATGGGTTCAACATGCCTCTCAGCAATTTCCTTGGGGTGTCTACTTTCCAAAATGGGGTCATTTGGGGGGGTTTTGTACTGCCCTGCCATTTTAGCACCTCAAGAAATGACATAGGCAGTCATAAACTAAAAGCTGTGTAAATTCCAGAAAATGTACCCTAGTTTGTAGACGCTATAACTTTTGCGCAAACCAATAAATATACGCTTATTGACATTTTTTTTACCAAAGACATGTGGCCGAATACATTTTGGCCTAAATGTATGACTAAAATTTAGTTTATTGGATTTTTTTTATAACAAAAAGTAGAAAATATCATTTTTTTTCAAAATTTTCGGTCTTTTTCCGTTTATAGCGCAAAAAATAAAAACCGCAGAGGTGATCAAATACCATCAAAAGAAAGCTCTATTTGTGGGAAGAAAAGGACGCAAATTTCGTTTGGGTACAGCATTGCATGACCGCGCAATTAGCAGTTAAAGCGACGCAGTGCCAAATTGGAAAAAGACCTCTGGTCCTTAGGCAGCATAATGGTCCGGGGCTCAAGTGGTTAAGGATCTGATGTTGGTGTAAATGATCTGGTTCCTGAGTAGGCCGTTTCTGCACCCCAGAGGAGCTCCACAGTCTCCTTGGCTTGAAGTGTAATATAAAGAGAATTAAAAGTGCCACACCACTGCTAAGAGGTCCAGATACAACTTTACTCTATTAGAAGTAATTGGATTGTACCCTTGATCAGTGGCGTAGCGTGGGTTGTCAGCACCCGGGGCAAGGCAAGTAATTTGCGCCCCCCTAACCTGTGGACTTTTATCTATCCCTGAGTCCCTTCAAATACAATAGTACTGACCTACCTGATTCCTATACTGACCACTACACTGAGAACTACCCTGTCCACTACACTGAGAACTACACTGTCCACTACACTACATTGTCCACTACACTGACCACTATACTATACTGTCCACTATACTACACTGACCACTATACTATACTGTCCACTATACTACACTGACCACTATACTGTCCACTACACTGACCACTACACTGTCCACTATACTATACTACACTACACTGTCCACTATACTACACTGTCCACTATACTACACTACACTGTCCACTATACTACACTGTCCACTATACTACACTACACTGACCACTATACTACACTGACCACTATACTACACTACACTGACCACTATACTGACCACCATACTACACTGTCCACTATACTACACTACACTGTCCACTATACTACACTACACTGTCCACTATACTACACTACACTGTCCACTATACTACACTACACTGACCACTATACTACACTATACTGACCACCATACCACACTGTCCACTATACTACACTATACTGACCACCATACTACACTGACCACTATACTACACTACACTGACCACTATACTACACTGTCCACTATACTACACTACACTGACCACTATACTATACTGTCCTCCATACTACACTGTCCACCATACTACATTATACTGACCACCATACTACACTGTCCACTATACTACACTGTCCACTAGACTACATTACACTGACCACCATACTACACTATACTGACCACCATACTACACTGTCCACTATACTACATTACACTGTCCACTATACTACATTACACTGTCCACTATACTACACTACACTGTCCACTATACTATACTGTCCACTACACTACACTGACCTCTATACTAAACACTATACTATACTACACTAACCACTATACTGACCACTATACTACACTATACTGACCACCATACTACACTGACCACTATACTACACTGTCCACTATACTACACAACACTATACTGACCACCATACTACACTACACTGTCCACTATACTACACTGTCCGCTATACTGACCACCATACTACACTACACTGACCACTACACTGTCCACTATACTATACTGACCACTATACTACACTACACTGACCACCATGCTACACTACACTGACCACCACACTATACTACACTGTCCACTACACTATACTGACCACTTTACTGTCCACTACACTAACCACCATACTGACCACTATACTACACTACACTGACCTCCATACTAAACTACACTGACCACTATGCTAACCACTATACTATACTACACTAACCACTATACTGTACTATACTGACCACTATACTACACTGTCCACTATACTACATGACACTATACTGACCACCATACTACACTGTCCACTATACTACACTACACTGACCACTACACTATACTGTCCACTACACTGCCCCCCATACTGACCACTACACTACACTGACCTCCATACTAAACTACACTATAATGACCACTATACTAACCACTATACTATACTACACTGACCACTATACTACACTACACTGTCCTGCCTACAGTCTCTCTCTCTCGCCCCCCCGGCCAGTAACAAGACTCTCACGAGGGAGTCTCACTCACCTTCTTATCCTGGCCTGCATCGATCCGGATGAGGAGGAGAAGACAGCGGCGGCTCACGTTGTTTCTTCTATCCCCTGCGCTCTGCCTGCTGCCATGTTCAGTGTCCAGCACCCTGTGATTGGGCGTATGGGGGGTCATGTGTGGAGGCGGGACTTCAGGAGCGAACAAGGACAGGCCAGCCCTACGCCTCACATGACCCCCATACGCCCAATCACAGGGCACCGGACACTTAACATGGCGGCCGGAGCGCAGGGGACACAGGAATTTGAAATTAGGAGGAGGCAGCCAGTGACACATACTGGCGCCCCCCTAAATGTCGCGCCCGGGGCCATGGCACCCCCTGCACCCCCCACGCTACGCCACTGCCCTTGATTTCTAATGCAATATAGTTGTATCTGGACCTCTTAGTAGTGGTGTGATGCTTCAATTTCAATTCTCATTACAATCATAGCATTGAGTCATCCTCCACTTTATGTGAATGATAGGAATGTTGGTACTACTGTATCCACTTGTCTCCTTAGACCAAGTAGAAACTGTCCTGCATAGAGGGATGTGATCATTAACCTAAGGTCTTGTGACATTTCAGACTGTACTTGGGTGTAGTACAATGCAAGTTAGATTTCCTCTGATACTTTTGATCATTTCTCAACAATTAAGACATGGCATTCCTTCTACAGGGCTACAGCTTGACAGTGGTCACACTGTATATTAAGAGGCAGCCGGCACTAACAACTTCCCCCTGATGAGCAGCAATTCAACAAGTACTGTTGTCAGTCTGTGCAGTACCTCGCTTTTTGATTTCAAGCTCTGTGACTGCTTCCAAAGGCTGGTAAACTTGTACAGTGCTTTCCCTAACAGCAGGCACAGAGTTACAGTCAGGTCCATAAATATTGGGACATCAACACAATTCTAAGCTTTTTGGCTCTATACACCACCACAATGGATTTGAAATGAAAACGAACAAGATGTGCTTTAACTGCAGACTTTCAGCTTTAATTTGAGGGTATTTACATCCAAATCAGGTGACCGGTGTGGGAATTACAACAGTTTGTATATGTGCCTCCCACTTTTTAAGGGACCAAAAGTAATGGGACAGATTAACAATCATCCATCACACTTTCACTTTTTAATACTTGGTTGCAAATCCTTTGCAGTCAATTACAGCCTGAAGTCTGGAAAGCATAGACATTACCAGACGCTGGGTTTCATCCCTGGTGATGCTCTGCCAGGCCTCTACTGCAACTGTCTTCAGTTCCTGCTTGTTCTTGGGGCATTTTCCCTTCAGTTTTGTCTTTAGCAAGTGAAATGCATGCTCAATCGGATTCAGGTCAGGTGATTGACTTGGCCATTGCATAACATTCCACTTCTTTCCCTTAAAAAACTCTTTGGCTGCTTTCGCAGTATGCTTCGGGTCATTGTCCATCTGCACTGTGAAGCGCCGTCCAATGAGTTCTGAAGCATTTTGCTGAATATGAGCAGATAATATTGCCCGAAACACTTCAGAATTCATCCTGCTTCTTTTGCCAGCAGTCACATCATCAATAAATACAAGAGAACCAGTTCCATTGGCAGCCATACATGCCCACGCCATGACACTACCACCACCATGCTTCACTGATGAGGTGGTATGCTTTGGATCATGAGCAGTTCCTTTCCTTCTCCATACTCTTCTCTTCCCATCACTCTGGTACAAGTTGATCTTGGTCTCATCTGTCTGTCTCATCTATCCATAGGATGTTGTTCCAGAACTGTGAAGGCTTTTTTAGATGTTGTTTGGCAAACTCTAATCTGGCCTTCCTGTTTTTGAGGCTCACCAATGGTTTACATCTTGTGGTGAACCCTCTGTATTCAAGTCTTCTCTTGATTGTTGACTTTGACACACATACACCTACCTCCTGGAGAGTGTTCTTGATCTGGCCAACTGTTGTGAAGGGTGTTTTCTTCACCAGGGAAAGAATTCTTCAGTCATCCACCACAGTTGTTTTCCGTGGTCTCACGGGTCTTTTGGTGTTGCTGAGCTCACCGGTGCGTTCTTTCTTTTTAAGGAAGTTCCAAACAGTTGATTTGGCCACACCTAATGTTTTTGCTATCTCTCTGATGGGTTTGTTTTGTTTTTTTCAGCCTAATGATGGCTTGCTTCACTGATAGTGACAGCTCTTTGGATCTCATATTGAGAGTTGACAGCAACAGATTCAAAAGCAAATAGCACACTTAAAATGAACTCTGGACCTATTATCTGCTCCTTGTAAATGGGATAATGAGGGAATAACACACACCTGGCCATGGAACAGCTGAGCAGAGGAGGGGGAGGCACATATACAAACTGTTGTAATTCCTACACCGTTCACCTGATTTGGATGTAAATACCCTCAAATTAAAGCTGAAAGTCTGCAGTTAAAGCCCATGTTGTTCATTTCATTCATTCCATTGTGGTGGTGTATAGAGCTAAAAATATTAGAATTGTATCAGTGTCCCAATATTTATGGACCTGACTGTATTATTATCATAATACAGGATTTATATACAACAGTTTTCACAGCGCTTTACAATATAATAGGAGACAATACAGCTTCTACAAGCTTAAAATCTAACAGAGAGAGGCTGGTGAAACAAAAGGTAGTAACTGTGAGGGATGAACTGATGAGGGAAGAAGAGAATTTGGTTGTTAGCTGAAGGCAGGATAGGCCTCCCTGAAGAGATGAGTTTTCAGGGATCGCCTAAATGTGGACAGAGCAGGAGATAACCAGACAGATTGGGGTAGTGCGTTCCAGAGGGTGGGAGGGGCTCTGGAGAAGTCCTGGAGACGAGCATGGGAGGAGGAGACAAGGGAGCCAGAAAGCAGGATGTCTTTGGAGGAGCGGAGTGGATGGTTTGGGTGATATTTGGAGATAAGATTAGTGATGTAGCTTGGGGCAGAGTTGTAAATGGCTTTGTATGTTATTGTTAGTGTTTTGAATTTTATTCGTTGAACAATGGGAAGCCAGTGGAGGGATTGGCAGAGAGGGGTGGCGGACATTGAACGGTTGGTAAGATCGATGAGTCTGGCAGCGGCATTCATGATAGACTGAAGAGGGGATAGCTTGTGGAGAGGTAGGCCAATGAGGAGGGAGTTACAATAGTCAAAGCGAGAAATAGTGAGGGAGTGAATAAGTTGCTTAGTGGTTTCAAGGGTTAGAAAGGGGCGTATTTTGGAGATGTTACAGAGGTGAAGTCTGCAAGATTTGGACAGCGATTGGATTTGGGGCTGAAAGGACAGGTCAGAGTCCAGGATTACAATTAGCACCCTGGCATGAGGGTTTGTAAACAAACAGCACTGACAGCCTATTACAGCTGAAAGGGGACATGTTGACCACCAATGTAAGGGGGTATGCTAATAACAAATTCAAGGGGCATGCTGACCACTATTATAAGGGGGCATGCTTGCCACCAGTGCAAGAGACCATGCTGACCACCATTGTAAGGGGGCATGCTGACCACTGGTGCAAGGGAGCAAGCTGAGTGAATGTTGCACACGGACCACCAACATGAAAAGACATTTACCCCAGACCACTTTTGTGCTTTGCAATTACATAGTATTTACCCCAGCCCTGTGACTGTTTCATCCTATGTGGTATTTTATACATTACATAGTCATGACTGCTACACTGTATTTTTTTTAATGTTGGGGCATGGAAGAATTTACCAGACCCTGATCTCATAAGTTTTGAGAAAAGGTTATCTATTTAACAGCCACAATAATCGGCCGTTTCACTGATTGATGGTTTCATTACATATATGGAAACTTGGTACCAGTCAAGTCCAGAAGTGTTTTCTGGCATGCATTCCTGTGTCTATGTTCTACTTATGCAGTTCAGTTCAATTAAACCCTTACATTTCAGTTTAATTCTTTTAGATAGTGGGGTAGTTGCATCAATGTGAGCATTTTGTAAGTTTTTAAAAGAATGATTTATGTCTAAGGGCTCATTTATACTTGCTTTGGTTTCAACACACATTAACATCTAGTTTACACTTGCTTCAAACAAGGCTTCGGACAGGCTTTTTGAAAGCTCTCTGAATGCTAGGCAAAGCCCCTGTCACTAAATAAAATGGTTAGCTTGCAGTCCTGTTTACACCTTGCTTTTGCTTTGCTTCGGCTTTGCTTCAAAAACTATACCCCATGTAGCTTCAGTGGTGCTTCAAAGCGTCTTCAAAGCCTCCATCGAAGTCTATGGCAAAGCTTGCTTGAAGCCCCACTGAAGCCTAATCGAAGCCTCACTGAAGCCCCACCGAAACCCCCATCGAAGCTCCACCAAAGCCTCATCGAAGCCCCACCGAAGCCTTATCGAAGCACAAAGCAAAAGCAAAGTGTAAACAGGACTGTAAACTAACTATTTTATTTAGTAACAGGCTTTGACTATCGTTCACAGAGCTTTAACAAAGCGTGTCTGAAGCCATGTTTTGAAGCAAGTGTAAACTAGCCCTAACTGTGTCTTAATTCCATTCTCTACATGTTGTGAAAATCTTCCATGCTTGTTTCTGCCCAATGCCATGCCTGAATGTCTTAATGCAGTATTTGCAGTACCTCTTTTTGCTCCAATATGAAAACATTCTGAATCCAACCAAACTTTTTAGAAGTATATTTTTTCATAAACGCTACACATCTCTTGATCCATTTATTAGCTATTACCTCAGTTACACAAGTTTTACCTCATCCTAATCATGAAAATCCATGTTTGTGATCACTAATCTGGTTGTTTTCCCTAGGAATAGTATCTTTAAAGTTGAACAACTGCCAGTTGGGTGAATGTCCAACAGCCCAAATAAACTGCATTACAAATTGTCTACACAAATGGTTTGTCTTGATTGGGGCCAAAGAGTCACATCAATCGAATAGTGACACTCAACAGTGGGGACACATTTCCCACATACAGTAACTAACAAAATAAAGCATTTATAGATGTTCCTCTTTGTGAATTTTAGAACCTCATATTGTTTGTTGTTAGCACCAGTCTCTAGTTTCCATACTGAGATTTTTGTGTATTTGGCAGTAAGTATTACACCTGTTTTCTCGCACAACACAGCTTGATAAACAGAATTACAATTTAACTGTAGAACAATCTTTCCCTTCCACAAATAGTTTATTGGTTGTGTACTTTTAGCATAAGTTGGATGTTTATTAATTAGAATTTCCAGAACACACTCAATGGGATGAAAACAATCCTAGCAACCCTTGGATAAGTTCAAGCAAAACACAATAATACTTTTTTTCTGTTGTCTATATTCCCTTAAAGTAAAAATTATGTAAATCAAATAATGGGTTGCATAGTTTTCTCCCGTATGATCCTACACAAACAATAGGCCTTTCATGTACTTTTATTAAAAATGGATCTGTCACGTTTACACTGGGTGAATCAGTTACTGCATCGTTATTTACACAAAAATTATCTGATGTAGTATGTTCTGACTGCAGTTCTGTTGTATTCTCAACATTTGGAACATAAGCAAAAAGATTATCTTTAAAATGAATACTTAATGTAGCATGAATATGAACTCATTTATTTGAGAACAAATAACGTAGAGGGAGTAGCCTTCCCTGCCTACATTCTCTTCAATGGATCTGTGAGGGACTCTGACCTTCAGGACCTATTTCCCATATAACATAACTTTCAGGTGCACTGGAAGAAACCTTGATTCGAGTCCCTTCCTTTAAAACTTTTTCTGACTGTAAGGAGTGTGACTCAGCATCAGAATTGGGATCTAAAATAGATAATAAAGCTTGGGCATACAATGTAATGCGTTGTTTATGTAACTTTTATATATACATTTACAGTGAGCAATGCATCAATTTTATTACTTGCAGGAGGATGAGTCGTGTAATAGGGACTCTACCAAACAGTATTTTGAAAGGGGACAATCTCTGGACCCCAAGCTGGGGGAAGTGGGAGGGGAGTTTGATATACTTTTATCGCAAGGGTTTGTATCTTATGTCTTTTGTTTTCTGATGGTTCTGGTTGAAATGGTGTGTGAAACCTTTGTTCAGTTTGGAGGCCTCCCTTTGGCTCAGTCATAATTTGACCCATAAAATGACCTTCACAGTCTGAGACCACTGATTCCATGGAGCCACATTTGCACACAATGTCCTGCAGTAATTTCTTAGTAATCACAGCAGTGTTATTGGCAAGAGAGCAAGATTCTACCAATCTGGAGAACATGTCTACACAAACCAAAGCTCATTAGAATTATTAGCATTTTGATAACTGAATGTAATGAACTTACAGCTTTTAAAAGGGGACAAGAACATGTACTGTACATGTTTCTACAATAGCAATTGTTGTGAACCCTGGGGCCACCCAGAGTTGGGGTAACTGACTATGGCATCTTTGGACAAATGGAATGGGCCATGTAGCTCAGATATATATATATTTTATATATATATATATATATATATATATATATATATATATATATATATATATATTTTATATATATATATATATATTTATATATATATATATATATATATATATATATATATATATATATATATATATATATATATATATATATATATATATATTAGGGTTGTTACTGATAGAAATTTTCAGGTTTGATTAATCAATTTTTTTAATCGATTAATCGACTAATTTCGCTTAATTATAACACATACAGATCCAACTACTTTTAGCTGATTTAGCACCGTTGTTATGGCAACGGCCGAAGCTGGACATAGCGGGGCATGGCTAGGACATCACACGTCATAAACTCAGCCTCACCGTGCCCATAATCTCAGCCTTACTGTGCCCATAATCGCAGCTTCACCGTGCCCATAATCACAGCCTTACCGTGCCCATAATGCAGTCTCACCGTGCCCATAATCGCAGCCTCACCGTGCCCATAATCGCAGCCTCCCCGTGGCTATAATGGCAGCCTCACCGTGCCCATAATGCAGTCTCACCGTGCCCCTAATGCAGTCTCACCATGCCCATAATGCAGTCTCACCGTGCCCATAATAGCAGCCTCACTGTAGTCAGTGCCTGTGCCTGTATTACACAGTCTGTGGGCATCTCCCGCTGTGTGTCTCGGAGCTGAGTGTGAAAACTTTGGTCGCGCTGTGTGAAAAGTCCCGCCCTCCTCCTAGATCAGCTTGTGTGATAGACAGAACACTGTGTCACAGCGCGGCCAAAGTTTTCACACTCAGCTCGGAGACACACAGCGGGATATGCCCGCAGACTGTGTATGACATATAGTGGAGGAGGAGGAGGAGGGAGCGGAGCGCTGCGCTGCAGCCACAGCTTGGCCCGAAGCGGCCCCAGGGCAGGCAGCCTACCGATCAAAAAAATTTTGAACAATCAAAAAAATTAACGATTAATCGAGGAATAATCGTTAATTTCCGCAGCCCTATTTAGAATTTAGAATTTTATAAAGGAGGCAAACAAATTCTACCACCCTCATGGACCCCAAATTCCATCAGTTTCTTTATTCCCTTGGTCTCTCTATTTTTGTTTCACTAATTTGCAATTGCAATTTCTTTGGACTCTTAAATCTACCTGATGCCACACAGATCTCTATAGGTTTGGTACCTTTTAGTGCTGGCAGTTTTGTCATTTCAAATTAGTGAAATAAACATCTCCAATTAAAATGTCATAAGTGCATTTAGCATAGGCTTCTTGGTTTCTAATTTCTCCCTCATATTGAAACCAAAGTGACTTGGCTCAGAATGCTTTATATGCGTTCCACTAGCTGTGATAAAGCTTCCTAATTCGCCTCCCCAAAAAACAAAAAGTCTAATGGCCCATGGGGATTATAGTCTTCTTCTTTAGTTAATAACATTATAAATATTAATAAACGAAAAATACATTATACAAAACAGTTTGGCAGAAAAGAAAAGCTGCACTGGAGTGCGAATTCTATACAAAACAGGTTCTTTAAACTTTTTGTATGCTATTTCTTTTAAGTACATCCAGGAAAATATAATTAGTTTAACTTAGCTTATATGTAGAATAATGTATAATACACTAGTAGCAGTTGTCCGCTAGGATTATATGCATCACCACATTGATTGAAATGGAAAAAACAACAATCATTATGAAAGTACTGTATGTACAACACATCTGCGTATTATTTGCATATATCTTTTGGTAAGGTTAATTGTTTAAACTTCCCTAGGTACAGTACACTCATTAAAAATGCTGAACCTTGTGTTGGGTGATTGAGTCCAGTGCTGGATTTTTGTAGACTAACTACTAGGGATATTTTATTAACAGGATTCAAAGGTTTTTGTTAATTTCACTTCATTGGATCAGAAATATTAAATCAGTAAATCAAAGTTTAACAAACTAATGTTTTCATTTTTCTATGTTTCTGTGTAAGCACAGCTGTAATGAATTCTTCGGTTACAGAATACTTATGTGGGTATGAGGGAGTGCGTAATAAAAAATGTTTCATTTCTCTTGTATAACAAATATCAAATTATAATTCCAAGGCTTTTTGTTCAGCTGGAAGACCTCCGACACTGGCCCTGTGCTTACTACTCGCTACTGGCACTTATAAACACAAAAATTATTATTATCACATTGTACAATTCCAGCCAATTTCTTCAGCTGGAACAGAGAGTACAGTACTCTATAGGTGGGGAGGGGTGATTTGGAGGTGGGAGAAGAGCTCTGTAGGTATCTCACTCCTGGACACTGTACTCTGCACATAGCACACTCCTGAACCCTGTTCTCTGTATGCAGCATACTCCTGAACCCTGCATTCTGTACGTAGCGCACTCCTGAACCATGCATTCTGTACATAATGCACTCTTGAACATTGCATTCTGTAGATAGCACATTTCTGAATCCTGCCCTCTGTACATAACGCACTACTGAAGATTGCATTCTGTACTTGGCGCACTCCTGAACCCTGCATTCTGTACGTAGTGCACTCCTAACCTTGCATTCTATACAGAACACACTCCTGAACATTGCACTCTGTACATAGCACACTCCTGAACCCAGCATTCTATACTTAACGCACTCCTGAACCCTGCATTTTGTATGTAACATACTCCTGAACATTGCATTATGTACGTAGAGCACTCCTGAACATTGCATTCTGTATGCAATGCACTCCTGAACTATGTTCTCTATATGCAGCACACTACTAAACCCTGCATTCTGTACCTAGCGCATCCCTGAACCCTGCATTCTATACGTAACACACACCTGAACAAAGCAATCTGCACGTAGTGCACTCCTGAACCTTGCAGTCTGTACATAACGCACTCCTGATCATTGCATTCTGTACGTAGCATACTGCCAAACCTTGCATTCTGTATACAATGCACTCCTGAACATTGTACTCTGTACATAGCAACACTCCTGAACCCTGCATTCTATACTTAGTGTATTCCTGAACTCTGCCTTCTGTATGTAACGCCCTCCTGAACATTGCATTCTGTACGTAGTGCTCTTCTGAACCCTTCCTTCTGTAGGTAACGCACTCCTGAACATTGCATTCTGTACGTAGTGCACTCCTGAACCCTTCCTTCTGTAGGTAACACACTCCTGAACATTGCATTCTATACGTAGCGCACTCCTGAACCTTGCTTTCTGTACGCAACGCACTCCTGAACATTGCACTCTTTACATAACGCACTCCTGAACCCTTCATTCTGTATGTAACACACCCTTGAACTTTGCATTCCATATGTAGTGTACTCTTCAACCCTGCATTCTGTACTTGTCCACACACACCATGTGATGTAGCATACTCTCCTACCAACTGGAGGGTGGGGGTCAGGGCAGCATTAGGGGTTCACCTATTGTCTAAGGAAAAAAGCCCTGCACAAGTCTATAAAATTAATTGTCCAGGCTTAGGCAAGGCAACATGTTAAAAATTTACTCTTCGTTATAGAGTCAACAGTTAACTCACATTCCTATATGCTTCAGTGACTGTGGAGGGGGGGGGGGGGGGGGGTAGGCGGCGGTTTTTAGTCTGCGTGCAAAGCAAAACATTCATAAACTCCTCATGACAAAGACTCACTTTTCTCATATACTTTTTAAAATTCTTTCTATTTCAGTACTAATAGCCCAAAATATTCAAATACATGCAACATTAACTAATTTTTTACTTTCTGAAACTTTACAATTTCCAAATCTGCCATGCAGGTCAGCTTTTTAAGCAACATCATCAAATTTAACGCAAACAATATAACATAAAGTCCATTCATTCAAGGTCTCTTCATATATGTTACATTTTCTCTACATTAGCCAGCTGGAAACAAGAGTCTAGATAAAAACAAACTCCAGATTCACACACAGATGCCCTACGTGTTTGGCTAAGCTTTTTTTAAATTTTCTATGGCTCATTAGGTGTACACTTTCAAAACCCACAATGAAAACTTTCATATCTTCATGGCAATGTGGGCCACATTTGTTCAGTGATATCAGCACCATCCCCAACCCTTTGTCTATATGTACAGGAATTCCCGGCCAGTAAATGAATGGGCCAAGTGACGGCACTAGTTGCTAAAGATTCACTGAATGCTGGCACTTGCAATTTCCTTAGGAACTGTTGACAGTAAGAATGTGTCATAGATAGTAGTGGTAGAAATTAAGATGATATATATAATATTTGGCTCCCGTTAAACAGGATAACAGTCCGGTTTTGAGCCTTGAGCTCATTTCTATTCTTGACTAACATCATTCCCTCTAATATATTCCCTAAAACAAACAGGCAGCACGTGTACAGTGCCTTTTTGGTGTTTTGTCAGCAGTCGGTCTTTTCACCCAGCAGCAGGCTCTCACAGCAAAGAAAGTGAGGGACAGAGACATCAGCATCAGTCAGCTCACACAATAAAAGGTCTATGGAAAGTTGAAACTAATTAATAAAGTACTTATGTTAGGACCCAGGGATGAAGGCATTATCCCACCCAAAGCCCTACAAAGCCTCAGGGCTTCAGGGCCAAGACCAAAACTTTTTAATATCTTAGAAAACAAAAAGTGTGCACCTTTCACAACAGACCCAAATTCATGGAGCCCCCCACCAGGTGTAGGTGAGAAATCTAGGTGACGTATATAAGGATGAGCCAAACTGCCCTGGGTTCAGTTCGAGCAGGGTTCAAAGAAGTTCAGATCCCGAAACCGAATCACACAGAAATCAATAGGAGATGAATCTGTCAAATTAAAGATTCCCATTTTTCTGGGATAATAGGCAAGGGGTTGTCAAAAAATAAAATTGGGGGATGGACACTGCCCTGGGGAGCCTATGAAAAATAAATTCTATTCTGCCAGGAGCAGTGATTTGTAAAAGAGTTTTAAATTGTCAGCAAATGACCTTTCATTGTCAGATGTCAGATGAACAGCACACAGATCCATCCAAGGGTCTCCTATGTATTTTGGGGAAACTTTGGAGATATCTCTGTGCTGTATTTTTTTTAAAGAAGCTGGCAATGACATTTCTTTGCAGGCAATCTCAACTGTATAACTTTTTTGTAAGTGTTACTTTTTTGTAGCACAAGAATGAAAATAATGCAGCAAGAATGGAAAACAAATGCATAGAGTGCCCCCAAAATACATGTCAGACCCTTTGAGTCTGGTATGGATTTAAGGGGGTACCTCAGGCAGAAAACAAAAAAAAAGTGTGTGAGGTCCCTTAAGAAATCAATACCATAGTCTGAGCATGCAGCCTAGTTGGCCAGAAAAAGTGAGTGAGGGATGGTTGTGCGGTCCCCCTCCTGAATCATACCAGGCCACATGCTCTCAACATGGGGTGAATCATGCAAGAATTTATGACATTAGGCAAAAATGTACTTATTTGTGTTGCTTTAGGATATGGCACAAGAATAGTCAACTTGATGTACCGTATATACTCGAGTATAAGTCGAGATTTTTTTTTTTAGGCTGAAACTGCCCCCCTTGACTTATACTCGAGTCACCGCCGTCTGCCTACATGATCAGCGTGTCATGCAGACAGACGGCGGCCAGCGTGTGATATTACCATTCGGTGGCCATTCCACTGTTCAAAAGCCGCGCCTCCTCCTCGTCTGTGATAGGCAGAAAACTCTATTTCCCAACAGTCAGTGTACAGCCTATCACCGACATTCTCTCATCCTCGTCCGTGGTATGAGGATGAGAGAATGTCCGTGATAGGCTGACCGCTGACTGCTGGGAAATGGAGTGTTCTGCCTATCACAGACGAGGAGGAGGCGCAGCTTTTGAATAGTAGAGTGGCCACCGAATGGTATTATCACATGCTGATCGGTGCAGAGCGGCACACGGAGGCATGCACAGGACACAGTTGGATGCACACATACACAGGGACACATGCACAGGACACAGGTAGGATGCACACATACACAGGGACACATGCACAGGACACAGGGACACATGCACAGGACACAGGGACACATACACAGGACACAGGGAGGCATGCAGCTGCAGATGGGCATTGTTGACCCTCTTTTCCACTTACAGTAGCTGCTGCATTTCTCACCCTCGTCTTATTGTCGGGTCAATAAGTTTTTCCCAGTTTTTTGTGGTAAATTAGGGGCCTTGACTTATACTCGGATCGACCTATACTCGAGTATATACGGTAGTTTTATTCTCTGCAGTCAACCACTGGTCCCTGAAACAATGACAATTTAAAGCTTGATTATCCAGAGCATGGTCACCTAAATAGGCACAGATCAGAAAATTTATTAATAATTTATATCTAGATGCAAACCCATCTATGAAGTAAACATGGCATAGGGCACTATGTAATTAAGCACTGATTAAGTTTAGGCTGGCCATCGATGGATCAAAATTTGCCGGGTATGGCAGGGACTGGCCACATTTTGATCCATGTGTGGCCATTCCTACTCTAACAATCGCCTTCTGTCGAATGGGAATATTGGATCATTTTTCTTGATCAGTGATTGCAGTCAATTGGATGCAGCCACTGCTCAGTGTATCTTGCTGTCGGAATACAATGCCTCAGTAAGAGAATTCCCCTATCCACCTTCCTTGTGTGGATGTAGAAATACAACCTTTTTTTTAAAAACTTTTTTCAGCCCACTGACCGAATAAAGAAAAAACAATTCCATCTATGGCTAGCTATACTTTATTCTTCACACTGCCAACTAGTAAAACCTGCAGTGCATTTACTGCCCATTCCACGCATATATAGTACAAAGCTTACTTGGCACTTTAATGAACACTAAAAACTAGTTGGAGATGAGTGGAATGATTTTGCCCAATTGAACTTTGCAGCAAAACTAGATTTTACCACCCATGAAATGTCATCACTTTCACTTATTGAGCAGCTTAGATAAAACTTACAGTAGTTTAGTTATTTCATTTAGCATTCTTTGTATCTTCATTTTTTTGTGTATTTTATTATTTGTGTATTTTTTCATTAATTAATGTTTTATCTTATTTTTTTCTTGTTTAGTTGTTTGTTTCTTGCTATAGAAAGAAGGATTTAGTGTAAAAACAATTCCAATATAGTTTTGTATCATACTTACACACTTAAAAGCCACAAAAAAATTGTAAAAATTGTGTGGAAATTTTTATTTTTGTCAAAATTTTGACTTTACACTTTGTAAAAAAAACTTATACTTTTGTCATTTATATTTTATTCTTAAAATGTCATTTTATTGTTAAAAGAAACCTTGTTTTATCCATAAATGTACATATGTCAAATGCAGCAGCAAAGTTGCCAGGCTATATCCTAAATAAGATTATGAGGATCCAACTACTATATGTCAGTAAAAACAACTTATGCCTGATTATATACAGTACAAGGCAATGAAGAACAGTTGAACAGAAGAATAATTATAAAAAAGGCATATTATGTCATTAGGATTCTCTCACTATATCAATTTTAAGCAATGATTTGAAAGCTAAGTTTAAACTCAAAAGGGAACAATCCAGTAATGTGTCTCTAAAACCTCACAAACTTAATATCCTGCAATAAAATTAATTTGCTTCAATTTGATAAGAACTGGATAAATTCCAGCTCCCCCAAACCAGGCTGAAAATGATTCAATCAAGAAAAGAATAGAAGATAATGTTATGGGGCCTTTCTTAGGTCAATGAGAATTGGCCTCTTTTTGTACTCTTCTTTAATATAAGTTCCCATAAAAATTATTAACCATCTCTTTAATGGGGAACATTTAAAAGCTGGCTCCTGTTACATCAGAAATGCAATGATCCCAATACTGCAAATTCTCAGGACGCTGAAACAATTTAGAAATTAGCATGAATGATATATCTTTGAATAAATGGTGGTTAGAAGTGAGCAAGGTTCTTAATATCCCGTCTGCCAATGATGCACCCAATTCAACCTTTTGATCTGTTTCATAATTTGCACATTTTTCAACTATGAGTTTTTATAGGGATAGAATGTACTTGTTGGAATACCAGAAAAAAAAACACCTTATTAGGTTCTTATGTACAGTGGGGACAGAAAGTATTCAGACCCCCTTACATTTTTCACTCTTTGTTATATTGCAGCCATTTGCTAAAATCATTTAAGTTCATTTTTTTTCCTCATTAATGTACACACAGCACCCCATATTGACAGAAAAACACAGAATAGTTGACATTTTTACAGATTTATTAAAAAAGAAAAACTGAAATATCACATGGTCCTAAGTATTCAGACCCTTTGCTGTGACACTCATATATTTAACTCAGGTGCTGTCCATTTCTTCTGATCATCCTTGAGATGGTTCTACACCTTCATTTGAGTACAGCTGTGTTTGATTATACTGATTGGACTTGATTAGGAAAGCCACACACCTGTCTATATAAGACCTTACAGCTCACAGTGCATGTCAGAGCAAATGAGAATCATGAGGTCAAAGGAACTGCCTGAAAAGCTCAGAGACAGAATTGTGGCAAGGAACAGATCTGGCCAAGGTTACAAAAAAAAATTCTGCTGCACTTAAGGTTCCTAAGAGCACAATGGCCTCCATAATCCTTAAATGGAGGATGTTTGGGACGATCAGAACCCTTCCTAGAGCTGGCCGTCCGGCCAAACTGAGCTATCGTGGGAGAAGAGCCTTGGTGAGAGAGTTAAAGAAGAACCCAAAGATCACTGTGGCTGAGCTCCAGAGATGCAGTCAGGAGATGGAAGAAAGTTGTAGAAAGTCAACCATCACTGTAGCCCTCCACCAGTCGGGGCTTTATGGCAGGGTGGCCCGATGGAAGCCTCTCCTCAGTGCAAGACACATGAAAGCCCGCATGGAGTTTGCTAAAAAAAACACCCGAAGGACTCCAAGATGGTGAGAAATAAGATTCTTTGGTCTGATGAGACCAAGATAGAAATTTTTGGCCTTAATTCTAAGCGGCATGTGTGGAGAAAACCAGGCACTGCTCATCACCTGTCCAATACAGTCCCAATAGTGAAGCATGGTGGTGGCAGCATCATGCTGTGTGGTGTTTTTCAGCTGCAGGGACAGGACGACTGGTTGCAATCGAGGGAAAGATGAATGCAGCCAAGTACAGGGATCTCCTGGACGAAAACCTTCTCCAGAGTGCTCAGGACCTCAGACTGGGCCGAAGGTTTACCTTCCAACAAGACAATGACCCTAAGCACACAGCTAAAATAATGAAGGAGTGGCTTCACAACAACTCCATGACTGTTCTTGAATGGCCCAGTCAGAGCCCAGACTTAAACCCAATTGAGCATCTCTGGAGAGACCTAAAAATGGCTGTCCACCAACGTTTACCATCCAACCTGACAGAACTGGAGAGGATCTTCAAGGAGGAATGGCAGAGGATCCCCAAATCCAGGTGTGAAATACCTGTTGCATCTTTCCCAAAAAGACTCATGGCTGTATTAGATCAAAAGGGTGCTTCTACTAAATACTGAGCAAAGAGTCTGAATACTTAGGACCATGTGATATTTCAGTTTTTCTTTTTTAATAAATCTGCAAAAATGTCAACAATTCTGTGTGTTTCTGTCAATATGGGGTGCTGTGTGTACATTAATGAGGAAAAAAATGAACTTAAATGATTTTAGCAAATGGCTGCAATATAACAAAGAGTGAAAAATTTAAGGGGGCCTGAATACTTTCCGTCCCCACTGTATGTGCAATTTATGCTTGTAGAACGCCTGAAGGTGCTACTTCAATGTTGGGCCTCTGTATGTGGCCAGGCTGTGTAAAAGTCACAGCAGTTTATATACATTTTGATTTTCAAATTACTCTTATCTTAAAAGGGACATGCTTATTCTGATAAGTGCTCCCCCATGCTAAACCCCAATCCTTGGTTGAGGAATTTAACGATGAGCCCCTTGTCCCAATCCGCATAAGGACAAGGTGCATTGCCGGAGGGCTCCAGCCATGGCAAGGTACTTTCCCCATGCTGTGGGAAGAAAAGTTATGAAAATTTACATGCACCTGTAATTGTTACAATGTAAATTTTTGGTAATTTGCAGAGCCCCAGATACCCCAGTTACCTCAAAATATACCAACAAAAGTCTTCTCACTAAAAATATCACATCAGTGCAAAAAAAAATAAAACTCAAAGTAAAAGTTTGCCTGATTTCTTAGGAGAGCCCCCTTAGGGCAAGGGGCCCTTTTTCTCATCAACATGAAGCATGGTAAAGTGCAGGGGTGAAAGGACGCACTCTTTGTTTCCTTGCCCGCCAGGCTGCATGCTCTGATTAGATCTATAGAGGGATCTCATGCTTTTTTTTGTTATTTATTGCATTGAGTCTCGCTTAAAATCCCCCTATTTCCTGGAGGACCTCGTGCTTCTTTTTGTCTTTCTTTGTTTAAAGCTAGAAGGGAGTGGGAGGAATATGACAAGGGCTACTCCAAACACACCCTACCTCCCCATAAGGAAGTATATGGACTATTACGGTACCCAATAGAGACATACAGTATAGATAAAAAAAAATTCAGTTTATTGTATTACAAATAGTAAAAATTATATATACAGTTTACAACAAGACTGCTTGGGAATTGTTGCAGAAAAACATACATTAAAAATGACAGTGAGTAAAGCCCACATGTATGGATGAAGGCAAGTTGATGTGCTAAAGGACGTTTAACCTCAACAGTTTCGCGGCCAATGCCGCTTCCTCAGGAGGCGTCCAAATATAGCATCTAGAATAGTATAACAATCATTACATGCATAAATTTACAAAAAAATAATACATTTAGAAAGAAACATAATTTTGGAGTGATACACATTGTGTAAACACACTCACCAACAGGTGCCCAAATGGGCAAAGACAGCACTTATGAGAAGCCCAGAATGGGCGTTCCCCCTGGGGGCGAGCACGGGGGGGCTGACAAGACGGGCTAGTATGAAAAAGATATATAGTGAGTATTGGTTTGGGAAATAAACTATATTGAAACGTACACCACCAAAGTGTATGGAAATAGAGGGAACTGGGAAAAAAAGTAGGTGGGGGGGAGGGGAAGGGGGAAAAAGAGAGGGAAGAGGGGGACGAAGAAGGGGGTACAGAGGGGAGAAAGAATTGGCAAGGGGGAGAAGGAAAAGAAGAAAAGGAAATGATAAAAAGAAAAATAGAGAAAAAAAGAAAGAAAAAAAGGGGAAAATAAGGGGGGGGAGGGAGGGAGGGGGGAGAGGGGGGAAAGGGCAAGGGGGGTTATATGATTGATGAGAGGATAGGGAAGGCTGAAGTGAATAGAAGCTACCATCACCGACTGCAAGACACCCAAGGGGTGGTGTGAATGTGAATGATTTATGTAGTACAATTACCCACCAAACCAAATAATAATTGTTGTTAATGGCACCCGGGGATGAACAATAATACCCAGCAAAAACGTGGGAAGTTCTAAAAAACAAGAGGGCAAAAAAGACCCATAAGATATACAATAATGCCTATAGACTTCCCTCAATCTTTCCAGGGTGTGCTGCAGCAGCGGATCACACCAACGGCAGAGCCCGGCCATTGATATTGCACCATCAACCTGGAGGGGTGAGAGGACAAGGCAAGTGTGACTAGTCATCCCGGTTGATGATGGTGAGCTGGACTTACTTTAAATGTGCTGGTTGATCCGAATCCCGGGTGTCAGCCGTCTGTGAACAAGCAGCCAGTGGGGCCGCCTTATAACACCCCCAACCCGGATAGACGTACGGCGCTGTTACATCAGACGCCGGCGTCACCGGGTCCGACTCTCCACTATTGCGCATGGTGGAGAGTCGGAACCGGTGACGTTGGCGTCTGATGTAACTTTAGGATGATGGTACTCGTAAATTTAACATCTCCAGTTGAACCCTTGTGGCAATACCTCGTTATTTCTTTGTTTAAAGTACATCCCTAAAATCCATACTAGACTCAGAGGGTCTGGTATGCATTTTGGGGGGACTCAGCATTTTTGTTAATTCTTGCTTTAGTATTTGTGCTACAGAAAAAAATATTTTTACAAAGAAAAAAATGGTACAGTCTACATTGCCAACAAATGACAAGGGTCCCCCAAAATACATAGCAGAGGGGGTCTTTGTGCTTTTGTATTTTTTAAGAAAAGCTGTCAGCGACAGCTCTCAAAGTCATTTACTGGCAATTTTAAACTTTTTTTTACTGCAGCAGTTTCTGTACATAGCAGAGATACATCCCCTTTGCTGGCAGGATTAGGACACTCCCCATTAAAAGAATTGGACAATTTTAATGTTTCACTTTAGCTACTGAAAAAAATCGTTGCTCCTGGCCAAATGGATTGAAAAAAATGTCTTTGTATTGCTACATGTTCCCTGGGTAGTGCCCATCTCCCATGCTATTTTTGAGGGGGAGGCAGAGCTATCAATCATCCAAACGTCCCTCGTTTAGAGATCCTGGGGGTGATTTACGAAAGCCGTGCACCATCAGAAAGCCGTGCACCATCAGTAGAGGCGCACGGCGAGGCGCAACGCACATTTTCATATTTACGAAATGGTGCACCGGGAACAGAGCTCAAATCCCCCATTTACTATAGCGATCTCGGTGCACGGGAAAATGCAATCTGTGCGCCACTATGGATATCTCCAGTTCAATATTGACAGAAGATGGAGTTGTCAATATTATGGGGTGATGTGAGGAAGTTTAGTAACAACTGCCCAAGTAACAAATATGCCCAAAATAGAATGAGAAAGTAACTTTTTCAGAGAAAGCCTGCTGTGCCTGCAAGTACGTTTAGAACTGCTTGAGATTAATGTAAGCAGTGCGCATGCGCAAGCGACTCTTGCGCTCATTCGAATGCGTTTGTTTACTGCGCGGCCAAAATCTTAGTAAATGTTAAGCAACGTACATGCAATTGCGTGGGTTGAAAGGACGCAACTCTAAACTTCACAATTTATTTATTTTTTACGCTGGTTCACCTTTATGCATTTTTTAAAGGAGATTTGCACACAGGTCATGTTAGCATGTTACGTTGCCAACATGTGACATGCACCTTGTTAAAATTATGTAAAAAGACTCTCGCTCCTCTAGCTCCTCCTAAAAGGGCATTTAACCTTCCCCCTCGAATGCATATGATTTCCATGGGCTAACTTTTGCTTTTAAAGAGGAACTCCACACTCCATTCTCCAATGCTCTTGCCCCCCCCCCCCCTCTAACCCCTTGTATTTCCATGGGCTAACTTTTGCTTTTAAGTGGGAACTCCACACTCCACTCCATTCTCAAAAGGCTGTGAGCTGCCTTCACCAATCCAAACCAAATCCTTTTTCAGAGCATACAACAGGGCCAGCTAGGAAAGGGGCGAGAAGAGCGATCGCCCAACCCCCTCCTGAACCATACAAGGCCACATGCACTCAACATAGCTGGCTGCCTTTGGGACATGTTGGGCTCAGCCCAATACCAACCACAAAGCACCTTGTACCCACTAGTTTAAAGGGGCTTTCCACATTCCGTAAAGCCCCCTGTCTGCAGTCCCCCACAACCCCAGCCTAGGGTTGTGTGGAAGAGGCCCCTGTCCCCCTGAATATGGGAACAAGGTGGTTGACTTTTGGGGTGCCCGAGCCCCTCCTGCCTCCAACCATCCACCCCCCTTTCATGGTCTGGCTTGCTGTGTGTTTGGCTAGGGGTTTCTTAGTGTGTGGGAAGGGCACAATATTTTTTTAGTTTGGGGTGGGATTTTTCACGTGGGGGTTCCCATTTCAAGCCTTAACAGACCCAAATGGCCTTGTATGTATGGGGGGGGGGGGGGGCAGGCTATTTTTTGTTTTGGGTTAAAATCCTGCAGCTGTAATATAGATTTGTAAGTGTTCTCTAAAGCCGTACATCTTTGACGCAGCATTTTGGATACATGCTACAGATGCACCACTTTATAGGCAGAGTAAGCCCCCCAAGTTACTAGCTTTTAAGCAATTTTGCATTTTTAAAGGCACTTCTCCTTGTTTCATTTTTGGGGTTGTCCAAATTGGTGACATTGATATATGTCCCTCAGGGTGGGACCAGGGCCCCCATACCCATTTTAAGGCCAACAACTAGAATCTAAGCCAGCCACGTGGGGACTAGCAAAATTAACAAGTCAGT
Source organism: Lithobates septentrionalis (assembly GCA_037952835.1). NCBI lineage: Eukaryota > Metazoa > Chordata > Amphibia > Anura > Ranidae > Lithobates > Lithobates septentrionalis. The sequence continues at coordinate 129,262 of JBBDGP010003002.1, forward strand.
TCCTATAGACTGCAATGGTATTTGTTGTATAACTTTTGCCCATGTTAGGCTCTTTATTTGCCCCCTCTGGACAAGAGGGGTGTTTGTCCCATCTGTAATTTTGTAGCATGCTGGATGATGTGCTTAATTTTGGACAGGGGGGTGGCTTATTTTGTGCTAGCTGCATTTGGGTTGTTCTGGGCATGCTCGGGGACTTTGGTTTTTTGCTGTGGCTTTTGGTGTGTGAAGTGCATTTGGGTTGGTCTGGGCATGCTCAGGGACTTTGGTTTTTTGCTGTGGCTTTTGGTGTGTGAAATGCATTTGGGTTGTTCTGGGCATGCTCAGAGACTTTGTTTTTTTTGTGCTTTTTTTGTGTGTGAACAGCACTTGGATTTTTCTGGGCATGCTCAGAGAGTGTGTTTTTTGGGTTAGTAATTTAAGGACATCCTAACAGGTGTACCCACTTTGAAGTTCTGTCTCTACAATGGGTGAACTTGCATTTTGTGTGTTTCATGGACTGTGCATGTGTTTTCAATTGCCTATTTAGCACACAAACCTATGTTATATAAAGCTTGCAGATAGCATTCTTTACCTTGCCTTGAAAAGAGGCAAGGTGTCTCTTGTCTGTCGAGAGTACATTTGGATGTCCTTATAGAGTTTGTAACACATGTATTTTCACTTTGTATTTTGTTTGTTATGTCTTTGGAAAACAGATGTGTTTTAGAGCACTTTTTTTTTCTTTTTTTTTGATTTTTTGGGGAGGGGATATTTTTCACTGAAATATTTTTGATGTTGTCAATGTTTGTTGTTGGTAGGTTGTTAGTTTTTGATTTAATTGTCTATGCTGCATTATTTTGCAAAATCTTCTTTAACCACTTGACGACCGCCTCACGCCGATGTACGTCGGCAAAGCGGCACGGACAGGCAAAATCACGTACATGGTACGTGATTTGCCTTCCGCGGGTGGGGGGTCCGATCGGACCCCCCCCCGCCGCCCGAGGCGGTCCCGTTTTGTCCCCCGGCGATCGGAGACGAGGGGGAGGCCATCCGTTCGTGGCCCCCCCCTCGCGATCGCCGCCGGCCAATGGGAACACTCCTTTGCTGCTGTATGCTAAACAGCAGCAAAGGAAATGATGTCATCTCCCCTCGGGTCGGTAGTTTCCGTTCCGGCCCGAGGAGAGACGACAAGTGAGTGACTGCACCAACACACACACACACAGTAGAACATGCCAGGCACACATTACACCCCGATCCCCCCCCCCGATCGCCCCCCGATCCCCCCCGATCACCACCCCCCCCCCTCCTGTCACAAACTGACACCAGCAGTTTTTTTTTTTTTTTTTTTTTTTTTTCTGATTACTGCATAGTGTCAGTTTGTGACAGTTACAGTGTTAGCACAGTTACTGTTACCCCCCTGTAGGTCTAGGGTACCCCCCTAACCCCCCCTAATAAAGTTTTAACCCCTTGATCACCCCCCGTCACCAGTGTCACTAAGCAATCATTTTTCTGATCGCTGTATTAGTGTCGCTGGTTCCGCTAGTTAGTGAGGTAAATATTTAGGTTCGCCGTCAGCGTTTTATAGCGTCAGGGACCCCCATATACTACATAATAAATGTTTTAACCCCTTGATTGCCCCCTAGTTAACCCTTTCACCACTGATCACCGTATAAGTGTTACGGGTGACGCTGGTTAGTTTGTTTATTTTTTATAGTGTCAGGGCACCCGCCGTTTATTACCGAATAAAGGTTTAGCCCCCTGATCGCCCGGCGGTGATATGCGTCGCCCCAGGCAGCGTCAGATTAGCGCCAGTACCGCTAACACCCACGCACGCAGCATACACCTCCCTTAGTGGTATAGTATCTGATCGGATCAATATCTGATCCGATCAGATCTATACTAGCGTCCCCAGCAGTTTAGGGTTCCCAAAAACGCAGTGTTAGCGGGATCAGCCCAGATACCTGCTAGCACCTGCGTTTTGCGCCTCCGCCCGGCCCAGCCCACCCAAGTGCAGTATCGATCGATCACTGTCACTTACAAAACACTAAACGCATAACTGCAGCGTTCGCAGAGTCAGGCCTGATCCCTGCGATCGCTAACAGTTTTTTTGGTAGCATTTTGGTGAACTGGCAAGCACCAGCCCCAGGCAGCGTCAGGTTAGCGCCAGTACCGCTAACACGCACGCACCGTACACCTCCCTTAGTGGTATAGTATCTGAACGGATCAATATCTGATCCGATCAGATCTATACTAGCATCCCCAGCAGTTTAGGGTTCCCAAAAACGCAGTGTTAGCGGGATCAGCCCAGATACCCGCTAGCACCTGCGTTTTGCCCCTCCGCCCGGCCCAGCCCAGCCCACCCAAGTGCAGTATCGATCGATCACTGTCACTTACAGAACACTAAACGCATAACTGCAGCGTTCACAGAGTCAGGCCTGATCCCTGCGATCGCTAACAGTTTTTTTGGTAGCGTTTTGGTGAACTGGCAAGCACCAGCCCCAGGCAGCGTCAGGTTAGCGCCAGTACCGCTAACACCCACGCACGCACCGTACACCTCCCTTAGTGGTATAGTATCTGATCGGATCAATATCTGATCCGATCAGATCTATACTAGCGTCACCAGCAGTTTAGGGTTCCCAAAAACGCAGTGTTAGCGGGATCAGCCCAGATACCTGCTAGCACCTGCGTTTTGCCCCTCCGCCCAGCCTAGCCCAGCCCACCCAAGTGCAGTATCGATCGATCACTGTCACTTACAAAACTCTAAACGCATAACTGCAGCGTTCGCAGAGTCAGGCCTGATCCCTGCGATCGCTAACAGTTTTTTTGGTAGCGTTTTGGGGAACTGGCAAGCGCCAGCGGCCTAGTACACCCCGGTCGTAGCCAAACCAGCACTGCAGTAACACTTGGTGACGTGGCGAGTCCCATAAGTGCAGTTCAAGCTGGTGAGGTGGCAAGCACAAGTAGTGTCCCGCTGACACCAAAAAGACAAACACAGGCCCGTCGTGCCCATAATGCCCTTCCTGCTGCATTCGCCAATCCTAATTGGGAACCCACCACTTCTGCAGCGCCCGTACTTCCCCCATTCACATCCCCAACCAAATGCAGTCGGCTGCATGAGAGGCATTTTTATGTCCTCCCGAGTACCCCTACCCAGCGAACCCCCCCAAAAAAGATATTGTGTCTGCAGCTAGCGCGGATATAGGCATGACACCCGCTATTATTGTCCCTCCTGTCCTGACAATCCTGGTCTTTGCATTGGTGAATGTTTTGAACGCTACCATGCACTAGTTGAGTATTAGCGTAGGGTACAGCATTCCACAGACTAGGCACACTTTCACAGGGTCTCCCAAGATGCCATCGCATTTTGAGAGACCCGAACCTGGAACCGGTTACAGTTATAAAAGTTAGTTACAAAAAAAGTGTAAAAAAAAACAAATATATAAAATAAAAAAAAATAGTTGTCGTTTTATTGTTCTCTCTCTCTCTATTCTCTCTCTCTATTGTTCTGCTCTTTTTTTACTGTATTCTATTCTGCAATGTTTTATTGTTATTGTTATTGTTATTATGTTTTATCATGTTTGTTTTTCAGGTATGTAATTATTTATACTTTACTGTTTACTGTGCTTTATTGTTAACCATTGTTAACCATTTTTTTGTCTTCAGGTACGCCATTCACGACTTTGAGTGGTTATACCAGAATGATGCCTGCAGGTTTAGGTATCATCTTGGTATCATTCTTTTCAGCCAGCGGTCGGCTTTCATGTAAAAGCAATCCTAGCGGCTAATTAGCCTCTAGACTGCTTTTACAAGCCGTGGGAGGGAATGCCCCCCCCCCACCGTCTTTCGTGTTTTTCTCTGGCTCTCCTGTCTCAACAGGGAACCTGAGAATGCAGCCGGTGATTCAGCCAGCTGACCATAGAGCTGATCAGAGACCAGAGTGGCTCCAAACATCTCTATGGCCTAAGAAACCGGAAGCTACGAGCATTTCATGACTTAGATTTCGCCGGATGTAAATAGTGCCATTGGGAAATTGGGGAAGCATTTTATCACACCGATCTTGGTGTGGTCAGATGCTTTGAGGGCAGAGGAGAGATCTAGGGTCTAATAGACCCCAATTTTTTCAAAAAAGAGTACCTGTCACTACCTATTGCTATCATAGGGGATATTTACATTCCCCGAGATAACAATAAAAATGATTAAAAAAAAAAAATATGAAAGGAACAGTTTAAAAGTAAGATTAAAAAAGCAAAAAAATAATAAAGAAAAAAAAAAAAAAAAAAAAGCACCCCTGTCGCCCCCTGCTCTCGCGCTAAGGCGAACGCAAGCGGCAGTCTGTCGTCAAACGTAAACAGCAATTGCACCATGCATGTGAGGTATCACCGCGAAGGCCAGATCGAGTGCAGTAATTTTTCCAGTAGACCTCCTCTGTAAATCTAAAGTGGTAACCTGTAAAGGCTTTTAAAGGCTTTTAAACATGTATTTATTTTGTTGCCACTGCACGTTTGTGCGCAATTTTAAAGCATGTCATGTTTGGTATCCATGTACTCCGCCTAAGATCATCTTTTTTATTTCATCAAACATTTGGGCAATATAGTGTGTTTTAGTGCATTAAAATTTAAAAAAGTGTGTTTTTTCCCCAAAAAATGCGTTTGAAAAATCGCTGCGCAATTACTGTGTGAAAAAAAAAAAATGAAACACCCACCATTTTAATCTGTAGGGCATTTGCTTTAAAAAAATATATAATGTTTGGGGGTTCAAAGTAATTTTTTTGCAAAAAAAAATAACTTTTTCATGTAAACAATAAGTGTCAGAAAGGGCTTTGTCTTCAAGTGGTTAGAAGAGTGGGTGATGTGTGACATAAGCTTCTAAATGTTGTGCATAAAATGCCAGGACAGTTCAAAACCCCCCCCAAATGACCCCATTTTGGAAAGTAGACACCCCAAGCTATTTGCTGAGAGTCATGTCGAGTCCATGGAATATTTTATATTGCGACACAAGTTGCGGGAAAGAGACAAATTTTTTTTTTTTTTTTTTTTTTTTGCACAAAGTTTGCACAAAGTTACTAAATGATATATTACTCAAACATGCCATGGAAATATGTGAAATTACACCCCAAAATACATTCTGCTGCTTCTCCTGAGTACGGGGATACCACATGTGTGAGACTTTTTGGGAGCCTAGCCGCGTACGGGACCCCGAAAACCAAGCACCGCCTTCAGGCTTTCTAAGGGCGTGAATTTTTGATTTCACTCTTCACTGCCTATCACAGTTTCGGAGGCCATGGAATGCCCAGGTGGCACAAAACCCCCCCAAATGACCCCATTTTGGAAAGTAGACACCCCAAGCTATTTGATGAGAGGTACGGTGAGTATTTTGCAGACCTCACTTTTTGTCACAAAGTTTTGAAAATTGAAAAAAGAAAAAAAAAAAAAAAGTTTTTTCTTGTCTTTCTTCATTTTCAAAAACAAATGAGAGCTGCGAAATACTCACCATGCCTCTCAGCAAATAGCTTGGGGTGTCTACTTTCCAAAATGGGGTCATTTGGGGGGGGTTTGTGCCACCTGGGCATTCCATGGCCTCCGAACCTGTGATAGGCAGTAAAGAGTGAAATCAAAAATTTTCACCCTTAGAAATCCTGAAGGCAGTGATTGGTTTTCGGGGTCCCGTACGCGGCTAGGCTCCCAAAAAGTCCCACACATGTGGTATCCCCATACTCAGGAGAAGCAGCTAAATGTATTTTGGGGTGCAATTCCACATATGCCCATGGCCTGTGTGAGCAATATATCATTTAGTGACAACTTTATGAAAAAAAAAAAAAAAAGTGTCACTTTCCCGCAACTTGTGTCAAAATATAAAATATTCCATGGACTCAATATGCCTCTCAGCAAATAGCTTGGGGTGTCTACTTTCCAAAATGGGGTCATTTTGGGGGGTTTTGTGCCACCTGGGCATTCCATGGCCTCCGAAACTGTGATAGGCAGTGAAGAGTGAAGTCAAAAATTTACACTCTTAGAAATCCTGAAGGCGGTGATTGGTTTTCGGGGCCCCGTACGCGGCTAGGCTCCCAAAAAGTCCCACACATGTGGTATCCCCATACTCAGGAGAAGCAGCTGAATGTATTTTGGGGTGCAATTCCACATAGGCCCATGGCCTGTGTGAGCAATATATCATTTAGTGACAACTTTTTGTAAATATTTTTTTTTTTTTGTCATTTTTCAATCACTTGGGACAAAAAAAATAAATATTCAATGGGTTCAACATGCCTCTCAGCAATTTCCTTGGGGTGTCTACTTTCCAAAATGGGGTCATTTGGGGGGGTTTTGTACTGCCCTGCCATTTTAGCACCTCAAGAAATGACATAGGCAGTCATAAACTAAAAGCTGTGTAAATTACAGAAAATGTACCCTAGTTTGTAGACGCTATAACTTTTGCGCAAACCAATAAATATACGCTTATTGACATTTTTTTTACCAAAGACATGTGGCCGAATACATTTTGGCCTAAATGTATGACTAAAATTTAGTTTATTGGATTTTTTTTATAACAAAAAGTACAAAATATCATTTTTTTTCAAAATTTTCGGTCTTTTTCCGTTTATAGCGCAAAAAATAAAAACCGCAGAGGTGATCAAATACCATCAAAAGAAAGCTCTATTTGTGGGAAGAAAAGGACGCAAATTTCGTTTGGGTACAGCATTGCATGACCGCGCAATTAGCAGTTAAAGCGACGCAGTGCCAAATTGGAAAAAGACCTCTGGTCCTTAGGCAGCATAATGGTCCGGGGCTCAAGTGGTTAAAGGGGTTATAAACCCTCATGTTCTTTCACCTTGATGCATCCTATGCATTAAGATGCCATGCTCCCAATTCTGGAGGCATAATAATGGTCTAGAAATGTAGAAAAAATGATCCGCACTCCGGTTGTTGCTCTTAAAATGTCTTTATTTTATTGAATAGCCACAGTGAACAAACGCAGATTAAGTCAGTTGACGCGTTTCATCCTATCAGGCCTTAGTCATAACTACATTACAGACATAAAACTTTGAAATAAATAGTAGCTCTAAAGATCACAGGCTCCACCCATTGATTGTCTTAATTGACCGCAGGCAATTATCCAAAAAAGAGAATCAGCTGCAATACATATAGGGTGATCCATGTGTATGGCACTAATTATTACACACCTTGTAGTGACAATATGCACATGTATGTACACACACGCATACATTTATTCACGTATAGACATATGCATAAAGAAATACATCATAAAGTTAAAAAAACTTTAAATAAAATAAAAATTAATAATCCAGGTATGTGAAAAACCCCCAGAAAAGAGAAAGGAAGAGAGAGAGGGGGGCACAGGGGTCTTCAAACTACGGCCCTCCAGTTGTTTAGGAACTACAATTCCCATCATGCCTAGTCATGTCTGTGAATGTCAGAGTTTTACAATGCCTCATGGGACGTGTAGTTCCGCAACATATGGAGAGCCGTAGTTTGAAGTTTCCTGATCACTCTAGTATGTCTTGAAAAAAGGTGGTTTCTCATGTGCCTTTTATAATGCCCAAGAAATATCGTTTGGAAAATACAAGTGGGTCATGGCACATCTACATTCCAAATTTGGCACGAAAGATGGTCATGCACTATGCAATCTGATTTGCCAATTTTTGTACAACTCGATATTTTGGCAAAATAGGTAATAGGGAGACACACTTGAACAATGAATTCAAATTATAGGAAATCAAACAGGCTCTTGCACTAAATCGAATTTATTTTAGATCTGATTGCAGTGTATGGTCACCTTTAACCAGTTGCCGACCGCCGCACGACGATGCACGGGCAGGCAAAAGGGCTAACAGGTACGTCCTTGCCTACCCGCGGGTGGGGGGTCCGATCGGACCCCCCCCCGGTGCCAGCGGCGGTCGGATTCAGGTCAGGGTCGATCAAAGGTGAGTGGGAGGCCACTCATTCATGGCTCCCCCCTCGCGATCGCTCCTGGCCAATGACGGGCTTCCTCGGCTTCTGTGAATGTAAACAGAAGCGGAGGAAGTGATGTCACTCTCCTCGAGCCGGTATTTTCTTTCCGGCGCAGAGGAGAGAAGACATCCAAGTAAGTTTGCACCAACACTACACTAACAGTAGAACACGCAGGCACACTTGTCACCCCCCTGTGACCCCCCAGTCACCCCCTGATCACCCCCCTGTACCCCCTGTCACACTGACACCAATAGCAGTTTTTTTTTTCTGATTATTGCATTGGTGTCAGTTTGTGACAGTTATAAGTGTTTGGGCAGTTAGGTTAGCCCCATTTAGGTCTGGGGTACCCCCCTTTAGGTCTAGGGTACCCCCCTAACCCCCCCTAATAAAGTTTTAACCCCGTGATCACCCCCCGTCACCAGTGTCACTAAGCAATCGTTTTTCTGATCGCTGTATTAGTGACACAGGTGACGCTAGTTAGGGAGGTAAGTATATAGGTTCGCTGTCAGTGTTTTATAGGGACAGGGACCCCCATATACTACCTTCTAAAGGTTTTAACCCCTTGATTGCCCCCTAAATTAACCCTTTCACCAGTGATCACCATATAATTGTTACGGGTGACGCTGGTTAGTTGGTTTGTTTATTATAGTTTATTATAGTTTTAGGGCACCCGCCGTTTATTACCTTATAAAGGTTTAACCCCCTGATCGCCCGGCGGTTATATAAGTTACGTTTTTAGGGTCAGATAAGGTCTGCGTCGCTCCAGGCAGTGTCAGGTTAGCGCCAGTACCGCTAACACCCACGCACGCAGCATACACCTCCCTTAATGCTATAGTATCTGAACGGATCGATATCTGATCCGATCAGATCTATACTCCCCAGCAGTTTAGGGTCCCCCAAAAAAACGCAGTGTTAGCGGGATCAGCCCAGATACCTGCTAGCACCTGCGTTTTGCCCCTCGGCCCAGCCCAGCCCAGCCCACCCAAGTGCAGTATCGATCGATAACTGTCACAAAACACTAAGCACACATAACTGCAGCGTTCGCAGAGTCAGGCCTGATCCCTGCGATCGCTAACAGTTTTTTGGTAGCGTTTTGAATCAGTCGCTGACAGTCAGGAGCTTTTTTGCCTGTGAGTCTCACTAGTGTACCCCTAAATTTAGAGCCCAAAATGGCAAATCGAAGGTACACTAGTGAAGAGGCCTACACGTTTCTGAGCATGACAGATAGTGAAGAGGAAGTCACTCATCTGCCAAGTTCAGGCTCAGAATACGATCCTGTAGAGGACAGCAGCTCCATGACAGATAGCTCTGACGACGGAGTTGTGGTCCCTGCTAGGATCAGGCGTACCAGACCCCGAACTTCTTCTTCTGTCCTTGAAGTGCAAGAATCGCAGGTCCCTCGTATGGAGCAGAGAAGTACTAGCGCCGCTATTCCTTCTGGTGAACTGGCAAGCACCAGCTGCCTAGTACACCCTGGTCGTACATCCAGCACTGCAGTATCACGTGGTGACGTGGCGAGTCCCATAAGTGCAGTTCAAGCTGGTGAGGTGGCAAGCACTAGTAGGGTCCCGCTGCCACCAAGAAGACGAACACAGGCCCATCGTGCCCATAGTGCCCTTCCTGCTGCATTCGCCAATCCGAATTGGGTACCCACCACTTCTGCAGCACCCAGATTGCCCCCATTCACTGGCCAACCCGGAATTCAGGTGGAAACAGTTGATTTTACGCCACTGGATTTTTATTCACTGTTTTTCACCGAAGATCTCTATAGATCTATTGTGGACCAAAGCAATTTATACGCTGGTCAACACATCGCCACTATTCCCCAGTCCTCCCTTGCCAGAGATTGGAGACCAATTACGGTCTCCGAATTTAAGATCTTTCTGGGCCTTTCCCTCAACATGGGCATAACCAAAAAGAGTGAGTTGCGGTCATATTGGTCCACTGACCCAATTCACCATATGCCCTTGTTCTCTGCTTCCATGGCCAGGGCACGATACGAGCAGATTTTGCGGTTCATGCACTTCAATGACAATGAACTCTGTCGTCCTCGTGGAGACCCTGAATACGATCGGCTCTACAAAATTCGGCCCCTCGTAAACCACTTCAACCAACGTTTTGCAGACTTGTTTACTCCCCATCAAGTTGTCTGCGTTGATGAGTCCCTGATTAAATTTTCTGGCCACTTGTCATTCAAACAGTACCTTCCCAGCAAGCGTGCCAGATACAGGGTCAAGATGTATAAGCTCTGTGACAGGGCCACAGGCTATACATGTAGTTTTATGGTTTACGAGGGCAAAGATAGTCACGTAGAGCCGACAAACTGCCCTGACTACATAGGAAGCGCTGGCAAGATAGTGTGGAACTTGGTGCCACCCTTATTCGGAAAGGGGTACCACTTGTACGTGGACAATTATTACACGAGCGTGCCACTTTTTAGTCACCTTTTTGATCATCAAATTGGAGCATTTGGCACCGTGCGACCTAATCGCCGGGGCTTTCCTCAGCGGCTTGTAGATTCCCGTCTTAGGCTGGGGGAGAGAGCCTGCTTGCAGTGTAATAATTTGCTCGCTATGAAGTGGAGGGATAATAAGAATGTTTTCGTTCTCACCTCCCTTCATGCAGACACGACGGTCCAAATTACTACGGTGTTGTGGAGAAACCCCTCTGTGTCCACGAATATAACCAAAATATGGGAGGGGTGGACCTCAATGACCAGTTGTTGGCGCCGTACCTAATTGCCCGTAAGGCCAGACGCTGGTACAAAAAAGTGTCTGTATACTTATTTCAATTGGCTTTGCTGAACACTCATGTGCTATACAGAGCTTCAGGACGGACTGGATCCTTCCTTAAATTCCAGGAAGAGATCGTCAGAGCCCTTCTGTTTCCAGACGGTGCTCCACCTCACCTTCCCCAACCAAATGCAGTAGGCCGGCTGCATGAGAGGCATTTTCCTTATGTCCTCCAGAGTACCCCTACCCAACAAGCCCCCCAAAGAAAATGTTGTGTTTGCAGAAAGCGCGGATTTAGGCGTGACACCCGGTATTATTGTCCCTCCTGTCCTGGCAATCCTGGTCTTTGCATTGGTGAATGTTTTGAACGCTACCATAAACTAGTTGAGTTTTAGCGTAGGGTACAGCACTGCACAGACTAGGACACACTTTTACAGGGTCTCCCAAGATGCCATCGTATTTTGAGAGACCCAAACCTGGAACCGTTACAGTTTTAAAAGTTACAGTTATAAAAAAAAAATGTAAAAAAAAAAAAAAATACACAAAGAAATATAAAATAAAAAAAACAAAAATAGTTGTCGTTTTATTGTTCTCTCTCTCTCTATTTTCTCTCTATTGTTCTGCTCTTTTTTACTGTATTCTATTCTGCAATGTTTTATTGTTATGTTTTATCATGTTTGCTTTTCAGGTATGTAAATTTTTTATATAAATGGAGAGAACCGCGCTTGACCAGAAAATACAAAACGGCAGCAGCATATAGTGCGATTACACCAAAATAAATAGTCCTGTAGAGAAGGCTGCGCTCAGAAAGAAACAGTCTATGCAAATGACATCAAGGAGATTTTCAAATCCTTTCAAAGTGCGTACCTTGGGAAGGTACGCACTGACGTCACCACGCTTTCGGAGTGAGAGGACGGGCTCCGTTTGTTTGCATGCCGGCCGGCTTTTCGTATATGCAATTTTACTAACTTAACTGTAAGTGACTACTTTTTTAATAAATATCTGAAGGATTTTATACTATGGTGAGTTCTTCTTCCTTCTGGGTTATCCGTGGTTCTCGTGGTGAATGGTGATACGTGACAACGCAAGTGAACCTGGAGATTTACCCCCCACATGAACACCGGGAGTGCCAGCAAGCTAAAAGGCCTTGGCTGGGCTATAGCCACCTGCCCTTTTATGCTTGCCATCTGGTAAGCAGGCTTAACTACTACTACTATGGTGGATTGTCACTACTGCTTAGAAGTACACGGTGGCGGTGTTTTTACTTTGAAAGGATTTGAAAATCTCCTTGATGTAAATTTTTTATAGTTTACTGTGTTTTAACCATTTTTTTGTTTTCAGGTACGCCATTCAGCTGCAGCGCGGATTTATTTATCTTGACAGCAACAGCGTTTGCTCCCACGATACATAAAGCCATGACTCCAGCGCTGTCTGAGGTGATTTGACCACCACAGTTACATACTTCAGCATATATGCCGAAGCGTGGGGGCAGCAGTGGGTGGAGGAGCGATTTGCTTCTGCCTTTTGTGGGAGGATGCCCCCATGCTTCGGCATATATATATTTTAGGTAGGCACAGGTTGCGTTAAATGTTTTATTTTTTACTATGTTTTTTTTTTTGTATTTGCTTTGCAGGTATGGTAAGTATTACTGTTATACTGTAATGTTACTTTGTTTTTTGTTAACCATCATTTGCTTAGCATGTACGCCATTCAGTTGCAGCGCGGATTTATTTATCTTGACAGCAACAGCGTTTGCTCCCACGATACATAAAGCCGTGACTCCAGCGCTGTCGGAGGTGATTTCACCACCACAGTTACATACTTCAGCATATATGCCGAAGCATGGGGGCAGCAGTGGGTGGAGGAGCGATTTGCTCCTGCCTTTTGCGGGAGGATGCCCCCATGCTTCAGCATATATAAACGGTGCATGTATGCCCATCATTAGAAGTGGGTGGATGAAGGGAGGTATTCTAATGGTGGGCATACCCACCGATCAATATCTTTTTTTCGTTCAGCCCACAGGCTGAATGAAAAAAAAGTTTACAATATATGCCCAACAAGGACCAGCAACATACTGGTATGTTGCTGGACTTTGAGTGGTTATACCAGAATGATGCCTGCAGGTTTAGGTATCATCTTGGTATCATTCTTTTCAGCCAGCGGTCGGCTTTCATGTAAAAGCAATCCTAGTGGCTAATTAGCCTCTAGACTGCTTTTACAAGCAGTGGGAGGGAATGACCCCCCCCCCCACGGTCTTCCATGTTTTTCTCTGGCTCTCCTGTCCCAACAGGGAACCTGAGAATGCAGCCGGTGATTCAGCCAGCTGACCATAGAGCTGATCAGAGACCAGAATGGCTCCAAACATCTCTATGGCCTAAGAAACCGGAAGCTACGAGCATTTCATGACTTAGATTTTGCCAGATGTAAACAGGGCCATTAGGAAATTGGGAAAGCATTTTATCACACCGATCTTGGTGTGGTCAGATGCTTTGAGGGCAGAGGAGAGATCTAGGTTCTAATAGACCCCAATTTTTTCAAAAAAGAGTACCTGTCACTACCTATTGCTAGCATAGGGGATATTTACGTTCCCTGAGATAACAATAAAAATGATTAAAAAAATAAAAAAAATGAAAGGAACAGTTTAAAAATAAGATAAAAAAGCAAAAAAAGAATAAAAAAAAAATAAAAAAAAGCACCCCTGTCCCCCCCTGCTCTCGCGCAAAGGCGAACGCAAGCGTTTGTCTGGCGTCAAATGTAAACAGCAATTGCACCATGCATGTGAGGTATCATGGCGAAGGTCAGATCGAGGGCAGTAATTTTAGCAGTAGACCTCCTCTGTAAATCTAAAGTGATAACCTATAAAGGCTTTTAAAGGCTTTTAAAAATGTATTTAGTTTGTCGCCACTGCACGTTTGTGCGCAATTTTAAAGCATGTCATGTTTGGTATCCATGTACTCGGCCTAAGATCATCTTTTTTATTTCATCAAACATTTGGGCAATATAGTGTGTTTTAGTGCATTAAAATTTAAAAAAGTGTGTTTTTTCCCAAAAAAATGTGTTTGAAAAATCGCTGCGCAAATACTGTGTGAAAAAAAATGAAACACCCACCATTTTAATCTGTTGGGCATTTGCTTTAGAAAAATATATAATGTTTGGGGGTTCAAAGTAATTTTTTTGCAAAAAATTTTTTTTTTCATGTAAACAAAAAGTGTCAGAAAGGGCTTTGTCTTCAAGTAGTTAGAAGAGTGGGTGATGTGTGACATAAGCTTCTAAATGTTGTGCATAAAATGCCAGGACAGTTCAAATGACCCCATTTTGGAAAGTAGACACCCCAAGCTATTTGCTGAGAGGCATGTCGAGTCCATGGAATCATTTATATTGTGACACAAGTTGCGGGAAAAAGACAAATTTTTTTATTTTTTTAATTTTTTTTGCACAAAGTTGTCACTAAATGATATATTGCTCAAACATGCCATGGGAATATGTGAAATTACACCCCAAAATACATTCTGTTGCTTCTCCTGAGTACGGGGATTCCACATGTTTAGGACTTTTTGGGAGCCTAGCCGCGTACGGGACCCCGAAAACCAAGCACCGCCTTCAGGCTTTCTAAGAGCGTAAATTTTTGATTTCACTCTTCACTGCCTATCACAGTTTTGGAGGCCATGGAATGCCCAGATGGCAACCCCCCCCCCCCCAAATGACCCCATTTTGGAAAATAGACAACCCAAGCTATTTGCTGAGAGGTATAGTGAGTATTTTGCAGACCTCACTTTTTGTCACAAACTTTTGAAAATTGAAAAAAGAAAAAAAAAATACATTTTTCTTGTCTTTCTTCATTTTCAAAAACAAATGAGACCTGCAAAATACTCACCATGCCTCTCAGCAAATAGCTTGGGGTGTCTACTTTCCAAAATGGGGTCATTTTGGGGGTTTTGTGCTATCTTGGCATTTTATGGCCTTCGAAACTGTGATAGGTAGTGAGGAGTAAAATCAAAAATTTACGCCCTTAGAAATCCTGAAGGCGGTGATTGGATTTCGGGGCCCCGTACGCGGCTAGGCTCCCAAAAAGTCCCACACATGTGGTATCCCCGTACTCAGGAGAAGCAGCAGAATGTATTTTGGGGTGTAATTCCACATATGCCCATGGCATGTTTGAGCAATATATCATTTAGTGACAACTTTGTGCAAAAAAAAAAATTGTCACTTTCCCGCAACTTGTGTCAAAATATAAAATATTCCATGGACTCAACATGCCTCTCAGCAAATAGCTTGGAGTGTCTACTTTCCAAAATTGGGTCATTTGGCTGGGTTTTGTGCCATCTTGGCATTTTATGGCCTTCAAAACTGTGATAGGTAGTGAGGAGTGAAATCAAAAATGTACGCCCTTAGAAATCCTGAAGGCGGTGCTTGGTTTTCGGGGCCCCGTACGCGGCTAGGCTCCCAAAAAGTCCCACACATGTGGTATCCCCATACTCAGGAGAAGCTGCTAAATGTATTTTGGGGTGCAATTCCACATATACCCATGGCCTGTGTGAGCAATATATCATTTAGTGACAACTTTAAAGCTGTGTAAATTCCAGAAAATGTACCCTAGTTTGTAGACGCTATAACTTTTGCACAAACCAATAAATATACGCTTATTGACATTTTTTTTTACCAAAGACATGTGGCCGAATACATTTTGGCCTACATGTATGACTAAAATTGAGTTAATTGGATTTTTTTTATAACAAAAAGTAGAAAATATCATTTTTTTTCAAAATTTTCGGTCTTTTTCCGTTTATAGCGCAAAAAATAAAAACGGCAGAGGTGATCAAATACCATAAAAAGAAATCTCTATTTGTGGGAAGAAAAGGACGCAAATTTCGTTTGGGTACAGCATTGCAAGACTGTGCAATCAGCAGTTAAAGCGACGCAGTGCCAAATTGTAAAAAGTGCTCTGGTCAGGAAGGGGGTAAATCCTTCCGGGGCTGAAGTGGTTAAAGATCAAGATCTGAAAAAAATGTATTTATTGGGTTTAAAACACATTTCAAAGATATATTGGAAGTAATAGGAATGAGATTAGCAACAAAAGGGTTAATTAACTGAGAACACTAATTGCCTAACAACCAATTGTATTGGGTGTGTGCTATTATCAATGGAAAACTGCAGTTACCCTAGCGACAGTTGCAGTTTACATATGTATTTTTTATCGATATTTGCGCTTCAATGTGCGCCAGTTCGCACTTTCATTAAGGCTATGTTTCCACTAGTGCGTCCCCAAAGTCGCGCGATTTTGCCGCGATTTTTTGCCGCGAGTTTACCGCGACTTTTTACCGCGATTTGAAGCAATGCCTGTGTCTATGGACCTCAAGTCGCATCAAAGTGGGACCAAAGTAGTGCAGGGACTACTTTGAAGTCGCTGCGACTTGAAGTCGCACAGATATGAATGGTACTCATTGGAAAGCATGGGGTACTATTTGTCATGCGACTTTTCAGTCCCAAGTCGCATGAAAAGTCGCACTAGTGGAAACATAGCCTTAATGACTTTTCTGGCACACCAATTAATGTATGCACTGGTGCAGTGCCTTCTTCTTAGTAAATCACCCCCCTGTGTCATTCATATAAGCCGTATTACAGCTTCTACAAATGGCAGATTGGGCAGGAAAGGCAGGCATAGTCGAACTCTCTTGATGAGAGTCCCTGACAGCCCTTTATCAGTATTAAGGCTGGCCATACAGGGTTCGAATCTCGGGTGATTCAGCAGGAACCAGCCGAGATTCGAACTGTTAATGGGCAGGCTGACCGTACCAAGTTGAACGGTCGATCAATTTGGGTACAAGCAGCCTGCCGGATTCTCTTGCGATTATAGCTAGCGGCTGCTATAGCTAGCTAGCAATAATCACTGTCAGTAATGTCTTCTCCCGGAAGGGGGCGGCAGAGGCCGTCCCCGCCTGGAGAAGACTATTGCTGATTCTCCTGCCAGCACTGTCTGTGTTTATGGGGGAATCGTGCAAATTTCTTTCCTGCAACCAGTGCACCGTGTATGGCCAGCTTAATACTCCCTGGAGTAGATTATGTAATCCGAATGGATTACTACTGAAAAGAAAAAAAATGAACACAAGGGTAACATCATACTAGGTTATGTTTTATTATTTGTGATTTTGGCTGCACTTGGGCTTTAACCACTTTAATACCAGGCACTTTTTCCCCATTCATGACCAAGCCAATTTTCAGCTTTCAGCGCTGTTGCACTTTGAATGACAGTTGCGCAGTCATGCAACACTGTACTGAAATTTATATACATTTTTTTCACAAAAATAGATCTTTTTGTTGGTGGTATTTAATCACCGCAGTTTTTTTATCTTTTGCAAAACAAACGAAAAAAGTTAGTTTCTGTTATAAAATTTTGCAAACAAAAAATCTTTCTTCATAAATTTAGGCCAAAATGTAGTATGTTATTTCTATGGTTAAAATAACCAAAATCCATGTATATTATTTATTCTGTAAGAAAGTCCACAAACTATGGTGTATATCTAAAAATCTATCAATCCTGATGTACTGACGGTCTCAAAATGCCAGGACAGTACATATATCCCCCAAATGACCCCTGTTTGGAAAGTAGACAGTCCAAGGTATTTAGTAAGAGGCATGGTGTTTTTTTTAAGTTGTATTTATTTGCCACAATTGTTTGGAAAAATAAAGAAATAAAAAGAAATGATTTTTTAAATATTTTTACATACTGTCACCAGTGCAATACAGAGTCATCATATAAATGGTGTGGTGGTGATCCAGAACACTGACTGGTGCCAGTATGTAAAAAAAACTTTCACATTCTTTATTTGTTATTACAGTTTTTTCTTTTTTTTGTTACATACAGTGACCAGAGAAATAATAATAAAATTAGTGACAGTTCATATAACGTCTTCCGTTGTGTCCAGTGTCCACTACACCCAGATAAATTGCCTGCTCATCTCCAATAGCTGACCCCACTTCAGCTATGTTGGCCTTAATCAACTCCCACTCTGGATAGTACAGCAACACTCCTCCTGCTCTCGTCACAGAGTAATACTACTTCACCTCTTTCCTTAATTCTCGGGCATCAGTGAAATATGATATAAAAAACCCAGAAAGACCATAGTGCTCTCTGCTACAAAACATTTATTAAAACCAACATGGGATTAAAAACACTCACTGGGATATAAAGTGCCTTGAAAAAGTATTCATACCCCCTTGAACTTTTCCACATTTTGTCATGTTACAACCAAACACGTAAATGTATTTTATTGGGATTTTATGTGATAGACCAACACAAAGTGGCACATCATTGTGAAGTGGAAGGAAAATGTTAAATGGTTTTCAAAATTTTTTATAAATAAATATCTGAAAAGTGTGGCGTGCATTTGTATTCAGCCCCCTTTACTCTGATACCCCCAACTAAAATCTAGTGGAACCAATTGCCTTCAGAAGTCGCCTTATTAGTATGTAGAGTCCACCTGTGTGTAATTTAAGCTCTATAAATACAGCTGTTCTGTGAAGCTCTCAGAGGTTTGTTAGAGAACCTTAGTGAACAAACAGCATCATGAAGGCCAAGGAACACACCAGACAGGTCAGGGATAAAGTTGTGAAGTTTAAATCAGGGTTAGGTTATAAAAAAAATATCCCAAGCTTTGAAAGTCTCACGGAGCACTGTTCAATCCATTATCCGAAAATGGAAAGAGTATGGCACAACTGCAAACCTACCAGGACATGGCCGTCCACCTAAACTGACAGGCTAGGCAAGGAGAGCATTAATCAGAGAAGCAGCCAAGAGGCCCATAGTAACTCTGGAGGAGCTGCAGAGATCCACAGCTCAGGAGGGAGAATCTGTCCACAGGACAACTATTAGTCGTGCACTCCACAAATCTGGCCTTTATGGAAGAGTGGCAAGTGGAAAACCATTGTTGAAAGAAAGCCATAAGAAGTCCCTTTTGCAGTTTGTGAGAAGTCATGTGGGGGACACAGCAAACATGTGGAAGAAGGTGCTCTGGTCAGATGAGACCAAAATGGAACTTTTTGGCCTAAAAGCAAAATGCTTTGTGTGGTGGAAAATTAACACTACACATCACCCTGAACACACCATCCCATCGTAAAAAACATGGTGGTGGCAGCATCATGTTGTGGGGATGTCTTTCTTCAGCAGCGACAGGGAAGCTGGTCAGAGTTGGTGGGAAGATGGATGGAGATAAAATACAGGGCAATCTTAGAAGAAAACCTGTGAGTCTGCAAAAAACTTGAGACTGGGGCGGAGGTTCACCTTCCAGCAGGACAACAACCCTAAACATACAGCCAGAGCTACAATGAAATGGTTTAGATCAAAGCATATTCATGTGTTAGAATGGCCCAGTCAAAGTCCAGACCTAAATCTAATTGAGAATTGCTGTTCACAGATGCTCTCCATCCAATCTGACAGAGCTTGAGCTATTTTGCAAAGAAGAATGGGCAAAAATGTCACTCTCTAGATGTGCAAAGCTGGTAGAGACATACCCAAAAAGACTTGCAGCTGTAATTGCAGCGGAAAGGGGTTCTATTGACTCAGGAGGGCTGAATACAAATGCACTTTTCAGTTATTTATTTGTAAAAAAAATTGAAAAACATTCATAATTTTCAAGGTGAAAAACATGCATTGAATTAGCTCACCATGCTGACATAAATGGCTCATGTGTGACAACACAGGCTTCGGCTTCTCCCACCCATATGCATTACGCCCTCCTATTGGCCTTCTTCAGTACTTCCTACTGAAGAAGCCCAATAGGAGGGCGTAACATGTATGGGTGGGAGGAGCTGAAGCTGTGATGTAACACATCAGCCATTTATGTCAGCATGGTGAGCTGATTCAATGCATGTTTTTCATATATCCCTGTGAGTGTTTTTAATTCCGTATTGGTTTTAATAAATGTTTGGTAGCAGAGAGCACTATGGTCTTTTTGAGAATTAAGGAAAGAGCTGAAGTAGTGTTACTCTGTGACAAGAGCAGGAGGAGTATTGCTGTACTATCCAGAGTGGGGGTTGATTAAGGCCAATATGACTTTGTAGTGGGGTCAGCTATTGGAGGTGAGCAGGCAATTTATCTAGAAGTGGTGGGCACTGGACACAAGGGAAGACATTATATGAACTGTCACAAATTTTATACACAGTGGTGGAGTTCTGTGTATGGGACTTTCTTACTGAATTTGATTTATCATATTCACTTATAATGTTGTTTCATTATTGTACAATGTATATGAGATTGCGCTGCACTTTTATTATGCACTGTATGTTTATGAGGTGAATTTAGTGAACACATTCAACAATGTGATTTGCAAAAAAAAGTATTTGCCCCCTTTCCAATTTTTATTATTTTTTTGCATATTTGTCACACCTAAATGATTTAGTTCATCAAACAAATTTTATTATTACACAAAGATAACCCGAGTAAATACAAAATGCAGTTTTTAAATGATGGTTTTTATTTATTAAGGCAAAAAAAGCTGTCCAAACCTGCCTGGTTTTATGTGAAAAAGTAATTGCCCAAAAAAACGTAATAACTGGTTATGTCACTCTTGGTGGCAATAACTGCAATCAAGCATTTGCGATAACTGGCAATGAGTCTTTCACATTGCTGTGGAGCAATTTTGGCCCACTCTTCTTTGCAGAACTGTTTTAATTCAGCCACATTGGAGGGTTTTTCAGCATGAACGGCCTGTGTAAGGTCATGATACAGCATCTCAATTGGATTTAAGTCCGGGCTTTGACTAGGCCACTCCAGAACCTACATTTTGCTTTGTTTGAACCATTTGGAGATGGATTTGCTGTTGTTTTTCAGATCATTGTCCTGCTGCATAACCCAAGTGCACTTAAGCTTGTGGTCACAAACTGATGGCTGGACATTCTCTAAGATTTTCTGGTAGAGCTCAGAATTCATGTTCCATCAATTATGGTAAGTTGTCCAGGTACTGAAGCTGCAAAGCATCATGCACCACCACCATGTCTGACTGTTGGTATGATGTTCTTGTTATGAAATGCTGTATTTGTTTTATGCCAGATGTAACGGGACGCACACCTTCCAAAAAGTTACATTTTTGTCTCATCAGTCCACAGAATATTTGTCTAAAAGTCTTGGGGATAATCAAGATGTTTTTTTGGTAAATGTGAGATGAGCCATTGTGTTCTTTTTGGTCAGCAGTGACTTTGGCCTTGGAACTCTCCCATGGATGCCATTTTTACCCAGTCTCTTTCTTATTGTTGAATTATGAACACTGATCTTACCTGAGGCAAGTGAGGCCTGCAGTTCTTTAGATGTTGTTCTGGGTTCTTTTATGACCTCCTGGATGAGTCGTCGTCATGCTCTTGGAGTAATTTTTGTAGTCCGGCCACTCCTGGGAAGGTTCACCACTGTTCCAAGCATGGGCGTCCGCAGATACGGGCAAGGGGGGTTAAGTGCCCCCCCCCCCGGCAGGGTTGGTGCTATTTATAGGCAAGTGCGCACAATCAGTCAGGGGTGCTGCGCTGCATGTCCCAGGGCCAAGAGTCACATACACAACATGGAGTGTCAGGGAGTTATGGTGTTTGCAGCCCCTGAGCTGAGGGGTGGCAGCGCGGCCAGAGGCAGGGAATACAAAGCTCTCCCACAGCTTGCCTGTTACCTTTCACCTGCTGCCTGGACAGCGTCTGCTAATTGTCAGCCCCACCAGATCACTGATGATTTATCTCCCTTCCTCTCCTCCTCCTCGGCTCGGACTGCTGAGAGGCCCAGCGCTCCCTTCTAGATAGGGGCTCCAAGAACACCCACCGCATGGGGCCCCAGCCTCATCTGAGCTACTTGGCATGTGCAGCTGTTGTTGGAGCCTTCCATCTGCCTTTTCTGGGTTTAGTAAAACGTTTAATTGTCGCTAATGTCATCTGAAGCTTGCAATATGGAAATTGATTGGAGGAGAGTTCTCTATACTAATGATTCTGTGTGTAATGTATGGGGATATAATGTATCTGGGTGTATGGGGGTGTAATGTATCTGGGTGTACGGCGGTGTAATGTATCCAGGTGTATGGGGGTGTAATGTATCCAGGTGTATTGGGGTGTAATGTATCTGTGTGTATGGGGGTGTAATGTATCTGTGTGTATGGGGGTGTAATGTATCTGTGTGTATGGGGGTGTAATCAGTATCAGTAATCAGTAATCAGGCCTGGGTGTGGCAAGTGAATTTAAATTGTGGTTAATCACAGTTCATTCATCATTCAGCATGGGAGGGGGCAATTACTTTTTCACATAGGGCCAGGCAGGTTTGAACAGCTTTTTTCCCTTAATAAATGGAATAATAATTTTAAAACTGCATCTTGGATTTACTCGGGTTATCTTTGTGTAAAATATGTTTGATGATCTGAATCATTTAAGTTTGAGAAATATGCAAAAAAAATAAAAATCAGGAAGGGGGCAAATTCTTTTTCACACTGTAGTAGTTGGTGATTGCGCTGATTATATT
The DNA here is from genome assembly GCA_037952835.1 of Lithobates septentrionalis. Classification (NCBI taxonomy): domain Eukaryota; kingdom Metazoa; phylum Chordata; class Amphibia; order Anura; family Ranidae; genus Lithobates; species Lithobates septentrionalis. The sequence continues at coordinate 151,416 of JBBDGP010003002.1, forward strand.
TTCACACAGAGTTATAACCCCTGACAGACGTTTTTTTTATCCCCATTGAGCAGATTTACCTTCAACTTCTGTCCATGGGTATTGACATCACCACCAGGGCTCCCTTCTCCTCCCTCCTCCTTTTCCGGCTGCCTGGCCAGGAGGAGAGAGGAGCGGAGCTTCGCGCAGTAGGGTTCCCGGGGTGAAGCCTTAAGGCCTTAAGGCTTCACTGCTGGGTTCCCTTACTCGCAATGGAGCTGATGGAAACATCTGACCTGACAGCTGATGTAAACATCAGCTGCGATGCTGATATCGCTGGACTTCAAGACAGGTAAGTGTCCGATTATTAAAAGTGAGCAGCGGCAGTATGTGCAGCTGCTGGCTTTTAATTTTTGCAGCGGTGGGCAGACCTCCGCTTTAAGTAAGAGGAAATCCCTGAGAATTAAGGGAATCCCTTGGGTCCCCCAAGTCACCAAAACTAGTGTCTCTAATGGCAGGGTCATCTTTAAAATTGGGCCCTGGGCAAACATTTTCTCCCCCCCCCCCGCCCTTCCGCTCTGAGACATATAACAAATAGGAGGAAGGCTCATAATAATAGGCTAATAATAATTTACTGCAGCAGATCAGACAGTGATTGCGATTGGTTGCTAGATGTTACAGCATATTATTATTATTATTACCGCTCACTGACTGGTTACAGCATACATTAGGGCTCACTGATTAGTTGCTAGAGGTTACAGCACATCATTACTGCTCACTGACTTGTTTGCTAGAAGTTACTGCACATTTTTTACTGCTCACTGGTTGGTTTTTAGAGGTTATTGCACATTATCACTGTAGCTGCTGAATTTTACTATTAGGGCACTTACCTGTCCAGGCATCCAGTGGTGTCCTCACCCAAGCCGATTTTCGAATCAGTTCTTGGGTGCTGGTGCTGCCATCTTGGCTAAGGGAAACCATGTGGCTTCACTGCCAGTTTCCTACTGTGCATGTGCGAATTGCGCTGCACTTTATGAATAAGCTGGCTGCAGGGGGAAGGAGGGGAGGCCAAAGTGAGTGAGCCAGAAGTGGGTGCCTGTCAAAACCAGGTACCCGCTCCCCCTCCCCCCCAAAAAGGTGCCAAATGTGGCCGTGGAGGGGAGGAGGCAGACAAGCGGAGCTCCCCCTTTTTGGTGGAGGTATGCATTAATGCTTTTCATTAAAGGTTACAGCGCATCATTACCCCTCATCGATTAGTTGCTAGAGGTTATTGCACATAATTTCTGCTAACTGGTTGGTTGCTAGAGGTTACTGCACATCATTATTGATAACTGATTAGTTCCTAGAGATTACAGCAGATCACTACTGATTACTAATTGGTTGCTAGAGGTTACTACACATTATTACCGCTCACTCAGCAGTGAAGCAATCCCAGATAATTAAGCACGTAAAACAGCACATTAATCAAACGATTAGTCCACATGTATTGCATATTTTAAGCAGAAAGCAAGCAAGCCACGAAGGAGCAGATAGAGAGCAGCAAAACGTAATGTAGCTTAGTTTCCTGAATGATTATTCCAGAATAAAGTAAAATGCTGCCACTCTTGTTGTGTATAAGCCTGCTCATCACCTCCAAGTAATGGGACCTGGCACTCACAGTACACAGCTCTTCATTACAGGGTGCACCAGTCCTGATGAAATTGTCACAGTTGTCTGGTGTTACCGCCCACCGATTCCTCCAGGTGCTGCTACCATACTACTGCGCACTGCTGCTGTCACTGGATACCAGGGTTGCCAACCTCCTGCAACTTTTTTTACTGACAAAATCTGGGACATTTACTGACAATCGATATTTAAACAGTATATATACAATATGTAAACACTTGCAATACACAGAACAAGCAATTTGCCTGGATTACACATAAAAAGTCAACACAGTGTGACAAAATAACAGCCCCCATGGGATACAGTTGAAAGACAAGTTCTGCTAAGCATGTCACAGAGAGTAGTGGGCATGACCAGATTGCATATAAAAGTGGCTTAAAAGAGGATGATTAAATAGAACCACCCCTTGACTACCAACCTCTAAATGAACATAGCAGCTGCTTTCTCGACTACACATAGATTTGACGTCAATGCTTAACTTCACAGTGCAACAGTTTTAACTTGACATGTCAAGTCTCACAGGCGCCATCGCCTATCAAGCTTGCCCATTAAAGTCACAGTCGCCACAGCCACACACCAAATGCACTATTTCCTTCTGAATGCCTGCAATTTGCCTCTGCAAAGTGATCCACCATGGATCACTTTATAGAGCAGCAGAAGGGACTGCAGGGAATGAGACCTTTGTGGTGAAAGATTAATTTTAAGCCACAAAGGGCTTGATCTGACTCTCCTATACTCCATTTATTTGTGGATATACAGTATAGCTTGTTTTGAGACTGCATCAACTGACAGGCCTACTGGGATACAGGGACATTTCCTAGTAAGCTGGCAAGGCCACCTGCCCTGGGGCTGCTTTGAGGGCAGCGGCACCAACAAAACATATGGCTGCGGGCCCTGTCAACTGTGCATGCGCCGCTGCCGCTCGGGAAAGTTTGTACACGCTCGCCCATTTTTGGGCAGTCAGGCGCATGCGCATGTGCAGGGAACTAATGGCGCCAGGCAGCGCCATTTTTAAATGTAAGGCAGCAGTGGCAGTGGAGTGTGAGGTCTCGGCAGTGGCGCGCGCCTCATCACAGCCTGGCAAGATCCCTCCGTAGCCTCTGACCACCTCCTGTTATGGCTGGCCTGTACCATGTTCACAGCTTCTGCATCTCCTGTACCATGTCCACAGCCTCTGCATCTCCTGTACCATGTCCACAGCCTCTGCATCTTCTGTACCATTTCCACAGCCTCATCTCCTGTACCATGTCTGCAGCCTCTACATCCCCTGTACCATGTCTGCAGCCTCTGCATCTCCTGTAACATGTCTGCAGTCTCTGCATCTTCTGTACCATGTCTGCAGCCTCTGCATCTCCTGTAATATCTCAACAGCCTCTGCATCTCCTGTACCATGTCTGCAGCCTCTGCATCTCCTGTAACATGTCTGCAGTCTCTGCATCTTCTGTACCATGTCTGCAGCCTCTGCATCTCCTGTAATATCTCAACAGCCTCTGCATCTCCTGTACCATGTCTGCAGCCTCTGCATCTCCTGTAATATGTTCACAGCCTCTGTGTCTCCTGTACCACGTCTGCAGCCTCTGCACGTCCTGTACCATGTCTGCAGTCTCTGCATCTCCTATAATATGTCAACAGCCTCTGCATCATCTGTACCATGTCTGCAGCCTCTGCATCTCCTGTAATATCTCAACAGCCTCTGCATCTCCTGTACCATGTCTGCCATGTCTATATATATATATATATATATATATATATATATATACAGTGGGGACGGAAAGTATTCAGACCCCCTTAAATTTTTCACTCTTTGTTATATTGCAGCCATTTGCTAAAATCATTTAAGTTCATTTTTTTCCTCATTAATGTACACACAGCACCCCATATTGACAGAAAAACACAGAATTGTTGACATTTTTGCAGATTTATTAAGAAAAGAAAAACTGAAATATCACATGGTTCTAAGTATTCAGACCCTTTGCTGTGAAACTCAGGTGCTGTCCATTTCTTCTGATCATCCTTGAGATGGTTCTACACCTTCATTTGAGTCCAGCTGTGTTTGATTATACTGATTGGACTTGATTAGGAAAGCCACACACCTGTCTATATAAGACCTTACAGCTCACAGTGCATGTCAGAGCAAATGAGAATCATGGGGTCAAAGGAACTGCCTGAAGAGCTCAGAGACAGAATTGTGGCAAGGCCCAGATCTGGCCAAGGTTACAAAAAAATGTCTGCTGCACTAAAGGTTCCTAAGAGCACAGTGGCCTCTATAATCCTTCCATGGAAGACATTTGGGACGACCAGAATCCTTCCTAGAGCTGGCCGTCAAACTGGGCTATCGGGGGAGAAGAGCCTTGGTGAGAGAGGTAAAGAAGAACCCAAAGATCACTGTGGCTGAGCTCCAGAGATGCAGTCGGGAGATGGGAGAAAGTTTTAGAAAGTCAACCATCATTGCAGCCCTCCACCAGTCGGGGCTTTATGGCAGAGTGGCCCGACGGAAGCCTCTCCTCAGTGCAAGACACATGAAAGCCCGCACGGAGTTTGCTAAAAAAACACCTGAAGGACTCCAAGATGGTGAGAAATAAGATTCTTTGGTCTGATGAGACCAAGATAGAACTTTTTGGACTTAATTCTAAGTGGTATGTGTGGAGAAAACCAGGCACTGCTCATCACCTGTCCAATACAGTCTCAACAGTGAAGCATGGTGGTGGCAGCATCATGCTGTGGGGGTGTTTTTTAGCTGCAGAGACAGGACGACTGGTTGCAATCGAGGGAAAGATGAATGCGGCCAAGTACAGGGATATCCTGGACGAAAACCTTCTCCAGAGTGCTCAGGACCTCAGACTGGGTCGAAGGTTTACCTTCCAACAAGACAATGACCATAAGCACACAGCTAAAATAACGAAGGAGTGACTTCACAACAACTCCGTGACTGTTCTTGAATGCCCCAGCCAGAGCCCTGACTTAAATCCAATTGAGCATCTCTGGAGAGACCTAAAAATGGCTGTCCACCACCGTTTACCATCCAACCTGACAGAACTGGAGAGGATCTTCAAGGAGGAATGGCAGAGGATCCCCAAATCCAGGTGTGAAAAACTTGTTGCATCTTTCCCAAAAGGACTCATGGCTGTATTAGATCAAAAGGGTGCTTCTACTAAACACTGAGCAAAGGGTCTGAATACCCTGAGGACCATGTGATATTTCAGTTTTTCTTTTTTAATAAATCTGCAAAAATGTCAACAATTCTGTGTTTTTCTGTCAATATGGGGTGCTGTGTGTACATTAATGAGGGAAAAAAAATGAACTTAAATGATTTTAGCAAATGGCTGCAATATAACAAATAGTGAAAAATTTAAGGGGGTCACAATACTTTCTGTCCCCACTGTATATATATATATATATATATATATATATATATATATATATATATATATATATGAGAAAATTCTAGTTAAAAGTGGTAAAAAGTGGTAAAAGTGGAGACACGGTACAGGAGGACATGTCAGAGGCTACTGATATGGTACAGGAGGACATGTCAGAGGCTGCAGACATGGTACAGAAGGACATTTTAGAGGCAGCGGACATGGTACAGTAGGACATGTCAGAGGCAGCGGACATGGTACAGGAGGACATGTCAGAGGCTGCGGACATGGTACAGGAGGACATGTCAGAGGCTGCGGACATGGTGCAGGAGGACATGTCAGAGGCTGCGGACATGGTAGAGGAGGACATGTCAGAGGCAGCAAACCTGGTACATGAGGACATGTCAGAGGCAGCGGACATGGTACAGGAGGACATGTCAGAGGCTGCGGACATGGTACAGGAGGACATGTCAGAGGCTGTGGACATGGTACAGTAGGACATGTCAGAGGCTGCGGACATGGTACAGGAGGACATGTCAGAGGCAGCGAACCTGGTACATGAGAACATGTCAGAGGCAGCGGACATGGTACAGGAGGACATGTCAGAGGCTGCGGACATGGTACAGGAGGACATGTCAGAGGCTGTGGACATGGTACAGGAGGACATGTCAGAGGCTGCAGACATGGTACAGGAGGACATGTCAGAGGCAGCGGACATGGTACAGGAGGACATGTCAGAAGCTGTGGACATGGTACAGGAGGACATGTCAGAGGCTGCGGACATGGTACAGGAGGACATGTCAGAGGCTGCGGACATGGTGCAGGAGGACATGTCAGAGGCTGCGGATATGGTAGAGGAGGACATGTCAGAGGCAGCGAACCTGGTACATGAGGACATGTCAGAGGCAGTGGACATGGTACAGGAGGACATGTCAGAGGCTGCGGACATGGTACAGGAGGACATGTCAGAGGCTGTGGACATGGTACAGTAGGACATGTCAGAGGCTGCGGACATGGTACAGGAGGACATGTCAGAGGCAGCGAACCTGGTACATGAGAACATGTCAGAGGCAGTGGACATGGTACAGGAGGACATGTCAGAGGCTGCGGACATGGTACAGGAGGACATGTCAGAGGCTGCGGACATGGTACAGGAGGACATGTCAGAGGCAGCGGACATGGTACAGGAGGACATGTCAGAGGCAGCGGACATGGTACAGGAGGACATGTCAGAAGCTGCGGACATGGTACAGGAGGACATGTCAGAGGCTGCGGACATGGTACAGGAGGACATGTCAGAGGCTGCGAACATGGTACAGGAGGACATGTCAGAGGCAGCGGACATGGTACAGGAGGACATGTCAGAGGCAGCGGACATGGTACAGGAGGACATGTCAAAGGCTGCAAACATGGTACCGGAGGACATGTCAGAGGCTGCAAACATGGTACAGGAAGAGATGCAGAGGCTGCAGACATGGTACAGGAGATGCAGAGGCTGTGAAAATATTACAGGAGATGCAGAGGTCACAGACATGGTACAGGAGATGCAGAGGCTGTGGACATATTACAGGAGATGCAGAGGCTGCAGACATGGTACAGGAGATGCAGAGGCTGTTGAGATATTACAGGAGATGATCAGAGACTGCAGGTGTACTACAAGAGATAATCTAAGGCTGCAGATGTACTACAGGAGATGATCAGAGACTGCGACTGTACTACAGGAGATGATTAGAGACTGCGGATGTACTACAGGAGATGATCAGAGACTGCTAATGTACTACAGGAGAAAACCAAAGACCATGAATGTACTACATGAGATGATCAGAAACTGCGGATGTACTACAGGAGATAACCACAGACTGTGGATGTATTACAGGAGATAACAAGAGACTGCGGATATACTACAGGAGATGGTCGTCCACAGACAGTCTATGGGGAGAAGACCTACCTGGCCAGCCAGGCTCAGCACTCGCTCACAGAGGTCGGGCGACAGGACTCTTAGCGCCTCCACTCTGATCTCAGCTCCAAGCCTCTGAGCCTACAACCTGGGTCAGAGCATCAGTGGAGCTCCCGGCCCTGCCCCCTTCCTGCTGGCTGGGAATACAGCGCTGACTCCGATGTACCCGGTGCCCTTTGCAGTAGCATCATGGGACCCCAATTTGCGGGCAGCATGGGCTTCAAGGGGCAGCTGCTTTGGGCCCCACAACAATGACTGGGCCTGGGGCAGCTGACTTTTTTGCCTCGCGTTATAGACAGCCCGGGCCATTGGAAGATTCCCCCTCTATTACTTTTCTGGGGCAACCCAGTTTGGAATTTTCATTTACTTTCACTTTCAGTGATATTGGTAAACAGGACAAAAAAAGAGGATGAATCTCCATAATTGGAGCACAGACAGCTATATAAACTAACAAGTGTTTTAGTTCACTCTGTGCAAAACTAAAAAAAGGTTTTGCCTTTAGTTATGCTTTAACCACTTTAAGACCACCCCATAGCAGTTTAACTGCTACAGGGTGGCTATCCTGTGCAGAATAAGTATATATACATGATTCTGCACTTCTGCCTGCAGGGACGCGCGTATGCACCGCCGGTGGGGCACTTCTGCTGTGATTATTTACAGCAGAGGCCAATCTGCAGGTGACGGGCACTGGATGTCCGCCGGCACCCGCCAATTGTCGGTAATACACACAGAACTGAGATCTGTCTGTGTAAACAAGGCAGGAGGGAAGGAATGGATTTGGTGTTCCTGCAAAGCAGGGAACAAAGTTCTCTCACTTCCCTTAGTAAAAGTGCCTAACACAGTATACAAAAACACTGGCTAGGCACACAGATAACTCTTTGATCACCCTAAATGTTTAATCCCTTCCCAGACAGTGTCATTAGTACAGTGACAGTGCAAATTTTTAGCAATGATTACTGTATTAGTGTTACTGTTTCCCACAAAGTGTCAGTTAATGTCCGATTGTCCGCCACAATATTGCAGTCTCGCTATAAGTCACTGATCACCACCATTACTAGTATAAAGAGAAAAAAATAAATATAAATATATAGCCCTTAGTTTGTAGACGGTATAACATTTGCTTAAACCAATCAATATACACTTGTTGCAATTTGTTTACCAAAAACATGTAGTAGAATAATTTATTGGATGTGTTTAAGAGCAGAAAGAAAAATATATTGTTTTTTTTTCAAAATTGTCAGTCTTATTTTTGTTTATAGTGCAAAAAAAACAAATAACCCAGTGCCGATCAAATACCACCAAAAGAAATCTCTATTTGTGGGGAAAAAAAAGATCTTAAATTTTATTTTTTATTTTTAATTTGTCAGTTCGTAAGTAACGCAGTGCCCTATCGCAAAAAATGGCCTGGTCATAAAGGGGGGTAAATCTTCCGGAGGTCAAGTGGTTAAACAGGAGCTGTGGTCATTTTGTGTTTATTAAAAGACAGCAGCTACAAAAAGTGTAACTGCTGACTTTTACTAAACACACACTCACCTGTCTCAGGATCCAGCGATGTGCTCGCCCGAGCTTGCCCTTCTCTCGTTCTTCCGTCCCTGGCATCTTGTGGCTTCACAGCCGGGTGCCCATTGCGCATGTGTGAGCCGCACTGTGAATGGTCCCAGATGACTGTGGGGAGGGAGGAAGAAGAACTTCACATTCAGAGCAGAAGTGGGAGCGGGTACCTGTCAAAACCAGGTACCTGCTCCCCCCCCCCCAAAAAAAAGTGCCATTTAAAGAAGAGGAGGGGGAGAGGTCTTAAAGTGGAACTTCCCCTTTCGGGGGGAGCTCTGCTTTAAGTATACAATCAGGTGGCAATTACTTTAACAAATATTCTGGCCCTGGTATTGTCTAACGCCAGCCTATTTTTTTAGCCTTTGGACAGAATGGGGAAGGGCTAGAACCATTTTCTGGTGCTTCCTGCTTTTTGAGTATCCAACCCAGGATACATCACCAAACCAGGACACGGATGGAAATAAAAAAATAGAAGAAGGTCTATTCTTTCTCCACTTAAAAAGTATAACTGCTTTCTATGTCTCTAATGCAGAGATTCTTGTTACTTCCTGTTCTGTAACTAAACCAAATTGAGCAGAAAGCTCAATCAGTAGAACACAAAGTAGCAATTCTAACATTTCCCTACTCAATGCACAACTGAAAAAGGTTGTGTATGGAGCAGGACTGTAAAATATTATTCTCTTGTTTGTTATCTCTCGACCTTGAACATGAACTACGAAGACTGAAATATTTAGCTGGTATGCAATTAAATACATCTGTGCTTCTGTACTGTAACATCAAAAAAAGAATACAAATTAATGAACGTTCGCTTTTCTATGTGATCTTTGATTTATAGTTTTTGAAAAAAAAAGATTACAATGTTAAAGCCATAAAATATAGATGGAAGAGAATATTTGAAAGTGCCTCACACATTTTACATATCATGGTTTAAAAAAAAAAAAGATATTCTATGCAATCAGTTGTAAGTGGAGAGTTTTTCCAGGTGCCTCAAATCTTATCAAACTTTATTCCACTCCCTTCAGCCATATACCGTACCATATGTCAGTTTGTGCCACAGAAGGTCCTGCTTAATTAGGATCACCTTGATTTTTTGCAAGTTTACAGTTATAGGATTGAAACAAACAAGTAAAATCTCTCAGTGTAAGTCGTATATGTGAATCAAAGAATAAAAATGCATATGAGATCCAAAAACCATACATGTACCGTGTTTCCCCAAAAATAAGCCTGAGTCTTATATTAATTAAACACAGTAGGGCTTATTTTCAGGGTAGGGCTTGCCATGCAATGTGCTATCTTCTCTCCCCCTCTCCCTCCTTGCATGTCAGGAATCCCCAGTGTGACCATAGTAAATTGGTTTTAAAGTGCTAAAATCCTCCCTATTACAGGATTATATGATGTAAAATGTGTCTGTAATATAATTGTGCAAATACCTTCTTATTCCATGGCCCGCCTGAGCTGTCTTCCCCGCTCTGAGCACTGCAGAGGGAGGGGGGCCGAGATCCTTCGCTGACACCCAGGAGAAGAGGAGAGCAACAGAGAACAATTGAGAACCGCTCGGCACTTCCATGGCCCACCGGAACTGTCTTTCCCGCTCCAAGCACTGCAGTGGGAGGGGCAAAATCCCCCACCGACAGCTGGGAGAAGAGATCACCTGAGCGCCGAGCGCCGCTGTACCGAAAGTATTTAATACAATTATATTACAGAAACACACCTTTTACATTTTATACTACTTACTGTAGGAGAGTGGATTCTACCATTTTACAACCTCTTTAAACTAGGTCTTATTTTCAGGGTAGGGTTTATATTGCAGCCCTCCCCGAAAATCACAGTAGGTCTTATTATCGGGGTAGGTCTTATTTTCGGGGAAGCGCGGTACAACGTATAATCAAACATAAACCAGCATAAATCATGCGTATATCATGAGGTGTGTACAGACAACTCAATCAGTGCGATAATCAATATTCTTTTAAGCAGTGTAAGTAAAAAAATACCACGAATGAATAAATGTGCAAAAAGTATAAATACATGAAAAAGTTAACCAGTTCAAAAAATTTCCTAATCTGTATTTGTTGTAGTGTCAAAAGTAAGTCCTCTTCCCAATAATGATTTTAAGCAGGCCAGAAGGTATTCAAAATCTTGATGTCTCCCAGTGAACCATGGTCCCAGTGCCCAAATGAAAAGACTCTTACCAGAGCCCCATGACCCCTAAATTACAGAGTGGTCATGTCAAGGCATAAAGATTAAACCATCCAGCACTACTCCTCCTTGGCACTCCCATTGTGTAAATCTGCAAATGATACTTTATTGCTTATAATGGATTAAAAATACTCATTAAAGATGTCAGAATCTGAAAAAACGCGTATGGTAGAGCCAGGACACGGGGATGTCATCAGGCATTTCGGCTTTGCTGGCTGGTAAACAGATAAACGCTTTTTACTTCATGCCTAATGTGAGTGTTTTTAATGCATTATAAACAATAAAGTGTTATTAGTGCATATGGTTATTGACATTGTAAGCTGGAGAGTTAGCACTGGGAGTGCCCAGGAGGTGTAACACTGGACGGTTTATAAGGAATATAATCACATGATCACATGATCAGCCTGTCTGTTTTTCAGGCAGACCCGATTGGGCCACCTATTGTCCTCTATGGGGAGGAATGTGTCTGCTAACACCTGCCTGGCATCCGATCCGACAAAATCCGCTGAAAGAAGACGTATGGCTCACCATCCGTCCAGAGGGTCAGGTTGTATTATAATCTGCATGTCCGTTTCCATCCAACTGCCCTATAGAGTAGAGAGAGCTCTGTCCTTGTCCCCTCTGCATAGTGGAGCGGACACGGACCTGTCATCCGCCTGCTCAGATGGGATCAGCGGAGAGATCCCCCGCTGAGCAGGTGGATTTTGCTCGGACAGATCCGTTCAGTGTGAAAGGGGCCTTATGCCTGTCATGTAGCTGGGGGTCATGGCATTTTTGTAGGCATCTTTTCATTTGATCACTGGACCATAATACACTATGATACGTGAAGATTGTGAATACCTTCTGGCTTGCTTAAAATCTTTATTGGGAAGTGGACTTATTTTTGGCACCAGAATAAATACACGTTTGGGACTTTTTTGTACTTGTTCACTTTTCGATTTATTTATGCTTTTTGCACATTTAATAGTTTGTGGTATTTTTTCACATATTGATTATTGCACTGACTGAGTTGTCTGTACATGCATCATGATATACACATGATTCATGCTGGTTTATGTATGATTTTTGGATCTCATAGACATTTTTATTTCTTGATTCACAAATAGGACTTACACTGGGAGACATAACACTGCTTTTTCCTTTTAATCTATATTGTATATCACAATATAAGGCAAGCTGCTGTGTCTCTAACTTTTGGTGTGTTTTGTCTTTGAGTGTGGGCTATTCTTTTACAGCTATAAGATTGCATGCATCAAACATATGCATAAATAGTAAAGTATTCTGTTTTGTTTTCCGGGTAACCTATTATTAACTATTCCCAGAAGGCAAGTTCCAGAATTACATATATTTAGGAAAGAGGAGATTAAATATCTATAATGAATTTAGTTATAGAGAACAAGAATGTCCTTATCTTAGTACAACTTCATACCATGTGCATTAATATCCCTGAGCCGAGAGAATCCAGAGCAGTGGTTCTCAGCTACTGGGCCATGTCCCACTGCCAGGCCACGTTTTCCAAGCCTCCAGCCAGCTGGAAATTCCTTCACCTCTCATAGTGCCCCCCAATCTCCCATAGTGGCCCAAGTTTCCCCCATTCCCTCCATGCTGCCCAGCCTCCCACAATACCTCCCAGCCTGCTGCGGAAACCCACCGACACCCCCCACCTCCCCCCACTCTGACCCCCAGCTCTCATAGTGCCCCCCAATCTCCCATAGTGGCCCAAACTTCCCCCATCCCCTCCATGCTGCCCAGCCTCCCACAATACCTCCCAGCCTGCTGCAGAGACCAGCCGACACCCCCCCCCCCACTGTGACACCCAGCTCTCATAGTGCCCCCCAATCTCCCATAGTGGCCCAAATTTCCCCCATTCCCTCCATGCTGCCCAGCCTCCCACAATACCTCCCAGCCTGCTGCAGAGACCAGCCGACACCCCCCCCACCCCCCCACTGTGACACCCAGCTCTCATAGTGTCCCCAATCTCCCTTAGTGGCCCAAATTTCCCCCATTCTCTCCATGCTGCCCAGCCTCCCACAATACCTCCCAGCCTGCTGCAGAGACTAGCCGACACCCCCCCCCCCCTGCCCCCCCACTGTGATACCCAGCTCTCATAGTGCCCCCCAATCTCCCTTAGTGGCCTAAATTTCCCCCACTCCCTCCATGCTGCCCAGCCTCCCACAATGCCACCCAGCCTGCTGCAGAGACCCACCAGACCCACCGACACCCCCCCCCCCACTGTGACACCCAGCTCTAATTGTGCCTCCCAATCCCCCATAGTAGCCCAAATTTCCCCCATTCCCTCCATGCTGCCCAGCCTCCCACAATACCTCCCAGCTTGCTGCAGAGACCCACCGACACCCCCCGCCTCCCCCCACTGTGACACCCAGCTATCATAGTGCCCCCCCAATCTCCCATAGCGGCCCAAATCTCCCCAATTCCCTCCATGCTGCCCAGCCTCCCACAAGGCCTCCCAGCCTGCTGCAGAGACCCACCGACACCCCCACCTCCCCCCACAGTGCCTCCCAGCTCTCATAGTGCCCCCCAATCTCCCATAGTGGCTCAAATCTCCCCCATTCCCTCCATGCTGCCCAGCTTCCCACAATGTCTCCCAACCTGCTGCAGAGACTCACCACCTTCACCCCCCCCCCAACCCCACCCCCACTGTGACACCAAGCCCCATCCAGATCCTTTCAGCAAAATGCTTTGCATTCCGTATTGCAAACTTTTTTTTAAAACCTCTATTGTGCAAGTATAAATTTATTTTTTACTGTTGAGGCATTGAAGGTTTTGAAAGAATTTACTGAGCCCTGGTCTTACAAAGGTTAAAACCACTGATATACTATAGTATATTAGTATAGCAGACTAATATTTTTAGTATAACATTGTCAAAAGCAATGGGACGCCTGCCTTTACATTCACATGATCTTTAATGGCATCCCAGTCTTAGTCCGTAGGGTTCAATATTGATTTTGCCATCCTTTGCAGCTATAACAGCTTCATCTCTTCTGGGAAGGCTGACCACAAGGTTTAGGAGTGTGTCTATGGGAATGTTTGACCATTCTTCCAGAAGAGCATTTGTAAGGTCAGGCACTGATGTTGGATGAGAAGGCCTGGCTCGCAGTCTCCACTTTAATTCATCCCAAAGATGTTCTATCAGGTTGAGGTCGGGACTCTGTGCAGGCCAGTCAAGTTCCAGGACTCTATGCAGTCATGTTGGAACAGGAAGGGGCCATCCCCAAACTCAATTTAACAGCGCTTCCCTTTATTTACTAAGCTCTGGAGCAACTGCTCTTGCAGAGTGTATAATCTATTTGCCTTTAGTAAATCAACCCCTATATCTATTTAACGACACTCTAGTGTAGTGATTTAAAATCCTCAAACTGCTAATTTTATTTTTAAGAAATCTCAATAAAAAACATTTTAAAGGTCTTAATATGTGTTCATGTGACCTTAATACTCTCTTCATGTTCTTCATAGTCTTTGAGGAGCACCTGGGCTATAGGCAGGCTTGAAGCAGCAGCATCTGGCCAATACCATAACATCATTGTAGCCTTCAGATTAGGTTGGCAGGCCAGAATGAGTGTCTGTCTGTGATTTTACAGGCTGACAATGGGGTTCTGCAGGCACTAGCCTGTAAAACTAATGTGGGAGCGCACACTGGATGGAGTTTGTGGTTAAGCCCCATTCACACCTCAGAATTTTGTAGCTTGAAGCACGAAGCTCCAAAACGCTGGAGGAGAAAAAACTCAATTATTCTGTATGGTGTTGGTTCACATCTCCACTCCAAGTCACCTGAAGCCAAACACCTAAAGCTCAAAAAACTTCTGTACCTTTTTTATATCTCAAATTGGGCAGATTTTCATGTTTTTGGAAGGTTTTTAGTCCCATAAAAATGAATGAAAAATCAGAATTTGCACGTTTTTGTGTGCTTTCAGGCATTTTGTTGCACGTTTTTGCAAGATTTTCTGCTCAAATGCACAAATGTAAAAAAAAATAGTAATAATATATGAATAAATAAATGTAAATTAAATACACAAATAACTAAAAATTGTCATAAATAAATAAAATAATTTAATAATATGTAGTAATAAATAATAATTAACCTCTAACCTCAAAAAAACAATATTAAATAAATTATTAATAATATTACTGTAATATTCTTTGTTAATAGGAATTCTTTGCATGGAAAAACGCTCAAGGATGCTACGCTCAGGTGTGAATGCAGCCTTAGTGTTGTCACTTGGACAAGATAAAATAAAAACACTGCATGAAACATAAAATATCATTAGAGATGGGATATCATTTTTCATCCTTTGCTGTATCTCAGCACTACTGAAAACCTCCAGCCAGTGTGCATGCATTCACTCCAGTGATGACTGCATAGCATTACAGTGTACTTGCACTTGCTCCAACAATGGCATTTCTCAGGAAGGGTTCCTTATCGGGACAAAAGTAAAAGATGTCGATGCAATCTGCATTGGCATGGTCTCTTGAAGTCTCTATTGGAAGCTTGTGTGAAAATACAGCAATAAAATTGTGAGACAGGGATAGAGGATTGTCACCCTATAACAGGAACAAGAACTTTAACCTTCAGGGCAAGATCACTAAGTATAATCTTAATAAAAGCTGCAAAGTTACAAATAGTGAAGTTATTATATAGGTAAATGAACATTCTCTGGAGCTATGCCACTGAAGAGATAATCTGCATGCTCAAGAGATTGATCAGTGAGGGCATGGCACAGATATTGTGGACACTGATCATTTGGACATTAATGCACATCAACTCAATACTGGTCACTGAGGGGTGAATGTACATACTCTGGAAACTGGTCACTGAGGGGGGAATGCACATACTCCGGAAACTGGTCACTAAGGGGTGAATGTACATACTCCGGAAACTGGTCACTGAGGGGTGAATGTACATACTCTGGAAACTGGTCACTGAGGGGGGAATGCACATACTCCGGAAACTGGTCACTGAGGGGTGAATGTACATACTCCGGAAACTGGTCACTGAGGGGTGAATGTACATACTCCGGAAACTGGTCACTGAGGGGTGAATGCACATACTCTGGAAACTGGTCACTGAGGGGTGAATGTACATACTCTGGAAACTGGTCACTGAGGGGGGAATGCACATACTCCGGAAACTGGTCACTGAGGGGTGAATGCACACACTCTGGAAACTGGTTACTGAGGGGGGAATGCACATACTCCGGAAACTGGTCACTGAGGGGTGAATGCACATACTCCGGAAACTGGTCACTGAGGGGGGAATACACATACTCCGGAAACTGGTCACTGAGGGATGAATGCACATACTCCGGAAACTGGTCACTGAGGGGTGAATGCACATACTCCGGAAACTGGTCACTGAGGGGTGAATGCACATACTCCGGAAACTGGGCACTGAGGGGGGAATGCACATACTCTGGAAACTGGTCACTGAGGGGGGAATGCACATACTCTGGAAACTGGTCACTGAGGGGTGAATGCACATACTCCGGAAACTGGTCACTAAGGGGTGAATGCACATACTCTGGATACTGGTCACTGAGGGGTGAATGTACATACTCTGGAAACTGGTCACTGAGGGGGGAATGCACATACTCCGGAAACTGGTCATTGAGGGGTGAATGCACATACTCCGGAAACTGGGCACTGAGGGGGGAATGCATATACTCTGGAAACTGGTCACTGAGGGGGGAATGCACATACTCCGGAAACTGGTCACTGAGGGGTGAATGCACATACTCCGGAAACTGGTCACTGAGGGGTGAATGCACATACTCCGGAAACTGGTCACTGAGGGGTGAATGCACATACTCCGGAAACTGGTCACTGAGGGAGGAATGCACATACTCCGGAAACTGGTCACTGAGGGATGAATGCACATACTCCGGAAACTGGTCACTGAGGGGGAATGTACATACTCCGGAAACTGGTCACTGAGGGGTGAATGCACATATTCCGGAAACTGGTCACTGGGGGGTAAATGCACATACTCCGGAAACTGGTCACTGAGGGGTGAATGTACATACTCCCGAAACTGGTCACTGAGGGGTGAATGTACATACTCCGGAAACTGGTCACTGAGGGGTGAATGCACATACTCTGGAAACTGGTCACTGAGGGGTGAATGTACATACTCTGGAAACTGGTCACTGAGGGGTGAATGTACATACTCCGGAAACTGGTCACTGAGGGGTGAATGCACATACTCCGGAAACTGGGCACTGAGGGGGGAATGCACATACTCCGGAAACTGGTCACTGAGGGGGGAATGCACATACTCCGGAAACTGGTCACTGAGGGGTGAATGTACATACTCCGGAAACTGGTCACTGAGGGGTGAATGCACATACTCTGGAAACTGGTCACTGAGGGGTGAATGTACATACTCTGGAAACTGGTCACTGAGGGGGGAATGCACATACTCCGGAAACTGGTCACTGAGGGGTGAATGCACATACTCCGGAAACTGGGCACTGAGGGGGGAATACATATACTCTGGAAACTGGTCACTGAGGGGGGAATGCACATACTCCGGAAACTGGTCACTGAGGGGTGAATGCACATACTCCGGAAACTGGTCACTGAGGGGTGAATGCACATACTCCGGAAACTGGTCACTGAGGGGTGAATGCACATACTCCGGAAACTGGTCACTGAGGGGGGAATGCACATACTCCGGAAACTGGTCACTGAGGGATCAATGCACATACTCCGGAAACTGGTCACTGAGGGGGGAATGTAAATACTCCGGAAACTGGTCACTGAGGGGTGAATGCACATATTCCGGAAGCTGGTCACTGGGGGGTAAATGCACATACTCCGGAAACTGGTCACTGAGGGGTGAATGTACATACTCCCGAAACTGGTCACTGAGGGGTGAATATACATACTCCGGAAACTGGTCACTGAGGGGTGAATGCACATACTCTGGAAACTGGTCACTGAGGGGTGAATGTACATACTCTGGAAACTGGTCACTGAGGGGTGAATGTACATACTCCGGAAACTGGTCACTGAGGGGGGAATGCACATACTCCGGAAACTGGTCACTGAGAGGGGAATGTACATACTCCGGAAACTGGTCACTGAGGGGGGAATGTACATAGTCCAGAAACTGGTCACTGAGGGGGGAATGTACATAGTCCGGAAACTGGTCACTGAGGGGGGAATGTACATACTCCGGAAACTGGTAACTGAGGGGGGAATGTACATACTCCAGAAACTGGTAACTGAGAGGGGGAATGTACATATTCCGGAAACTGGTCACTGAGGGGTGAATGTACATACTCTGGAAACTGGTCACTGAGGGGTGAATGCACATACTCCGGAAACTTGTCACTGAGGGGGGAATGCACATACTCCGAAAACTGGTCACTGAGGGGGGAATGTACATACTCCGGAAACTGGTTACTGAGGGGTGAATGTACATACTCCGGAAACTGGTCACTGAGGGGTAAATGTACATACTCTGGAAACTGGTCACTGAGGGGGGAATGCACGTACTCCGGAAACTGGTCACTGAGGGATGAATGCACATACTCCGGAAACTGGTCACTGAGGGGGAATGTACATACTCCGGAAACTGGTCACTGAGGGGTGAATGCACATACTCCGGAAACTGGTCACTGAGGGGTAAATGCACATACTCCGGAAACTGGTCACTGAGGGGTGAATGTACATACTCCGGAAACTGGTCACTGAGGGGTGAATGTACATACTCCGGAAACTGGTCACTGAGGGGTGAATGCACATACTCTGGAAACTGGTCACTGAGGGGTGAATGTACATACTCTGGAAACTGGTCACTGAGGGGGGAATGCACATACTCCGGAAACTGGTCACTGAGGGGTGAATGCACATACTCTGGAAACTGGTTACTGAGGGGGGAATGCACATACTCCGGAAACTGGTCACTGAGGGGTGAATGCACATACTCCGGAAACTGGTCACTGAGGGGTGAATGTACATACTCCGGAAACTGGTCACTGAGGGGTAAATGTACATACTCTGGAAACTGGTCACTGAGGGGGGAATGTACATACTCCGGAAACTGGTCACTGAGGGGTGAATGTACATACTCCGGAAACTGGTCACTGAGGGATGAATGCACATACTCCGGAAACTGGTCACTGAGAGGTGAATGTACATACTCCGGAAACTGGTCACTGAGGGGGAATGTACATACTCCGGAAACTGGTCACTGAGGGGTGAATGTACATACTCTGGAAACTGGTCACTGAGGGGGAATGTACATACTCCGGAAACTGGTCACTGAGGGGTGAATGCACATACTCTGGGAACTGGTCACTGAGGGGTAAATGTACATACTCCGGAAACTGGTCACTGAGGGGGGAATGCACATACTCTGGAAACTGGTCACTGAGGGGTGAATGCACATACTCCGGAAACTGGTCACTGAGGGGTAAATGCACATACTCCGGAAACTGGTCACTGAGGGGTGAATGTACATACTCCGGAAACTGGTCACTGAGGGGTGAATGTACATACTCCGGAAACTGGTCACTGAGGGGTGAATGCACATACTCTGGAAACTGGTCACTGAGGGGGGAATGCACATACTCCGGAAACTGGTCACTGAGGGGTGAATGCACATACTCTGGAAACTGGTTACTGAGGGGGGAATGCACATACTCCGGAAACTGGTCACTGAGGGGTGAATGCACATACTCCGGAAACTGGTCACTGAGGGGTGAATGCACATACTCCGGAAACTGGGCACTAAGGGGGGAATGCACATACTCTGGAAACTGGTCACTGAGGGGGGAATGCACATACTCCGGAAACTGGTCACTGAGGGGTGAATGCACATACTCCGGAAACTGGTCACTGAGGGGTGAATGCACATACTCCGGAAACTGGTCACTGAGGGGTGAATGCACATACTCTGGAAACTGGTCACTGAGGGGGGAATGCACATACTCTGGAAACTGGTCACTGAGGGATGAATGCACATACTCCGGAAACTGGTCACTGAGGGGGGAATGTACATACTCCGGAAACTGGTCACTGAGGGGTGAATGCACATATTCCGGAAACTGGTCACTGAGGGTTAAATGCACATACTCCGGAAACTGGTCACTGGGGGTGAATGTACATACTCCGGAAACTGGTCACTGAGGGGTGAATGCACATACTCTGGAAACTGGTCACTGAGGGGTGAATGTACATACTCTGGAAACTGGTCACTGAGGGGGGAATGTACATACTCCGGTAACTGGTCACTGAGGCGTGAATGTACATACTCCGGAAACTGGTCACTGAGGGGGGAATGCACATACTCCGGAAACTGGTCACTGAGGGGGGAATGTACATACTCCGGAAACTGGTCACTGAGGGGGGAATGTACATACTCCGGAAACTGGTCACTGAGGGGGGAATGTACATACTCCGGAAACTGGTAACTGAGGGGGGAATGTACATACTCCGGAAACTGGTAACTGAGGGGGGAATGTACATATTCCGGAAACTGGTCACTGAGGGGTGAATGAACATACTCTGGAAACTGGTCACTGAGGGGTGAATGTACATACTCCGGAAACTGGTCACTGAAGGGTAAATGTACATACTCTGGAAACTGGTCACTGAGGGGGAATGTACATACTCCGGAAACTGGTCACTGAGGGGTGAATGCACATACTCCGGAAACAGGTCACTGAGGGGTGAATGCACATACTCTGGGAACTGGTCACTGAGGGGTGAATGTACATACTCCGGAAACTGGTCACTGAGGGGGGAATGCACATACTCTGGAAACTGGTCACTGAGGGGGGAATGCACATACTCCGGAAACTGGTCACTGAGGGGGGAATGTACATACTCCAGAAACTGGTCACTGAGGGGGGAATGTACATACTCCGGAAACTGGTAACTGAGGGGGGAATGTACATACTCCGGAAACTGGTAACTGAGGGGGGAATGTACATATTCCGGAAACTGGTCACTGAGGGGTGAATGAACATACTCTGGAAACTGGTCACTGAGGGGTGAATGTACATACTCCGGAAACTGGTCACTGAAGGGTAAATGTACATACTCTGGAAACTGGTCACTGAGGGGGAATGTACATACTCCGGAAACTGGTCACTGAGGGGTGAAGGCACATACTCCGGAAACTGGTCACTGAGGGGTGAATGCACATACTCTGGGAACTGGTCACTGAGGGGTGAATGTACATACTCCGGAAACTGGTCACTGAGGGGGGAATGCACATACTCTGGAAACTGGTCACTGAGGGGGGAATGCACATACTCCGGGAAACTGGTCACTGAGGGGGGAATGCACATACTCCGGAAACTGGTCACTGAGTGGGGAATGTACATACTCCGGAAACTGGTCACTGAGGGGTGAATGCACATACTCCGGAAACTGGTCACTGAGGGGTAAATGCACATACTCCGGAAACTGGTCACTGAGGGGTGAATGTACATACTCCAGAAACTGGTCACTGAGGGGGGAATGCACATACTCCGGAAAGTGGTCACTGAGGGGGGAATGCACATACTCCGGAAACTGGTCACTGAGGGGTGAATGTACATACTCTGGAAACTGGTCACTGAGGGGGAATGTACATACTCCGGAAACTGGTCACTGAGGGGTGAATGCACATACTCCGGAAACTGCGCACTGAGGGGGGAATGCACATACTCTGGAAACTGGTCACTGAGGGGGGAATGTACATACTCCGGAAACTGGTCACTGAGGGGTGAATGCACATACTCTGGAAACTGGTCACTGAGGGGGAATGCACATACTCTGGAAACTGGTCACTGAGGGGGGAATGCACATACTCTGGAAACTGGTGAAAACTGGAGAGATGGAAAGCTATCATATGGGGAGGGGAAGAGAGGGGGGATTCTCTTCTTTTTGTTCCCCCATCCCTTTCTCTTTCTCTCTCTGGGATATTTTTTATTTTCTCCCTCTCTCGAATATATTTCGAGGGAGTGGATGATAAACCAATTTAAGGAATAAAATATAATGTTGTTGATGCTGAAATATATGCTTAAAGGGAAGGAAGAAGGAAAGAAAAGGGAATTGTTTATTAAAATAAGATTTTTTTTGTTGTTGTTTAATATCTGTTCTGTCTGTAATTTGTTATATTTAAACTTTCAAAAAAGTAGGCACTGAGAGGTTAACCACTTAAGTACCGTGCCATAGCCGAATGATGGTTACAGCGCGGCTCGATAACTCTGGGAGGGCGTACTATGACTTCCTCCCAGAATCTTCTCCTGGGGCGCGCACCCAGGAATATCCGTCACTGCCGGGTCCTCACGGATCACGGTAAATGGCTGATGACAGCGGCCGTTTACTACGTGATCGTCAAATGACGGAGCGATCACTTGTAAACCAACCAGCGTCATGTCTGGTTTCTCTCTCCCCCTCTGTACCGATTGGTACAGTGGGAGGAGAGAGGGGAGAGATTGGGTGCAGCAGCGCTGTGGGCTGGATGTGTACTGCCCACAACACTGATCTTTGCTTATTCCAGCACTCATCCATCCATACTCAGCCATCCATGCTCAGCCATCCATACTCAGCCATCCATGCTCAGCCATCCATACTCAGCCATCCATCCATACTCAGCTATCCATCCATACTTAGCCATCCATTCATACTCAGCCATCCATCCATACTCAGCCAGCCATCCATACTCAGTCATCCATCCATACTCAGCCATCCATCCATACCCTTCCATCTATCCATACTCAGCCATCCATTCATACTCAGCCAGCCATCCATACTCAGCCATCTATACTCAGCCAGCCATCCATACTCAGCCATCCATCCATACTCATCCAGCCATCCCTAATCAGCAATACTCATCCATACTCATCCATCCATCCATACTCAGCAATACTCATTCATTCATCCATGCTCAACCAACCCATCCACTCCCATCCATACTCAGCAATACCCAGCCATACCCTGTCATACTCAGCTATACCCAGCCATACTCAGCCGTACTAAGCCATACCCAGCCGTACCCAGCCATCCCATCCATACTCAGCCGTACCCAACTGTACTCAACCGTACCCAGCCATCCCATCCATACTCAGCCATACCCAGCCATACCCAGCTGTACTCAGCTGTACTCAGCTGTACCCAGCCATCCCATCCATACTCAGCCATACCCAACTGTACTCAGCCGTACTCAGCCATACCCAGCCGTACCCGGCCGTACTCAGCCATACTCATTCATGCTCAGTCATCCCATCCATACTCAGCCATCCCCATCCAAGGCTCATCCATCCCCATTCATGCTCATCCATGCCACATTAGTTCTCATCCATGCCACATCCATGCCACTAGAGTGCCTCACAAAAGTGTAATAGGTAGTCGATTTGAGACTTATGCCCCTAGAATGCCTGATGCTGCTCCCTGCATGTTGGGCATCTCTATGCGGCCAGGCTGTGTAAAAGTCTCCCACATGTGGTATCGCTGTACTCAGGAGTAGGAGATTCTATTTTGGGGTGTAATTTTTGGTATGTACATGCTATGTGTTAGAAATATTGTATAAATGGACAACTTTATGTAAAAAAAAAATGTTTTTTCATTTTCTTTACACATTTTCCAAAAACTTGTAGAAAAAAATGACATGTTCAAAAGACTCATCATGCCTGATAGATTATACGTTGGGGTGTTTTCTTTCCAAAATGGGGTCATTTTTGGGGCGTTTCCATTGTCCTGGTGCTCCAGGGCCTTCAAAAGTGTAATAGGTACTCAAGAAATTATATGTGTAATTTATGCTCCAAGAACGCCTGATGGTGCTCCCTGCATGTTGGGCCTCTGTATGTGGCCAGGCTGTGTAAAAGTCTCACACATGTGGTATTGCCATACTCAGGAGGAGTATTAGAATGCATTTTGGGGTGTAATTTGTGCTATGCATATGCTGTGTGTAAGAAATAACCTAATATAACAATTTTGTGAAAAAAAAAGAAAAAAAAATCTTGATTTTGCAAAGCATTGTGGGAAAAAAATACAACTTCAAAAAACTCACCATGCCTCTTACTACAGTAAATACCTTGGAATGTCTACTTTCCAAAAAGGGGTCATTTGGGGGGTATTTGTACTTTCCTGGCTTGTTAGGGTCTCAAGAAATGAGATAGGCCATCAGTACATCAGGTGTGACCAATTTTCAGAGATTGGCACCATAGCTAGTGGACTCTATAACTTTCACAAAGACCAAATAATATACACCATTTTGGGTTATTTTTACCAAAGATATGTAGCAGTATAAATTTTGGCCAAAATTTCTAAAGAAAAATTACTAATTTGCAAAATTTTATAACACAAACGAAGAAAAATGCATTTTTTTTACAGGGTTTAAGTGTCCAGTGGTCAAGTGTTTAATGCACATAATGTGGGGATTGGCCACTGAAGGGTAATGAACTTACTCATGTCTCACAGTCAAAGAGTAGTAGTAGTAGTGCAGGCTGTTAAATGGTGGTAAATTTAGTTAATTCCTCTGTAATCAGTGGAGCGGGGGATGATTGTTTAGGCCTGCTCAGTGTCTCACCATCTTCTCCTTGTATTCCAGAGGATTCTAGAATTATAGTTGGAGGAAGAACAGAGTGGGCAGCCTGAATATTAATGGAACTACAGCCAATCCCTGGGGAGGCATGCACAGTTGATGGTAAGAGAGCCCATAAATAGTCTGAGGCCTGGGCAGCAGGGTGCAGATTTCCTGGGTCCTGTCCTGCTGGAGGGGGTCTTTGCCCCTGGGGCAGATTTCTAAAATAAGCCGTAAGGAGGACACAAGCTTGAGTCCAGGTATCAAGTTGGGTCTGGAGAAGCTCTCTGAAGAGAGCCAGGAGGAAGTTTGTGGGAAAGAGTCCCGCTGTCCTTTGGTGGTGTGAGTCTACATCTCCCTCATTAGGAAGAGCATGGTGGATATTGGCAGGAGGCAACCTATGATCCTGTAGCTATGTGAGCAAGCAACCCCAGTGCTGAAGAGTAGCGACTGTGGGGTTGATTTACTAAAACTAGAGAGTGGAAAATCTGGTGCAGCTCTGCATACTGTAGAAACCAATCAGCTTAGAGGTTTTATTGTCAAAGCTTCATTGAACAAGCTGAAGTTAGAAGCTGATTGGCTACCATGCACAGCTGCACCAGATGTTGCACTCTCCAGTTTTAGTAAATCAACCCATTTGTAGCTTTTAAACTCTGGAAGGAGTACTAGTTGTCATTAGCATGGAGATCCTGTGGGACAATCATTTTTGTACTGTGCAGCCAGAAAGTTAGTTATTAGTTATTAGTGTCAGGAAGCTAGTTGTTAGGTAATTTGGACAGGGTATAATCCCCAATCCTCATTAAATTTAATAGGTACGATGCCCGGTGGGTGTGGAGAGGCGACTCTTTGTACATCTTGCAGCATGTATGCATTCTTTGATCATCCGATCGAGGGTGAATACTGCTGAGCAAAATGTAAGCACACTGTTTCCCTGGTAGCCCAGGTTCTGAATTTGGGGAAGCAACTGTCAACACTGAGAAGTCCCTCCATACTTAAGGAGAGCCAGGAATGTACACGGCAGATGTCGGCAGGGGCCAGCACAGAGGCGGGTGGAGACAAAGAGGTGCAGGCACTAGCAAAGAGTAGATGGGTGACTGTCAGGAAGGGTAGAGAGGGAAGTGCCAGGGAGGCCGATCCAGGGCTGGAGCATCCCAATAAGTACGCTCCACTGAGTGACATTGGTGAAACCAGTCAGGGACCAGCACTGCTGGAGCTGAGGGACTCATCTAGCTGCCAGGGGAAGAACTTCTCCAGTGAGAGTGGGGGGGAAGCAAAGGGAAAGGAAAGACAGATTCTGGTGGTAGGGGACTCTTAGAAGGACAGAGAGGGCAATCTGTAACAAAGACCTGAAGCACAGAACAGTATGTTGTCTACCGGGCGCTCGGGTTCGGCACATCACGGATCTGGTGAACAGATTACTGGGAGGGCTGGGGAAGACCGAGCTGTCATGGTGCACGTTGGCACCAATGACAAAGTCAGAGGCAGATGGAATGTCCTAAAGAACGATTTTAGGGACTTAGGAGCTAAATTGAGGAAAAGGACCTCCAAGGTAGTATTTTCAGGAATACTACCGATACATCGAGCCACACCAGAAAGGCAGAGGGAGATTAGGGAAGTAAACAAGTGGCTGAAGAGCTGGTGTAGTAAGGAGGAGTTTGGGTTCCTGGAGGACTGGGCCGACTTCTCAGTCGATAACCGGTACTATAGAAGGGACGGACTGCACCTAAATGAGGAGGGTGCAGATCAGCTGGGAATGAAGATGGCCAAAAAGTTAGAGGGGTTTTTAAACTAGGTGACGGGGGGGAGGGTCCAGAGGTAGAGATAGTCAGTGCGGAACATATTCCAGAGGGCAGTATTGGGGGCAGTAGTGGTAGGTTGACCAAAGCACAAAAACCCAAGGTAAGTATAGTAGCAAGTCCTAGTTTCAATCTCGAAACACCCAATACGAGGATAATATGTGACCGGTCTAAACTATGTGGCGTGTTCACCAATGCCAGGAGCCTGTGGGACAAGATGGGTGAACTAGAGATACTGTTGTACGACAAGGATTTGGATTTTGTGGGAATTTCAGAGACCTGGTTCAGCAGCTCTCATGATTGGCTGGCAAACATTCAAGGGTATACCCTTTACCGCAAGGATAGAGAGAGTAAAAAAGGGGGAGGGGTATGCCTATATATCAAGAATAATGTACAAGTGAATGTGAGAGATGACATCACTAAGGGAGCTAGGGAGGAGGTGGAATCCTTATGGGTAGAGTTCCAAAGGGATGAATCTAAGGGGAAAATAATACTGGGAGTATGCTATAGGCCCCCTAACCTGAGGGAGGAAGTTGAGATAGATCTCCTATCACAATTTGGATTAGCAGCAAGGATGGGAAGTGTTATCATAATGGGGGATTTTAATTATCCAGACATAGACTGGGCAGAGGGAACCGTGCATTCATCTAAGGCTCGCCAGTTCCTTAATGTCTTGCAGGACAATTTTATGGGTCAGATGGTAGGCGCACCAACTAGAAATAAAGCATTACTGAATCTACTGATTACCAACAATACAGACCTGATCACGGATGTGGAAATACAGGGCAATTTAGGTAACAGCGATCACAGGTCAATTAGTTTCAGTATAAATCATACAAATAGGAAACATAAAGGGAATACAAAGACACTGAATTTCAAAAGAGCCAACTTCTCTAAACTACGAACCTTCCTAGAAGGCATAAATTGGGATAAAATCTTAGGAACAAAGAACACGGAGTAGAGATGGGTTTGCTTTAAGAGCATATTAAATAAGGGCATTAGCCAATGCATCCCATTGGGTAATAAATTTAAAAGGGCGAACAAAGTCCTGGATGGCTTAACACTAATGTAAAAATGCATATAAAAGTAAAGGAGAAGGCCTTCAAAAAATACAAGGTTGAGGGATCATCATCAGCATTCAGACTTTATAAAGAATGCAACAAGAAATGTAAGGGTGCAATCAGGACGGCTAAGATAGATTATGAAAGACACATAGCAGAGGAGAGCAAAAAAAAATCCCAAGAAATTCTTTAAGTATGTAAACAGTACAAAAGGGAGGACAGACCATATTGGCCCCATAAAGAATGAGGAAGGACATCTGGTTACAAAGGATGGGGAGATGGCAAAGGTATTGAATTTATTCTTCTCCTCAGTCTTCACGAGAGAATCGGGGGGCTTCAGTAACCAAAGCTGAAGTGTTTATCCTCATGGAACATCACAGGAAGCACCTCCATGGTTAACAGAGGACAGAATTAAAATTAGACTTGCGAAACTTAACATTAATAAATCACCGGGACCAGATGGCTTGCATCGGAGGGTACTTAGGGAACTCAGTCAAGTGATTGCCAGACCGTTGTTCTTAATTTTTACAGTCTACTGATTGGAATGGTACCAGCTGATTGGAGAAAAGCCAATGTAGCACCAATATTTAAAAAGGGCCCAAAATACATCCCTGGAAATTACAGACCAGTTAGCCTAACATCAATAGTATGTAAACTCTTGGAGGGGATGATAAGGGACTATATACAAGATTTTAGTAATGAGAACGGTATCATTAGCAGTAATCAGCATGGATTCATGAAGAATCATTCTTGCCAAACCAATCTACTAACCTTCTATGAGGAGGTGAGTTGCCAGCTAGATAAAGGAAGACCCGTAGATGTGGTGTATCTGGATTTTGCAAAAGCATTTGACACAGTTCCCCATAAACATTTACTGTACAAAATAAGGTCCATTGGTATGGACCATAGGGTGAGTACATGGATTGAAAACTGGCTACAAGGGCGAGTTCAGAGGGTGGTGATAAATGGGGAGTACCCGGAATGGTCAGGGGTGGGTAGTGCGGTCCCCCAGGGTTCTGTGCTGGGACCAATCCTATTTAATTTGTTCATAAACGACCTGGAGGATGGGGTAAACAGTTCAATCTCTGTATTTGCAGAAGATAGTAAGCTAAGCTGGGCAATAACTTCTCCGCAGGATGTGGAAACCTTGCAAAAAGATCTGAACAAATGGGGTGGGCAACTACATGGCAAATGAGGTTCAATGTAGAAAAATGTAAAATGATGCATTTGGGTGGAAAAAAAAAATAAGAATGCAATCTATACACTGGGGGGAGAACCTCTGGGGGAATCTAGGATGGAAAAGGACCTGGGGGTCCTAGTAGAGGATAGGCTCAGCAATTGCATGCAATGCCAAGCTGCTGCTAACAAAGCAAACAGAATATTGGCATGCATTAAAAAGGGGATCAACTCCAGAGATAAAACAACAATTCTCCCGCTCTACAAGACTCTGGTCCGACCTCACCTGGAGTATGCTGTCCAGTTCTGCGCACCAGTCCTCAGGAAGGATGTACTGGAAATGGAGCGAGTACAAAGAAGGGCAACAAAACTAATAAAGGGTCTGGAGGATCTTAGTTATGAGGAAAGGTTAGGAGCACTGAACTTATTCTCTCTGGAGAAGAGACCCTTGAGAGGGGATATGATTTCAATATACAAATACTGTACTGGTGACCCCACAATAGGAATAAAACTTTTTCGCAGAAGAGAGTTTAACAAGACTCGTGGCAACTCATTAAAATTAGAAGAAAAGAGATTTAACCTTAAACTATGTAGAGGGTTCTTTACTGTAAGAGCGGCAAGGATGTGGAATTCCCTTCCACAGGCGGTGGTCTCAGCGGGGAGCATCGATAGTTTCAAGAAACTATTAGATAAGCACCTGAATGACTGCAACATACAGGGATATGTAATGTAATACTGACACATAATCACACACATAGGTTGGACTTGATGGACTTGTGTCTTTTTTCAACCTCACCTACTATGTAACTATGTAACTATGTAACTATTCAATTCTACAGTTTAGTTCTAGTTTTATGAGGGATCCCCTACTTCCTCTCCCTATCCAAGTTCATCATTCCCAATAAAAAAAGAAACCTTTAGACCAGTGATGGCGAACCTTGGCACCCCAGATGTTTTGGAACTGCATTTCCCATAATGCTCATGCACTCTGCAGTGTAGTTGAGCATCATGGGAAATCTAGTTCCAAAACATCTGGGGTGCCAACGTTTGTCATCACTGCTCTAGACTATTCTTTGGGGCTCTTGGAAGAGTGAGGAAAATGTTGGGTGCCTGGCTGTGTGTGTGCTCTATAGGAGGAAATAGGACTGCATTTACCAGCAGCTCCTATAGAGCTGCACTACACTCAGTAGACTTGTCACTAAGGGGTTATTGCGTGTACATTCTTTTTGTGAAAATTGTGAGAAATAAGATGTGTGTGTTGTGAGTATGGTTCTAATAAGAGACCACTATGCGAGTGCTGGAGGTGGGATCTCCCTAGTTGAGCATGCTCTATCCAAGTACTAGAAGCAGAATCCACCAGCAGTAAAACACAAAGTTACAATCTCCTTTTATTACTATAATAGGAAGACAAGATATATGATGTCAGAACCAAAATTCCCAGTGACCTAGCAGATTTCGGTATTTTTTAAGCAGGCGGCAAAGTATACAGTACATGTTAGTGTTTCCCCAAGCTAGTTGAGCCCAGTATCACCAAATATCAAGTCCAAGATTTCTATTAGCTAGATTTACTATTCGTACAGTATTAGTGGTTTTTCCCTTCATTACAAATCACTGGTATGCCATGGATTGTTTGAGAGTGCTCTGTACCCCACCCTCCTGAGTAACAGAAATGTGATATGAGGAGTCAGATGGCTGCCAGTTACAGGCTATTATTGATCATTGTAATATTTCATGATCCTAAGAAACCACAGAGAAAGCTGTTGGCATGAGTATCAGGGGCTTACTCTGGGGAAGCATTTTGCTGAACGGATGAGCTCTAATGACAGCAATACATATGCTGCCCCTCTCTCTCCTGCACTTCTCAATCACTCTTATAAAGAGATGTATTATATTGCTGGTCACTTCTTTATAGAATTAGTATTGATCTCTTTATACCTGGTCTTTGATAGAAGGTGAAAGCTATAAATTATGTGGAAAAGAGGAAAAAATACAAAACTGTAAAATTAATAGAAAAGGGACAAAGCCCCTGAAATTTAAATTGAATTATTTTTCAAGGTTATCATGAAATGTAAGATTTTTATGTGTCATTAAAAGTTTGAGTATTTTTTTTTTTTAAGCTAAAAGGACATTAGGCAAAGAAACCATAAGCTTAAGAGGTTTTGATTTGCAAGGACACCAAATGCCCCTTACACTATTTCAGGCTGTAACAGGGTAGTGCAAGCCCATGTTTTAATGTAGAAGACATAAAACAACCTTTTACCTGTTCTAGATATTTAGCAATCCCATTCAAGCTGTGCATTGTGATTTATTGTACAGTATATGTAAAAGACCCTGATACCAGTTTTGCTTTCAACATAAAAATGTTTTAAATGTGATGCTGTAGAATAATACTGTATACATGAGTTAGGCACGGCCCTAAGTAGAACCCTAAAAAATGTAAATTTCTGCATTTTTTACATTTTTTTATGTTTATTTAACCACTTACTACTGGACACTTATATCCCCTTCCTGACCAGGCCAATTTTCAGCTTTCAGCGCTGTCACACTTTGAATGACAATTGCGCGGTCATGCTAAACTGTACCTATATGACATTTTTATCATTTTTTTCACACAAGTAGAGCTTTCTTTTTGTGGTATTTAATCACCACTGGGTTTTTTATTTTTTGCTAAACAAACAAAAAAAACAAATAAAAAAAAAAAAAAAACTGTTTTCATAGTTTGTTATGAAATGTTTTAGACAGGTAATTTTTGTCCTTCATTGATGTGCACTGATGGGCACTAATAGGTGGAACTGATGGGCACTGATTAGGTGTCACTGGTGGGCACTGTTCAGGAGGCACTGATGAGGCTGCACTGATAGGTGGCACTGATAGGCGGCACTGATAGGTGGCACTGATGGGTGACACCAATGGGCACTGATGGACACTGGTAGGTGGCACTGATATGAAGCACTGATAGGTGGCACTGATGATGGGCCACTGATGGGCACTGATTGGCAGAACTGATGGGTGGCACTGGTGGGCACTGATAGGTGGCACTGGTGGGCACTGGTTAGCAGTACTGATGGGCACTGGTAGGTGTCACTGGTGGGCATTGGTCAGCAGCACTGGCTGTCAGTATGTGGGACCGATGTCCCTTTTACACAAGCCGGTAATATGCTTATTTTTTTCTTCTTAGGCTGTCAGCGTGAGGAAAAAACAAAAGCCGTTTGAAGCAAGTTTGAAAATGAAGCAAGTTTGAAAATGACTTGCTAAGCTTTTGCTAGACTTGCCAAGCTTCACAAGTTTGTTGCACAATTGCAGCAAGTCCTCATTGCATGACTCCAGATCAACTTTCTTTGCAAACATTCTGCAAGTCTGCTGCAAGTTCTGGTTCAGTTATGTTGTGCAATATTCATCCCACCACAGGGGCCACTGTGGCTGAATTTTCATCATTGCTCCCTGCTGTGTGTAAGGTTTTTCTTTAACCAATTCCGGACCAGCCACCGATGGATATATGCGGCAGGTTGGCCCGGCTGGGTGAAGCGTCGTATCTATATGTCTGGCGAGCGCCCCCTAGGTGGCTGCGACGAACGGATTTGCTTCAGAACCTATCAGTCTCCAGGCCCAGGCCAATGATTTCTGGCCTGGACCCGGTGATCGGTCCTGGCGAATGAAATCCTTCCCCTGCATGTGTAAGTGTAAACACAGCAAAGGAAGTGATGTCATCTCTCCTAGTGGAACTCTTTTCCATTCCAGAGAGAGGAGAGAAGACATCTCAGAGTAAGTGCACCAACATTACACTGACACCAGTTCACATAGGTACAATTGTCAGCCCCCGATCCCCCCCCCCCCCGTTTACCCCTTCACCCCCTGTCACTGTGTCACCCAGTGCAGTGTTCATACTTTTTTTGATAGCTGTACTGGTGTCATTAGTGACAAAAATCAGTGTTAGGGTACTTAGTGGTAAGCCCAGATAGGTCTAGGGACCCCCCCTAATAAAGGTTTAACCCCTTAATCACCCCCTGTCACCAGTGATCACTGTATTAGTGTCACAGGTGACGCTGATTAGCTATTTTTTTTATAGCGTCAGGGCACCCGCCGTATTTTACCTAAATAAATTTTTAACCCCCCCCGACCCGGTGATATCAGTTAGCGTCAGATAGGGTCTGCATCGCCCCAGGCAGCGTCAGATTAGTGTCAGTAGCGCTAACACCCACGCACGCACCATACACCTCCCTTAGTAGTATAGTGTCTAAACGGATCAATATCTGATCTGATCAGATCTATACTAGCGTCCCCAGCAGTTTAGGATTCCCAAAAACGCAGTGTCAGTGGGATCAGCCCAGATATCTGCTAGCGCCTGCGTTTAGCCCCTCAGCCCAGCCCACCCAAGTGCAGTATCAATCGATCACTGTCACTTACAAAAACACTAAACACTACTTGCAGCATTCGCCGAGTCAGGCCTGATCGCTGCGAATGCTAACAGTTTTTTTGTAGCATTTGAAGCAGTCGCTGACAGTCAGGACCTCTTTATCCTGAGTCTCACTACTGTACCAGTAAATTTAGAGACCAAAATGTCAGATTGAAGGTACAGTAGTGAAGAGGCCTACACGTTTCTGAGCATGACAGATAGTGAAGAGGAAGTCATGAACTCATCTGTCAGATTCAGGCTCAGAATATGATCTAGTAGACATCAGCGGCTCCATAACAGATAGCTCTGAAGACGGAGTAGTGGTCCCTGCCAAGGTCAGGCGTACCCGACCCCATTCTTCTGCTGTCGTTGAGGTGCAAGAACCGCAGGGCTTTCGTATGGAGCAGAGAAGTACTAGTGCCGCTCATCCTTCTGGTAAGGCAAGCACCAGAGGCCTAGTACATCCTGGCCATACATCCAGCCTGTAGTAACACGTGGTGATGTGGCGAGTCCCATAAGTGCAGTTTAAGCTGGTGAGGTGGCTAGCACGAGTAGTGTCCCGCAGCCACCAAGAAGAAGACAAACACAGGTCCGTCAAGCCCATAGTGCCCTTCCTGCTGCATTTGCCAATTCTGATTGGGAGCCCACCACTTCTGCAGCACCCGTACTTTCCCTATTTACTGGCCAACACGGAATTCAGGTGGAAACAGTTGATATTACATCACTTGATTTTTATTCGCTGCTTTTCATGGAATAGATCTCTATAGATATCTATAGATCTATTGTGGACCAAAGCAATTTGTATGCTGGTCAATTCATCGCTGCTAATGCCCAGTTAACATTTGCCAGAGATTGGAGTCCTATTACGGTCTCCGAATTTAAGACCTTCCTGGGCCTATCCCTCCTCATGGGCATAACTAAAAAGAGTGAGTTGCAGTCATTTTGGTCCACTGACCCAATTCACCATATGCCCGTGTTCTCTGCCTCCATGACCAGGACACGATACGAGCAGATCTTGTGGTTTATGCACTTCAATGATAATGAACTCTGTCGTCCTCGGGGTGATCATGAATTTGATTGGCTCTATAAAATTTGGCCCCTCGTAAACCACTTCAACCAACAGTTTGTTTGTTTGTTTACTTCCGATCAAGTTGTCTGCATTGATGAGTCCCTGATTACGTTTTCTGGCTGCTTGTCTATCAAACAGTATCTTCCCAGCAAGCGTGCCAGATATGGGGTCAAGATGTATAAGCTCTGTGACAGAGCCACATATAGTTTTATGGTTTACAAGGGAAAAGATAGTCACGTGGAGCCGGAGAACTGCCCAAACTACATAGGGAGCGCTGGTAAGATTGTGTGGGACTTGGTGTCACCCTTATTCGGATAGGGGTACCACTTGTACGTGAACAATTATTACACGAGCGTGCCACTTTTTAGTCACCTTTTTGATTATGGAATTGGTGCATGTGGCACAGTGCGATCTAATCGCCGGGGCTTCCCCCAAAGGCTTGTAGAATCCCGACTTAGACGGGGGGGGGAGAGCCTGCTTGAAGTGTAATAATTTGTTAGCAGTGAAGTGAAGGGATTCACGGAATGTTTTCATTCTGTCCTCCCTTCACGCAGATATGACAGTACAAATTCTTACGGTGGGGTGGACCACAACGACCAGTTGTTGGCGCCGTACCTAATTGCCCATAAGGCCTGACGTTGGTATAAAAAAGTGTCTGTATTTTACTTATTTCAATTGGCTCTGCTGAACACTTTTGTGCTATACAAAGCTTCAGGACGAACTGGATCCTTCCTAAAATTCCAGGAAGAGATCGTTACAGCCCTTCTGTTTCTATGGCCCACCTTCCCAACGCAAATGCAGTGAGCCGGCTGCATGAGAGGCATTTTCCGCATGTCCTCTCTGGTACCCCTACCCAAAGAACACCCCAAAGAAGATGTCATGTCTGCAGAAATCGCGGATTTAGGCATGACACCCACTTTTATTGTCCCTCCTGTCCTGACCAACCTGAGCCAAAAATAGTTGTGGTTTTATTTTTCTTCTCTCTCTATTGTTCTCTCTCTTATGTTTGCTTTCTATTGTCCGCTCTATTGTTCACTTACTATTGTTCTATATCTATTGTCCTCTCTCTGTTGTTACTGTATTTTATAACTGTAATGTTTTATTTTTACTATGTTTTATTGTATTTGCTTTGCAGGTATGGTATGTCTTACTGTTATACTGTAATGTTACTTTGTTTTATTGTTAACCATCATTTGCTTAGCAGGTACACCATTCAGCTGCAGGACGGGTTTATTTATTCTGACAGCAACAGCGTTTGCTCCCACGATACGTAAAGCCGTGGCTCCAGCGCTATAGGAGGTGATTTCACCACTACAGTTAAAAAAAAGAGCATATATGCCGAAGCATGGGCGCAGGGGTGGAGGAGAGATTTGCTCCTAACATTAGGGGTGGATTGCCCCCATGCTTCGCCATTTATTTTTTAGGCACAGATTGCATTAAAAAATGTTTTATCTTTACTATGTTTTATTGTATTTGCTTTGCAGGTATGGTATGCCTTCCTGTTATACTGTAATATTACTTTGTTTTATTGTTAACCATCATTTGCTTAGCAGGTACGCCATTCAGCTGCAGCATGGGTTTATTTATTCTGACAGCAACAGCGTTTGCTCCCACGATACGTAAAGCCATGACTCCAGCGCTATAGGAGGTGATTTCACCACTACAGTTAAAAAAAAGAGCATATATGCCGAAGCATGGGGGCAGGGGTGGAGGAGAGATTTGCTCCTAACATTAGGGGTGGATTGCCCCCATGCTTCGCCATTTATTTTTTAGGCACAGATTGCATTAAAAAATGTTTTATTTTTACTATGTTTTATTGTATTTGCTTTGCAGGTATGGTATGCCTTCCTGTTATACTGTAATCTTACTTTGTTTTATTGTTAACCATCATTTTCTTAGCAGGTACGCCATTCAGCTGCAGCACGGGTTTATTTATTCTGACAGCAACAGCGTTTGCTCCCACGATATGTAAATCAGCGATGTAGAAGGTGATTTCACCAAAAAATGGTGTATGTATGCCCATCATTAGAAGTGGGTGGATGAAGGGCGGTATTCTAATGGTGGGCATACCCACCGATCAATCTCTTTTTTCCATTCAGCCCACAGGCTGCATGAAAAAAAGAACATTACAATATATGCCCAACAAGGACCAGCAACATACTGATACTGAGTGGTTATACCAGAACGATGCCTGTAGGTTTAGGTATCATCTTGGTATCATTCTTTTCAGCCAGGAGTCGGCTTTCATGTGAAAGCAATCCTAGTGGCTAATTAGCCTCTAGACTGCTTTTACAAGCAGTAGAAGGTTACGTCCCCCCCTCCCACTGTCTTCCATGGTTTTCTCGGGCTCTCCTGTCCCAACAGGGAACCCGAGAATGCAGCTGGTGGTTCTGCCAGCTGACCATAGAGCTGATCAGAGACCAGAACAGTTCCAATCATCTATATGGCCTAAGAAACCGGAAGCTACGAGCATTTCATGACTTTTCCCAACAGTGCCATTGGGAAATTGGGAAAGCATTTTATCACACCGATCTTGGTGTGGTCAGATGCTTTAAGGGCAAAGGAAAGATCTAAGGTCTAATAGACTCCAATTTTTTTCAAAAAAGAGTACCTGTCACTAACTATTGCTATCATAGGGGATATTTACATTCCCTGAGATAACAATAAAAATTATAAAAAAAAAAAAATGAAAGGAACAGTTTAAAAAAAAAAAGAAAAAGTAAAATAAATAATCTAAAAAAAAAAGCACCCCTGTCCCCCCCGTGCTTACGCGCAAAGACGAACGCAAGCGTCGGTCTGGTGTCATATGTAAACAGCAATTGCACCATGCATGTGAGGTATCACCGTGAAGGTCAGATCAAGGGCAGTAGTTTTAGCAGTAGACCTCCTCTGTAAATCGAAAATGGTAACCTGTAAAGGCTTTTAAAGGCTTTTAAAAATGTATGTAGTTTGTTGCCGCTGCATGTTTGTGCGCAATTTTAAAGCATGTCGTGTTTGAAAAATCGCTGCGCAAATACAGTGTGAAAAAAAATTGCAACACCCACCATTTTAATCTGTAGTGCCTTTGATTTAAAAAAATATATAATGTTTGGGGGTAAACAAAAAGTGTCAGAAAGGGCTTTGTCTTCAAGTGGTTAGAAGAGTGGGTGATGTGTGACATAAGCTTCTAAATGTTGTGCATAAAATGCCAGGACAGTTCAACCCCCTCCCCCCCAAATGACCCCATTTTGGAAAGTAGACACCCCAAGCTATTTGCTGAGAGGCATGTTGAGTCCATGGAATATTTCATATTTTGCCACAAGTTGCAGGAAAATTACAATTTTTTTTTTCTTTGCACAAAGTCGTCACTAAATGATATATTGCCCAAACATGCCATGGGCATATGTGAAATTACACCCCAAAATACATTCTGCTGCTTCAGGCTTTCTAAGGGCATAAATTTTTGATTTCCCTCCTCACACGCTTTATACACACTGCGCATGCGTATAACTCCGCCCGCCCCTGACGTTCTTTCTAGTCTATTCCCTGCCCCTTTTCGTTCGGCGCAGTGGGGGAAGAGCACATGGCGGATAGACAGCAGGTGCGTGCTAACTGTAGCAACGAGGAGGAGGAGGAAAGGCCGGAGCCTGAAACGTCCCGATCCAGAAGGAGATTTAAGGACTTAAATATGTCCTTTGGGGAGATGTTGGAGATGGTGGACATCCTGAAGAAGGCCGACTATGACGGAAAGTATGGGCCTTACCCCAACCCCAATGTCCGAAAGGCCAAGATCATGGCGAAAGTGGTCAGGAATCTGCACCGGAATTTCGGGGTACGACGATCGAAAGATCAGCTCAGGAAGCGGTGGTCGGACCTGAAATTCAGAGAACATGAGCAGTACAGAAAGATCCGGAGAGTGCTGCAAAAAAGTAAGTAGTTGTGCTGTGTTCCTATTCTTTATGTTTCTTACGTTCGTGCTGCTCCATGTGCTTTTAGGAACTG
Source organism: Lithobates septentrionalis (assembly GCA_037952835.1). Taxonomy (NCBI): domain Eukaryota; kingdom Metazoa; phylum Chordata; class Amphibia; order Anura; family Ranidae; genus Lithobates; species Lithobates septentrionalis. Next base: position 189,115 of record JBBDGP010003002.1, read on the forward strand.
TTGTACAGTTTAAAGTGGCCACTTTCATGTTCATGGGCACATTATTCGTTCGGATCACACATTTTTCTTTCGGACTATAAAATACCATTGTTTAGGCCATATGCATTTGGCCACCATTTTGAGGCCCTATACTTGTCTTCAAAGAATTGGGTTGTGTAGATGGCTTTGTTACTAGAATGAAATGCAAACTAGATTCTGTGTAAGGAGAGGACACTCAGCAGCTGTTTTCACATCTGGACACTGGAGCACTAGTGTGGGACACAAGAACACCATTTTTATTAGGGGGGGCACACAGGTGCTGCAGTGTATACTATAGGGGGGGGGGGCTCCATCTGTGAAGCTTGTACTAAACAGGTAAAGTATTGCAGCTTGACAAAGGACACTAATAAAATTACATCTTGGAACTCTGCTAAAATAGACAATTGTACCCCACTTCCAAGCAATGTTTCATCTTTATAGTTCTGCCATCAAATATCTGTGTGCTAATTATACCATTTTTGTTTTACATAGGGGAGAAAAGACTCGGAGGACACCCCTCATCGGAGGAGACCAGAGACCCCCCACCTCTGGAAGAAGGGGAAATACCCCCAACACAATCTGAGCAGGAGGATGAAGACGTGGTGGAACTAGTCACCACAACAGGTGAGTGTCTGCAACCACAGGCTCAGATAAGAGATGGATGGCGCCATTTTTTTGAAACGTAATTTATTTTGGGTTTCCTCTCTTTTTAGGTGATCGTGAGGTTGTGGATGAAGATCCTTTCACATCCGAAAGTGCCCAGATCCTGATCGGGGAGATCATGGGGTGTAATTTACAGTTGGAAATCATCAATCAAAACATCAATGATGTTATTCCAAAATATAAAAACATCATTGATGTTTTGGGGCGAGTTTAAAGCCCCTCCAAATCACTTTATTCTTTTGTGTGCTACAATGTGCGAAATGTTTTTGTGATTTTTCCCAAAGCCAAATTTGGAGGATGCACACAGTGTGTCAACATGTGCTATCTGCCATCACGGGAGATCAATGGATGCGTTTTGGGGGTGCAACCCCTTCCTCAATAATAAAGTAGCGGTGAGGAAGGGCTTTCTCCCCCAAAACATGTCCCTTGATCCCCCGTGATGGCAGATAGCACATGTTGACATTGTGAAATTTGTGTGCATCTTCCAAATTTGGCTTTTCCTGGGTTGATTTCCCCCCATCTGAACGCAATATCAAACACAGTTCCTAAATACTCATGTCTGATATTGCCTTCAGGTTCTACCAAATGTGAACTTTGTAAGATCAAGATTTGTGTCTTTCTTGTTGGTTTTACACAGGCCTGTTTTCTATAAAATGGACATTTTGATTTTGGATAATGACACCACAAAAATTGGTATACAACAAACATGTCGGTTTGTCAGAAAAACCTGTGGTAAATGCACATGTGATTGTGCAGGTATTAAAAAGATTGTTCATCAAGAATGTGTGGATTATTGTCTCAACGCTACAACACTTTTGGGGTGATGTAATTGTTGTTTTATGAGAAAATGGGGGTAATTTCCTAAGGGCAAATCCACTTTGCACTACAAGTGCAGTTTCAGTGCAGTTGCAAGTGCACTTGTAGTGAAAAGTGTCTTTGCATTTAGTAAATAACAGCCAACAGTGCTTTGTATAAGGTTACACAATCACGGCATTTTATGGACTCCACACATTTCTGTCAGGGTCAGCTCAAACAAACACAAGCAGTAAATGTCCACAAAGAAGAGCCTGGGGGGAGATGCCTGTTGAGAACTTCAAGTCCTGCAGGCTTCTCCCTGTGGCCAAATACCGCAAGGTAACGACCAACCTCTGCTCCGGAGTGATGGCTTGCCTCATGCAGGTATCCTGCCTGCTGATATAGGGGGTCAGCGAAGCCAACAAACGGTGAAACATGGGGTCCGTCATCCTGAGAAAGTTCCTGAAATCATCAGGATTATTCTCACGGATCTCACGGAGCAAAGGCATATGAGAGAACTGGTCACGCTGAAGCAACCAATTCTTGGTCCATGAACTTCTCCCCACCCTGTTCATGGACTGGACTTGTGTCAAGGTCAGGACCCCAACACCAAGCCCCCGCACAGCACGAACTCTACGAGGAGTACGCATACGAAACATGCCTAGAAAACGGTCGGCTGCTCAGAACGAAGTAACAGAACGCACTGAAGAACAGCAAGGCCTGTGAAGAGCGACCTGAAAACCAGTAACGAACGAACAAGAATACAATGACTACCTAAAGTCACGCGGAACTTGCTGCATGCACTGAAGAGCAAATACAAACCCACAAGCACAAACTGAACGTCAGAAAACTATCTGAAAGCCACGAGTCTGAAAAAGCGCGAATCGTCTCTCACCAAACTTTTACTAACACGAGATTAGCAAAAGGAGCCCAAAGGGTGCCGCGCTTGGTTCTGAACTGGCCTTTTCTAGTCTCGTCGTACGTGGTGTACGTGACCGCGTGGTTGTCGATCGGAAATTCCGACAACTTTGTGCGACCGTGTGTAGGCAAAACAAGTTTGAGCCAACATCCGTCGGAAAAAATCCTAGGATTTTGTTGTCGGAATGTCCGAACAAAGTCCGACCGTGTGTACGCCCTATAATAGCGATAAGAAATTTCACAAATGTACTAACTGTTTAGTGTTTTGTGTGTGTGTGTGTGGGGGGGGGGGAGGGGGGGTGTGTAATAAGGGCGGATTTTTTTGAAAATCCCGGAGTTCTGCTTTAATGCACTATTCAGTGAACTGAGGTACTTTTTTTAGGGAAATGGTAAAATATAGGCCAAAAAAGCTAAACTAAAAATATTTCAATGAGAGCTTTTTTTTCCCACTTCAGCCACTTTGGCTTAGATTTTTCTGACAACTCACCTCCCTTCACTTATTAGTGAATAGACCAGATAAAAATGAACACTTGGACAAACAACAAGAAAAACTAGTGCCAAAGATATTAATGGAAGATTGAGGGATTAAAGAAGATTGCTGGCACCTAAGTACCAATCAATCACCAGCATAGGTGTGTATAGCTTATTGTATTAGGGTGCGCACCCCAAAGATCAAACACACATGTATGTGTGTGTGTGTATATGTATATATACAGTGGCTTGCGAAAGTATTCGGCCCCCTTGAACTTTTCAACCTTTTGCCACATTTCAGGCTTCAAACATAAAGATATAAAATTTTAATTTTTTGTGAAGAATCACCAACAAGTAGGACACAATTGTGAAGTGGAACGAAATCTATTGGATTTTTGAAACTTTTTTTAACTAATAAAAAAATGAAAAGTGGGGCGTGCAAAATTATTCGGCCCCCTTGCGTTAATACTTTGTAGAGCCACCTTTTGCTGCGATTACAGAGTGACACACACACTCTTATGGTAGAGCTGGTACAGTGAAAAAGAAGTATGGTAGCACTTCATGAATGGCAGAACTGGTCAGAGGGAGATATTTCCCATCTCCCTGCCTGCACACAGAGTGATAATGTTAATGCACTTGGGGCGATTACAGTGTGCCCAGGCACACCTGGCACACCCCCTGCACATGCCTATGATCACCAGTTAATTTTCAAGAAAAAAGAAGCAAGCAGCACAAATCTATAATCCCACAATCTGGTGATAGTGAACCCACTGCTATTAACCTAATCCTTTACTGTACACGTGTGAAATACATTCAATCCAACAATCATCTATAATGATAAACTCTGTGTCATTGCATAAAATAATTACATAATTACATAGTAGGTGAGGTTGAAAAAAGACACAAGTCCATCAAGTCCAACCTATTTGTGTGATTATATGTCAGTATTACATTGTATATCCCTGTATGTTGCAGTCATTCAGGTGCTTATCTAATAGTTTCTTCCGATTGGAAGAATAAATATGTTTAAGATGACGATATTACCTAAAATAAACTACAGATTACAGATGTTACCAGTAAAAATCCCACAGAGCTTTTTTTAAAATAATTAAAACAATCCTGCTAAAATACATATGGCTTAATAAAAAACCAAGAATTAAATACACGCTGATCACAAGGAAAAAGGAGCATGGGGGTCTTGCCATCCCAGATATAAGTAGGTACTATAAAGCCATAGTTTTAACACGAATGTTAGAGTGGACAAATGAGAAAAATGAAAAAAAATGGGTGGAAATGGAAAACACAATAAGTGGAGCCACACTACATAAGAATATTTGGATTCCACGGAAATATAGAATATTGGACACCGACACGCACGAAATAACAAAAAATGTATTTAAAATTTGGGACACCATTCACTTAAAGAATGAATGGAAATATAATTCACCACTATTAGCACTCACAGGATCGAATCTCTTCACCCCTGGGAGGGAAATATTTGAAATCCAAGGAATAGGTAACCCACGACTGAAAGATATCACTAGAAATGGCAAAATAAGAACACGAGTAGAAATAGAGGAAAGGAATGGATGGAAGATGAATGAATGGAATTATACTCAAATAAGGCACCTAGTAAGCACAATACCACACCCACTGAGAGATGAAACAAAATTAACTGCACTGGAAAAGCTATGTAGCAATGAAACACCATTAAAAAACGGAACATCAAAAATTTATAGTATACTGACAGATTTGGAAGCACAAGAAAGACCAGAATATATAAATCAATGGGAAAAAGAAATGAATTTAAAAATAGATAACCAAAAAGTGGAAAAAATGATAGAAATGGGATATAATAAGGCTTGGGACATGAAGACCATAGAAATGAATTATAAACTAGTATCAAGATGGTATATGACCCCAGTAAGAATACACAGATTCCATCAAGATAGAACCTCCTTGTGTTGGAGAAAATGTGGCCAAATAGCAACGATCACACACATATGGTGGGAATGCCCAATAATAATGGAGTACTGGAAGGAAGTGTTAAACAACATAAAGGAAATAACTGGAGAAGAAATAGAACAAAATATTTGGACTTGCCTCTTCCATATCTACAATAAACCTAAGAAACAATATAGAAAATCAATAATACCTAACCTCCTGAATGCGGCCAAGGCCTTAATTCCCAAGAATTGGCTAAAAAGTGGAAAACCAGACATTAGAAACTGGCTAAAGGAAATAGATTATCACTACAAAATGGAAGGAGGAGAGAAAGGGGATAATAGTAGATGGGAAAGTTGGAAAAACTACAAAGTCTCGGATATTTATTTAGATAGGATAAAAGAAAGAACAGGTGCAGAGCCAAGTGGATAAATAAATAACATAAAGGAACGGACCAGACACAGGGGAGGGGGAGGGGGGGGACGAGGGGGAGGGGGGGGCGGGGGGAAATAAGAGGGACTGAGAGAGACTAAGATAATAATAGGGTTTATAATTATAGAAGGCGTTTTGTCGCCGGTTTTTAAAAATATTTAAGAATATCCTAGAAGGGAAAAATAATAAAGATGTGACGGAAACAATCCACAATGATGTGAAAAAGGAGAAGAGATAAAGTTTGACACATAAAGTTGAAATAATGTCTCTCGGAAAACTTTCGCTGAAGTGGATAAAGAAAAAGAAAAAAAAAAAAAAAATCTAATAGTTTCTTGAAACTATCGATGCTCCCCGCTGAGACCACCGCCCGTGGAAGGGAATTCCACATCCTCGCTGCTCTTACAGTAAAGAACCCTCTACACAGTTTAAGTTTAAGCCTCCTTTTCTTCTAGTTTAAGCTTAAATCTCTTTTCTTCTAATTTTAATGAGTGGCCAAGTGTCTTATTGAGCTCCCTTCTGTGAAAAAGTTGTATCCCTATTGTGGGATCACCAGTATGTTATTTATAAATTGAAATCATACCCCCTCTCAAGTGTCTCTTCTCCAGAGAGAAACTGTGTATGTTCACCTCTAGGAGGAGGTTGTGGAGCTGCCTGTCTGTAAATTTCTGGTTCAAGTGTTCCTCCCTGAAATTGTAGATGTGCATGGCTATGGTCATATGATGTATAGTTTTGGGGCCCGTTATACCCATGCAGTGGGCCGTAACTTAGCCCTGGAGCATAGTAATGAATATTTTTTAATTGCACATAGTTTGTTTGTGGCACAGCTTATTTTTCTGGCCAGAATCTGTTGGGATTATAGGGAGAATTGTAGTTGCTACCATTGCCTGTTTTGACTGATGTCATTTTTTTAAATGACTCCAGAGCTTGCATTATCTCTACACGCATTTCACCCACAAGTGCAGGATCCATGTGTTCGATTTGGGGAACAAGACTCTTGGCAAACAAATATTCCCTCAAATGGTCCCTCTCCTGTGTTTGCATGAGGTTTCTGACATCAACTTGTTGGCTGTTGTCATTGCTCTCTTTTTGGGTCTATTTTTTGGAATGGATTGTTCAGGCTCTGTGGGAGTTGTTTGTGATCTTTGTCCTCGAACAGCAATTGTGATTCCTTAGTATTTTCAGGCTTCACTTTTTCCTCCTCCCTATCTTGGTCCATGTTGCTCTCTGTACTAAAACAAAAATAGGACAGCGAAAAGCTTTCATTCCTTGATATATATATGTGTAGTATTATATCACAGAAAAGCCAATTAAGCACCAGTATTTAAAAAGGGCCCAAAATACATCCCTGGGAATTACAGACTAGTTAGCCTAACATCAATAGTATGCAAGCTTTTGGAGGGGATGATAAGGAACTATATACAAGATTTTAGTAATGAGAACGGTATCATTAGCAGTAATCAGCATGGATTCATGAAGAATCGTTCTTGCCAAACCAATCTATTAACCTTCTATGAGGAAGTGAGTTGCCATCTAGATAAAGGAAGGCCTGTAGACGTGGTGTATCTGGATTTTGCAAAAGCATTTGACACAGTTCACCATACACGTTTACTGTACAAAATAAGGTCCGTTGGCTTGGACCATAGGGTGAGTACATGGATTGAAAACTGGCTACAAGGGCGAGTTCAAAGGGTGGTGATAAATGGGGAGTACTCGGAATGGTCAGAGGTGGGTAGTGGGGTCCCCCAAGGTTCTGTGCTGGGACCAATCCTATTTGATTTGTTCATAAACGACCTGGAGGATGGGATAAACAGTTCAATCTCTGTATTTGCGGACGATACCAAGCTGAGCAGGGCAATAACTTCTACGCAGGATGTGGAAACATTGCAAGATCTGAACAAATTAATGGGGTGGGCAACTACATGGCAAATGAGGTTTAATGTGGAAAATGTTTAACTAATGCACTTGGGTGGAAAAAATATGAATGCAATCTATACACTGGGGGGAGAACCTCTGGGGGAAGCTAGGATGGAAAAGGACTTGGGGGTCCTAGTAGATGATAGGCTCAGCAATGACATGCAATGCCAAGCTGCTGCTAACAAAGCAAACAGAATATTGGCATGCATTAAAAAGGGGATCAACTCCAGAGATAAAACGGTAATTCTCCCGCTCTACAAGACTCTGGTCCGGATGTACTGGATGTACTGGAAATGGAGCGAGTACAAAGAAGGGCAACAAAGCTAATAAAGGGTCTGGAGGATATTAGTTATGAGGAAAGGTTGTGAGCACTGAACTTATTCTCTCTGTAAAAGAGACGTTTGAGAGGGGACATGAGGGGACATGATTTCAATATACAAATACCGTACTGGTGACCCCACAATAGGGATAAAACTTTTCCGTCTAAGGGAGTTTAATAAGACACGTGGCCACTCATTAAAATTAGAAGAAAAGAGGTTTAACCTTAAACTGCGTAGAGGCTTCTTTACTGTAAGAGCGGCAAGGATGTGGAATTCCCTTCCACAGACGGTGGTCTCAGCATCGATAGTTTCAAAAAACTATTAGATAAGCACCTGAACGACCACAACATACAGGGATATACAATGTAATACTGACATATAATCACACACCCAGATAGCAAGGATAACTTGCCACACATATGTGGCAGTATCGAATTGTAAGTCTTGTAAATGTGCTGCACATCTTCCCTGGCAAGTTGTACACTTGCAGAGCACTTGAAGCACAAGTTCTAGTTGACACTTTTCCAATTTGTAGCAAATTTGCGTGGCAAGTCTCTAGCAAGCGCAAATTTGCAGTGGTAAGTCTACAGCGCGAGCCCCGCAAGTCTACAGCCCGAGCCCCGCAAGTCTACAGCCCGAGCCCCGCAAGTCTACAGCGTGAGCCCCGCAAGTCTACAGCCCGAGCCCCGCAAGTCTACAGCCCGAGCCCCGCAAGTCTGTAGCTAGAGTTATGCACGTCTCCATTTTTGGCAAGAAACAAGAAGCAAGCAGCGCAAATCTATAATCCCACAATCTGGTGATAGTGAACCCACTGCTATTAACCTAATCTTTTACTGTACACGTGTGAAATACATTCAATCCATTGCATAAAATAATTCACCTATCATACAAAAATTATTTGTTTCTATGAAAAGAATTAAAGTGCAAATGCTGTTAAAAAAAAAAAGTGCAATGCAAAAGAAAAAATGGTGTGCTGACAGTGAACAAAAAGTGCTTAGTGCAAGAAAATATTATTCATTAGTAAATTGCATGCATCAAAAATTCATATGTATTCAAAATATTTGAAGTCCATTTTGCAATCCCAGGAAAAATACAAGATTATTATTATCACTTTCTTGGATTTTTCCTGGGACTAAGCACTTTTTGCTCACTGTGTCAGCACACAGTTTTTTCTTTTGCACTTTTTTTTTTAACAGCATTTGCACTTGGTTTGTTTCATAGAAACAAATAATTTTGTATGATAGATTAATTATTTTATGCAATGACAGAGTTTATCATTATATATGATTGTTGGATTGAATGCATTTCACACGTGTACAGTAAAGGATTAGGTTACTAGCAGTGGGTTCACTATCACCAGATTGTGGGATTATAGATTTGTGCAGCTTGCTTCTTTTTTTCTTGAAAATTAACTGGTGATCATAGGCATGCATAGAGGGTGTGCCAGGTGTGCCTGGGCACACCGTAATCACCCCAAGCACATTAGCATTATCGCTCTGTGTGCAGGCAGGGAGATGGGAAATATCTCCCTCTGACCAGTTCTGACATTCATGAAGTGCTACCGTACTTCTTTTTCACTGTACCAGCTCTACCATAAAAGAGTGTGTGTGTCTATATGTATATGTAATATAAATAATCACACACATACATGTGTGTTTGATCTTTGGGGTGCACAGCACCCTAATGCAATAGGCTACACACACCTATGCTGGTGATTCCCCGGTACTTAGGTGACAGCAATCTTCTTTAATCCCTCAATCTTCTATTAATATCTTTGGCACTAGTTTTTCTTGTTGTTTGTCCAAGTGTTCGTTTTTATCTGGTCTATTCACTAATAAGTGAAGGGAGGTGAATTGTCAGAAAAATCTAAGCCAAAGTGGCTGAAGTAGAAAAAAAAAATGCTCTCATTGAAATATTTTTTAGGGCTGAAAAAACTAATCGATTAATCGACAGCTAATCGATTATGAAATTAAATCGATTACTATTTTCATAATCGATTAATCAGCCAGTAACATAATGGGGTTAAAAAAGAAAAAATGAGCCCTATATAGTACAAAAAAAGCAAATAATCACTACTGTGAATATTACTTTCACAGTTCTACAGTAAAAAAAATGAACCCCTTACAGTAGTGATTGTCTGCTTTTTTTTGTACTATAAAGGGCTAATTTTAGTTTTTTTAACCCCATTATGTTACTAAACGTCTTAGACCTGGTTCACATCTGTGTTTTTTGGTGCTTTTTGCAGAAATGCACTACAATTCATTTACATTGTTTCCTATGAGACACGTTCACATCTATGCTTTTTTCAGCCGCTGCATATTTGGAAAGGGTCAGGGACTTTTTTTAAACGCAAAACGGTGCTTTTTTTGGTTCAGTATACTTCAATGGAGAAGCTGCAGAAAAGCACATAATGCGTTTTTGCAGCAATTTGTGTTTTTTAATCTGCCCAACAACAAATTGGCCAAAAAAAAATGCAAAAGCGCAAATCGCAGCAAAATCACGTGCGCAAAAATAAAAAACGCACAGCAAAAAGCACCGCAGAAGCAGATCAAAAGCAAACTGCATAGGTGTGTACCGAGCCTTATGCTGGCCACACGGATCAATTTTAAGACGAGAATATTCAGATGAAAAATCTCTGTACATTCGCTGAAAGAATGTTGTTTGAAATTTTCACTTGGTTTTTAACATTCTGTTTTTAAAATTATTCTAATTTCTGAACGAAAACCACATACACTGTCTGAAAATTCCTTTGACCAAGAAGTTTTCTATTATTTACAAATTTTCCCATCACTGTGGTTGAAAATGAATGTCCATTTGACCCCACTTAAGGTTAGAAAATCAAACAAACGTTCTTAAAATTACTTTTTTTTTTAAGGAAGACATTCTTTATTTTTTTAAATAAAGAATAATTTGATCCGAGTCTGATGATATTTACCAGATTCACCCTTTAATAGTATTTACAGTACATCTCTCCTCTAATAGTTTATACAGTATATCTCTCCTCTAATAGTATATACAGTATATCTCTTCTGTCTGTTATTCTCAGAGTGGATTAGAGATTTTGCTCCCTAACCATATAGTTGGTTATTTATATTTACCACTGCATAGAGATATTTAAGAACAAATAGCTTTTTTTTTAAACTTAACATATTAACTAACTTATACACCACACTTTTTTTAAGGTTATTAATCGATTAATCAAAACAATAATCGGCCATGAAAATAATCTTTAGTTGCAGTCCTAATATTTTTAGTTCAGCTTTTTTGGCCTATATTTTATCATTTCCCTAAAAAATGTACCTCAGTTCACTGAATAGTGCATTAAGACAAAACTGATCTTTATAAAAAAACATTAAAATATTTGAATAAATTCAATACATAACACTGGATTACATCTTAGTTATTTTTTTTATTAGGGTGAACATTTAACAAAACATAGAAAAGAACACTTATAATATGAAAAACATTCTCAAAAACGATAAAAATGATACAATAAAAAAAACACAAAACAAAAATTGCAGTAATATGCGATAATATGCAATACTATGTGAAACAGTGATAGCATGCACTAATTCAAGAATCTAAAAAGCAAAAAGACATATGCATAAATTACTATCCCTAATTTGATAAAAAAATACAATATGCGATATGTGAAACAGTGATAAAAGTGCTTGAACCAAAGCAGGTATTCATCTGATTTTACATTAAAAAAAAACAATAAACTAAGTCACAAATAATAAAGTACATGTGCATCAAAAAGTGATGAGGAGATGTGAAGACCACATGCTCAAAAAACAGTTCTTGAAAGTGGTGAACACAATTGTTTCCACCATCCAGGCATCAGCCAGGAGTGTGCCCTAGCAGCTCACCTTAAACAAAGACCACAACAGGTCTAGTGGCGCTTTGCTATACAAATCCTTAATGGCAGTTCACCTCTGTGCACACCACACACCAGCACCAATTTAAGAAAAAAGCTTACATGGGATGACTATTACACAACATAACTGAACCAGAACTTACAGCAGACTTTTGCAAAGGAAGTTGATCTGGATTCATGCAATGCAGACTTGCTGCAATTGTGCAACAAACTTGTTAGGATTGGCAAGTCTAGCAAGAGCTTAGCAAGTCATTTTCAAACTTGCAGCACGATTACTTGCTATCTGGGCACATAGGTTGGACTTGATGGACTTGTGTCTTTTTTTATTATAATTTTTATTGTTTGGATTTGTATTTTCCTGTCAGCACAGAGTCCTATTCTTTTTGGCTTAGTTTAAGTTAAAAAAAAACTTAGTTAAAACTCAGAAAAGTTGAAAATTGTATACTCACCTTTCCGTAATTTTCCTTTCCTGGCGCATCTTCACGGCAGCATACACATGGGTTGTGACTCTGCCCCCACAACCTGATAGGACTGAATAGCTATAAAATGAAAGAGAGGGTCCCACCACAACATTCTCTGTATCTATCACCTTAAAAAGGGTGGGAGTCTGTATGCTGCCATGAAGATGCGCCAGGAAAGGAAAATTACGGAAAGGTGAGTATACAATTTTCCATTTCCTGTCGCATCATGGCAGCATACACATGGAAAATGACTCGCCGACTGGGTGGGTGCAAGAAAAAAAGATGTTTATTTAACAAGCAATTGAGGTAATGGCCTGAATGACTGACTTCCGGAATTCCACAGTTGTCAGTTGTGCGGAATTCACTTTATAGTGTGACATGAAAGTGTTCCTGGAGGACCAGACTGCAGCTTTACATATGGTCTCTGTGGATATTCTGCAGTATGCTGCCCATGAGGTTGCCACTGCCCTGGTAGAGTGAGCCTTCAAGCCCTCAGGTATTGGAATCTGCTGAATTGAATACTTTTTTTGATAGATCTCACCAACCATGAAGCAATGGTGCGTCGAGAGGCTGTCTGACCCCTCTTGAAATCATGGGGAATAACAAGGAGGTTGTTTGTCTTCCTGAAAGAGCTAGTTGCCTCGAGTTACACTGAGATGTTACCTTTGACATTTACAGTAATGGATGCGGATCGCCTTGGTTTGTGAGCAAGACTGGAAGGCTTGTCTCTTGGTTAAAATGAAATGAAGAGGCTACCTTTGGAATGAATCGATCCAAAGGTCTTAAAACGACTCTGTCCTGATAGAAGATCAAGCAGGGTTCCTTTATTAGCAGCACTTGTACTTCGGATACGCTTCTCACCAAAGTTATAGCGATGAGGAATGTTACTTTCAAGGTCAAGTCCCATAAGGATACAGACTCGATAGGATAAAAGGGCTCATGAGATAGTGTTTCCAAGACTACCGATAGATCCCAGGTTGTAAAGGTAGGTTTTCTAGGAGGTTTTAGCTTTAGACAAGCTCTCAGGAATTGTATGACGAGAGGGTTCAGGGCCCACTTGACTCACGTCATGGCTGATAGCGCAGAGACGTGTACCTTGAGGGTGTTTGGGCTAAAGCCCTTCTTGGAGAAAGCCAAGGATCTGTGTTACGTCAGGAGATGATGTACTCCAAGATTGTTGTTACTAGTCGGTGGCGGGAGAGAGGCCCCCCTCCCGCCATGCTCCAGTGCCCTCCGCCACTTACTGGAGCCGCTGGCAGCGGCGGAGGTGATCGGGTCCGCTCTCCTCTGTGGTATGGAGCTGAGTGAGGGGAAGATGGCCCCACCCGGCTCCATACCATTGCAGGACAGAAGCGATGTCAAAACGTCACTTCCGCCCATAGCTTTTAAAAAGGGACTTTATTTTATTTATTTTTTCAAATGACATTTTTTTTATTGCATTTCAGTGTAAATATGCGATCTGAAGTCTTTTTGACCCCAGATCCCATATTTAAGAGGTCCTGTCATGCTTTTTTTCTATTACAAGAGATGTTTACATTCCTTGTAATAGGAATAAAAGTGACACAATTTTTTTTTAAAAGAACAGTAAAAAAAAAATGTTGGGTATAAATTTACTCGGCGTAACATCTTTCACGATATAAAAAAATTGGGCTAGCTTTACTGTTTTCTTATTTTTTAATTCAAAAAAGTGTATTTTTTCCAAAAAAGTGTATTTTTTCCAAAAAAGTGCGCTTGTAAGACCGCTGCGCAAATACGGTTTGACAGAAAGTATTGCAACAAGTATAGGCCCAAGTGTATGGACGTTTTTTCAAATTCACACTTCTCCGCTTTCGCATAGAGTCAGTGTTCCCTCAGTATGGATAGTACCTTTTTAACGTGGGTTCGGTGCAGCTCCAAGGTGGTAGAGAAGATGAGGATAGCCTGGGGGGTTACACAGTGCAAATGGCATAACAAGATATTCAAAATGCCCAAAGCGAGTTTGAAAGGCTATCTTCCATTCATCGCCCTCACAAATGCGTACAGGATTGTAGGTACCCTGTAAGTCCAGCTTAGTAAAGACTTGGGTGACACGGAGTTCTCTGTAGTCTACACAGGATCTAAGGGTATGGTCTTTTTTCTCCACAAAGAAGATCCTGGCACCAGCTGGGGAAGATGAAGGACAAATAACCCCCTTTTCTTTTTTTCTTTTTATTATTTATTTTCATTTTATCGATGTACAAAAAAAAAAAAACTTCAAAATTCCAACATGATTACATTTAATAAGTACTTTTCAATCCCCCCATGAATCCTACCCACTCACCCCCCTCCTCATCCTATCCCCGTCCCCACCCACCTAATCCCTAGCTAGTTTTCTCCATTTCTCATAATTTTCCCAGTTCACCCTGTCTTATCCTCCTACAACCTCCACATATCTCATCGTATTCTTAAACGCCCTCCAATCTTTCCGTCTATCTACCATTCCCTCCATTCCCTCCTCTCCGCAGTATCTCAGATATATGTCTCTTCTACCCTTCCAATTCAGTCTTTTATTGTGGGGCTTTCTATTTCTTGCCAATGTTTTGGTATCTGACTTTTGGCTGCATTCATCAGATGAGGTATTATGGATTCTTTATATTATTTAATTGAACTTGTCCCGTGGAATAAGCATGTCCAGGGATATTGTAATATTTCTCTGTTAGTAATCTTTTATTAAATGTAAAATCTCTTGCCAGTATCTTTTTTTTTTATAACTGACAATTTTTATTAATTTTCCACAGAAAAACAAATACAGCATTTTAGCATTGGGTACAAGAAGAGAGAGAGATCATGATATCACAGTTCAATTTGGCACAGTATCACCCACATGTTGGGCGGCAGATCTTTACAGTATAAACAGTTTGTGACAAAAAGAAATAGGTTTACTGGATAGTAATACATCTCAAACAGTGTATCCTCTAGTACCATATGCTCAAACATATAAATTCTTAGATAGAGAGAAGAAAGAAGAAAGAAGGGAAAGACAGAAGAAGGGGAAGGGGGGGGCCACTCGTCTCCAGGGTCCGGAACAGGCCGGCGGGGAATGGGTCGTTAATACATAAACGACATATACCTTTAGGTCGCAGGGGTCTCCAACAAAACCCAGGGTTCCCAGATACGATTATGTTTGTCAAGTGTATAATTTAATGAGGCCGTGAGATATTCCATTCTCTTGACATCTCTGATCCTGGAATGCAGCTCAGTTAGTGAGGGTGGTTCTCTTTTTTTCCACTTTAAAGCCACCAGGCAACGTGCTGCAGTAAGCACATGGGCTAAGAGTTTTTTGGACACTTTAGAGAAGGTGGCAGGTGGAAGGCCCAAGAGAAAGGTCCTCGGATCAAGGAGCATTTCAACATCAAAGATGGACTGGAGTAGGGAGTGAACCATACTCCAGTAGGGAATGATTAGAGGGCAGGCCCAATAGACATGAAATAGTGTTCCCCTATCTTTATAGCATCTCTAACAACGGGAGTCGGCTATAGGGTATATGGAGTGGAGCAGGTCAGGGGTCTGATACCAATGAAATAGAATCTTAAATTGATTCTCTTTATAAAGCGTGCATATGGAGCTTTTAGTAGCCTGGGTCCATATGGATTGCCAGGTCCTTAAGGATATCTCTGTGCCCATTGCCTGCTCCCACTTAGCCATATATGAATGTCGCGGCCCGTCTGGTGAGAAATCTGTGATCAGTATCTGATAGGTGCGGGAGATCATGCCTCTAGGGGACGAACCCTCTAAGCAAAGCTTTTCAAAGTCTGTGAGGGGAGAAAAACTCAAATTCGACCCCAGTGATTGTGCATAATGGCGTAGTTGTAGGTAACTGAAAAAGGCCTGCTTGGGGATGTCAAAAGACTTTTGCAGGTCTAGGAAGGGTCGTAACATTCTGGTTTTAGGATCAATTAGTTGTCCAACGGAATATGGCCTTATCCATCCAAAAGTGGGACATCTGTGAAGTTAAGCTGTCAGGAATATTGGGTGTGAATAGGAATGAGGTGACTGGGGATGATGTGGTGGTGAGCGGATATTTCGATTTAGCCCGTCGCCATAAGGTACGTAATAGAGCCATCGGTCCTAGCAGTTGTACGCTGCCGAGGGATATATCAGAGCTCCAAAGCATGGAGTTTGGGTGTATGGGGGCTAGCCACAGCTTTTCTATCTGTGTCCACCTATTGTAAGCATGTAGGGAACACCAGGAGGCTATAGGTCTCAGTTGAGCTGCCAGATAATACTTAGCTATGTTGGGGAACGCCAGTCCACCTTGGTTACGTGGGGCATATAAAACAGATCTAGCAACTCGGTGTCTTTTATAATTCCAGAAAAAGTTTATCATGTCGGCTTGGAGTTTTTTTAGGTGTGAACACGGAATGGGAATAGGGAGTGTCTCAAAAAGATATAGAAGTCTGGGTAGTACCGTCATCTTCAAAGTTGCAAGTCTACCAAAAAGGGACAGTTTCAGAGATTTCCATTTGGTTAGGGACGCTCTGATAGAGGTGAACATTTGGGGGAAATTGGCTTTGTATAGTGTATCGTACGTGGATGTTATATGTATCCCCAGGTATTTTAAGGAAGAGGACTGCCAAGAATATGGAAATGTTTGCAAAAGTGTGGATAATGTATGGGGGGATAAATTAAGAGGGAGAGCCTCCGTCTTGGAACTGTTAATTTTATAACCTGAGAGGGTGCTATATCTTTCCAGCTCCACTTGTAAGTTTGGGAGGGATATGCGAGGTTGGGCGAGAGTGCGAAGAACATCATCCGCAAATAAGGAGATCTTGAATTCTCTAGTACGGACTGGAATACCATGGATACTTGAATTATTTCTGATATGGGCTGCTAACGGTTCAATGCATAGGGCATATGGCAAAGGGGAGAGTGGGCAACCTTGTCGGGTCCCATTGGAGATCAAAAAGGTAGGGGAGGTGGCGAAGTTAGTGCGAACCTGGGCTGTTGGGGCCGAGTATAGATGGGTAATAGCTCGGAGGAATGGGCCCTCAATACCGGCCCGGTTGAGAGTCGCGAACAGGAAAGGCCAGCCCAGCCTGTCAAAGGCTTTTTCGGCATCCAGGCTGAGCAGTATTGCCTCCATTGAGTTCTTGTTCGCAACCTCCACCAGGTCAATAACCCTCCGGGTGTTATCCCCAGCCTGGCGGCAAGGGATAAAACCCACCTGGTCCCTATGGACCAGGGATAGCATAAAATTGTTTAGTCTATTTGCCAACAATTTCGTAAAAAAATTTAAGTCTGTGTTGAGGAGTGCTATTGGTCTGTAATTGGGCGGGAGAGTGTGGTCTTTCCCTGGTTTTGGGATTAATGTCAGGTAGGAATTTTGCATATCTCTGGGAATGGGTGTGTCAGAAAGAAATGAGTTAAAGAGATTTGTCATATGGGGGAGTAAATGTGATAGGAACGTCTTGTAATAAAGGTATGGTAGTCCATCAGGCCCGGGGGCCTTATTGTTTGGCAACATTTTGATTGTTTCTGTCACCTCCTCCTCCGTAATGGAGGCATTAAGAGTCTCCAGAGCAGAGGAGTATCCGCTTCCGCTAAATAAGTATGGATGGCCTGGGATAGGTCAGGAGGGGGTGGGTTGTGCGGAACACTCGGGTCATTATACAGTACAGAATAGAAGTCATGAAAAAGTTGTGCTATTTTATTAGGGTGGGACTGAAGGACCCCATTTGCCTCCCTAAGTTGTGTAGTTGTGGTAGTTGCTGCTTTGTCGCGAAGCTGTTTCGCCAAGAGCGTATGTGATTTGTTGGCTTTGTCGTAGTAAGGCTGTCTAAGCCTAATTAACACCTTTTCTATTTTACCCATTTCGATATCTTTCAATCCGGCCCGAACACTAGTGAGTTCTCTAAGGGTTGTTAGGGACGGAGACGCGAGCAAACGCGCTTCCAGATGTTTAAGTCTGTCTAAAAGGGCGCTGCGTGTTGTATTAGCGTTTCTCTTCAGGGCAGTGGAGAGCGAAATGCATTGACCTCGAAAGACCGCCTTATGGGCTTCCCACAAAGTTGAGGTGGAGATCTCAGAGGAGCCATTTTCCGCAAAGTAAAGTTTTAGAGTATGCTCTAATTCTATTCTAGATGGGTCATGTTTAAGTAGAAAGTCGTTTAGGCGCCAGTGGCATTTACGAAAGGAGCTTGGGGAGAGTGTCAGGGAGAGTGTAATCGGAGCATGATCCGACCAAGAAATGGCTTGAATGCCTGGGTTCATGCATGTACGTAGGGTCGGGGCGTTGACAAAAAAATAATCCAGTCGTGAGTGGGACATATGGGGATGGGAATAGAAAGTAAATAGTTTAGCAGATGGATAGGTGGTGCGCCAAGTATCAAACAAGGCATATTTCCTAGTAAGTTGGCGAAACTGGGCGGCCGTTCTATTGGTTGTTACTTGGGATTTCCTCTGGCCCACTGAGTGTTTATCAAGACCCGGAGAGTGGACAAGGTTAAAATCTCCTCCGATCACCAGGTATTGATGGGGGGCCTCAAACAGGCGGTCGAAGACCTTAGACAAAAAGGGGATTTGATTCGTGTTTGGGGCATAGATGTTACAAAGAGTGATATTCGCTCCTCCCCAAAGGCCTCGAAGGATGAGGTAGTGTCCCAGTGGGTCAGAGTATAGGGATTGCAGCTGGAAGGGGGAGCCTTGTCTAAAAAGAATTGCCACCCCTGCCCGTTTATGTGGGCCAGAGGCCTGGTATATATGAGGGTATTGTCGCCGTGCAAATGTCATAGTGCCCGTTTTATCAAGGTGGGTCTCCTGGATAAAAATAATGTCAGCTTTGGACCGTTTGAACTCCCGTAGCGCTAGGCTTCTCTTAACATTTGAGTTAAGGCCCTTTACGTTTAGTGAAAATATGTCAATCATGGTGGATATGTTGCGGAAAGAGACGGTTGCTTACCTAGTGGGTGTAGTAGGGTCTTGGAATATAGGATGTCCCTATATTGGGTCTCCATGGTGAGTACGGTTTGGAGATCTGCGACCCTCCGAACCTGAACCAGGGCCCAGAGGCGAGCGGCGCCCATAGAATTAAAAAAGGGAAGAGGGACGGAGATAGCAGTAAGGGAAGAGCAGAAAAAAAAAAAGAGTAAAAAACAGAAAAAAAAACACAGAAATTAGTACGAAGTCAAGTTTAGTTAACCATTCACAATATAACCCACCTACATAGAGTGATAGGGTGGGAGACTCCGGAGGGCCCCCTCTGACATCAGAGGCAATAGTGCCATTGTCAGAAAAAATAAAGGAAGGAGCCATTCGGAGAGCCCCGGGGGGGAGGAGAGGACGGACCCAACGAGGGGACGACCCCCCTCCGGACCTGCCTGCATCTAAATTCGCAAAAGAAAAACTAGATAACAGAAAAAACATGGAACCTGCATGCATAAACTGGCAACCGACATATCTATACTCCTGGTTGTGACCCGAATAAAAGTATAAACCACTGAGGCCATTGGTTCGTAAAATTTGGGGCAGTAGTAAGATGTGTCCTGCAAGTTCAAAATACTGTAATATAAAAACACAGGTGCAAAGGATACCTCTCTACGTGGTGGTATTCTCCTATAGTTTGATCCCCGACAGGGGGGGAGCGAAGAAAAAAAGGAGTGAAGGGAGGGGGGGGATAACCCTCTCAACTAGCCATGCTCCTCCTCTAAAACAAAAAGTTAGTTGGAGTGGAGAGAAAGAGAGTGAGCAAGTGGGTATGGGAAGATGCAGAAGAGGGGGGATGGGGGGGTAGAGAGGGGAAGGGGGAGGGGAGGAGAGGGGAGGGGGGGGAAAGGGGGGGGAGGGGAGAGGAAGAGAGGATATGTGTGAAAGAGGAGGAGCATGGGGGGAAGGAGGGGAGCGGATGGCCTAGCCCGGCTCATTAAGCAATTCCTATCAAAACTTTACAGTCATAATCAAACGTATGTTGCTAACTTGATAAAGGATCTGTTTGGTGGGTAGGTCCATACTACAAATGGGTAGGATGAGCAGAATATGGTTCCGGGTTCTTAGATATAGAAATAGGGAAAGACTAATCAAGTAAACCTGGAGTCAGTCTGGAGTAAGGACTTTAAATGAGCAGTAGTTCATCTCTGACGGGGTGGTGGAGAAGGACCTGCAGATCGCGGTCTTGTGCGTTTCCGGCCTGCGACTTGGATCCAAGGGTCTGGGCGAGGTGGAGGTGCTGGCAGCGGTTCCCATCCAGGGGTAGGTGGTACCGGAATATCCAGTTCTCTGCAGAAAAATTGAAGATCTTCCGGATATCGGAGGGTTGTGGACCTTCCATCTTTTTTTGCCGTGAGGCTAAAGGGGAAACCCCAATGGTAGCAAAAGTCATGTTCTCTTAACAGGGTGAGGAGTGGTTGCAAAGATCTTCTTTGTTGAAGGGTGATCCAAGAGAGGTCTGGGAAAAGTTGTAGGGAGGCCCCGTCAAAATCAATGGTATGCATGTTTCGCGCCTTTCTCATAATGTCCTCTTTGAGGGTGTAGTTATGTACCCTGCAAATCACGTCCCGTGGGCGGGATCCTGGTCCCCGGGGGCGCAAAGCTCGGTGTGCACGGTCCAGCTTAACTCGTTGGTGTTCCGGGCGACCTAAAATGTTATTGAAAATGGCTTGTAAAGTCACATTCAGGTCTTCTTCTTGTGTCGCCTCCGGTAGGCCTCTGACCCTAATATTATTACGCCTACCTCTATTGTCGAGGTCCTCAAGGTGGCGTTGGAAGTCTCTGAGGGTAGTGGCTTGTGAAGTTAAGCGGTCATGTATTTGTGAGATTTCAAATTTAGTGTCGTTTGTTTCCTCCTCTAAGGATGCGACTTTAGTGGACAATTGGTGAAGGTCAGTGCGAAGCATATTAATCTCAGTTCTGCAAGTGTCTCGTACTTCTTGAATTAGCATACGAAAGTCCTGTTTTGTGGGCATACAACGGACGTAATCCCGCCAAGATGTACATGCTTCAGGGTCAGGGTCAGAGTCTGATGTAATGTGAGCATGAGAGCCCTGCACTACAGCTGAATAGGAAGTATGGGGGGTCCCCTCTGTGGTGGTAATGAAGAGGGAGTAGTGCTGGCATGCTTATTTAGCAGCGGGCCGTGTGGGCTCCCCAGTTGTGAATGAGCCCCCTGTGATCCTGGTGGCCTTGAGGCCTGTGAAAGTGCTGGGGCCTGGGCTGTATCCCTCTGGAGAGGGGAGAGAGAGGGGGCTCTGTCCCTGTGTGGCTGGGAACGTTGCGGCAGGGAACGGGGGTCCCATTCTGGGGCATAGGAGTCCCAGGAGGGGGATAGCTGGCCGGTGGATGCAGATGGCGCAGGCCCTATGAGGCATGGGGGAAAAGTTTGTGATAAGCTGCCCAGTACATGGCCTCCGGAGGGGGAGCCGATCGAGAGGTCAGCAGGGGGGATCGGAGAGTGGGTGGTGGGTAGGTCACCCTCGGATCCATACCTGTTACTCCTGCGGTCCACGGAGGCTTGTAGAGGAGGAGAGGGTGAGGTTGCTGTGTGTGGCGCCGGCGCCATCTTGGCCTCGTGGTGTCCGGCCGTAGCTCCCTGCCTGAAATATTCAGTGATGAGTGGCGGGGGGACCGAGGAAGAGCGAGTTGTGTGTCCTCTGGGGTCCGTTTCTTTGTTTTTGCGTGGTTTGCCCATATTTTGCTGCGGAGAGGTGCAGGTTCCAGCTCTATGCAGGCAGGTCGGAGCGGGAGCCTCAGTGAAACACGTCCACCCGGGAAGCCATCCAAGCCACGCCCCCTGCCAGTATCTTTTTATTTGTGGGCACTTCTACCTTATGTGGGCCATCGTTCCTACTACTTTACATCCTCGCCAGCAATGTGGTGATTTCCCTGTTTGATATTTGCATATTTTATCTGGGGTTATTTACCACCTTGTAAGGCATTGGTAGTTCATCTCTACTGTATTCGTATCTACTGTGGAGCTATTTACCAGTCTCAATATTTTTCCTAATTTTTGTTTGTTCCCCCCATGTTCCTAATTCTTTTTCCCATTTTTTTATGTATGGCGGGACCTACAGCCCCTCCATTGCCATTAACATTTTATAAATCCGTGATATACCATTTCCGGTGTTAGATGTGTAGCGGTTGGTTACCACTAGTTACTAACATCCACCAAATCACCCTGCTGTCAGACCCATATCTATCACCTCTGAGACAATGAGCAGTCATTTGCGTAGTTTTGTTGTGTTTATTACGGGATACAACTTGGTTGGGGTAAAGGAAGATATGGGATGCCCATAGCACTTATTGAATCATCATTACATTTGTAGAACATTGATTAGCAGCTTTAGCCCTGAAAATGATGCACTTCTAACATTCACAATCTATCCCCTCTGCATATCTCCACTGCAGACTGTTGCTCCTCTTCCTCTGCACTCACTACTGCAGATTATCACTCCTCTAGATTCCTCTCCTCTTGTACAAATCCTCTACTGCTAAACTGTTATGCCACATACACACGATTGGAAATTCTGCTAGCAAAAGTCTGATGTGAGCTTTTGGTCGGAAATTCCGACTGTGTGTATGCTCCATCGGACTTTTGCTGGCAGAATTCCCGTGGAAGCGCTCGGTCTGGTAAAACTAGCGTTCGTAATGGAGATAACACATTTGTCACGCTGTAAATTTTTGGATCGTTTAATGCAGCGCATTCTTTTGTTCTTTCTAATGCTAGAAGAATGAAGTTGTTTTGCTGCTGATATTCACACAGAGTTCTGACAAACTTATTTCTTTATTATTTCTTGTGATCTCCTTAATATTTTTAGTTTTTAAAGCCAGATCTCCATAATAATGTTTACAATTATTTTTTATAGTGATTTTTTTTCCCTATTTTTATTTAAATCAAGATCTCCTTTTTTTTGATTATTTTAAAATTATTTTCTACCACAACAACATTATTATCTTATATTTTTTAACCTCAAGGAGGTTGGTGTCCCTTGTTAATTTGACATTGTATGTTTGAAATGTACCTTCCTACTCACAAACAAATTCTCCTTTTTTAATAAAAACGCATAGCCAAGTGTTTGCTGAAAACAAAATTACCATTTATTCTGGGTCATAACAAAAGAAAGAGGGAAGGCAACGCTGGAGAAACTGCAGAAATTTGCGAAGCCTTTGGACCCCAGGGCACACATCAACTATTTGGAAAAGAAAATTGGTAGTCTGAGGAGTCCATACAATAGGGAGCACAATCTGGTCCTGGACTCCGAGAGATCAGGAACAGCCGCAGATGACATATATGTCCCCAGGCTGTGGTACTACAACAGCCTGCGTCTTCTGTCAGACCAGACTGAACCCAGGCCATCACTTTCTTGTCTTACTTGCACGCTTTCTTCCAGGATGTGGCTTTGTTCGTCGAGTTGTGGTAGGAGGTGGAGGGGGTGAAGGAGGAGGAGGAGGTGGAGGATGGACGAACTCAGAAAGGTGTGTGTTTTCTGTCAGTTGGCCACTCAACCCCTTATTTAGGGTCAGGAAAATTATGTTTTCACAGATGAGGCGAAGGCCCTCCTCCATTTCCTGCATTTTCGCTGCTACTATGCAGCCATAGCCCTCTTAAACACTGGGGGGGGGGGTCTCACAGGGTCGCATGAGCATCCCGAATGAGGGCAAGTGCTGCCTTCTCCACGTTCCTCCCCTTCCTGGGCCTTTTGGGTGAAAGGCGGAGGGGCGGGACCTGGGATTGGGTCAGTTCACTGGGCCCCGCCACCTCCTGGCTGCCACTTCCCCCTGCCACCTCCTGGCTGCCACATTCCAGACCCTCATCCTGGCTGAGGCTTTCCTGTGTATAAAAAAGGGATATAGTTTTAGTTTTTGCTTCATCAATCACACACAATTTTCAGCTCATGACTGTTGCAAATTGAATGTTAATATATAGAAAAGACTATCATTCTGACCCCAGCATTTTTCATTCTTGTCCCAATTATTTTTGGCCACTACTGTCTAATGATATATAAAACACTTTTTTGTTCAATCATTAATTTCTTATCAATAATAACATCTAGTTAACATCATTAATTTTAGGACAAGAAATATGTAGAAAAATACTAAACCTGCCTCAAGCTGGGCTCCTCCACTTCTTCCTGGATGGAAGGCCCAGGTTGGTCCTCGGAAGCCTCAGCTGGGGGGGGAAGGAAGTGTGGAAAGTGATGACCTCACTTCAGTCTGGTCTTCCAGAAAACACATTTTGTTGTAGTACCACAGACTGGGTACATACACGTCCTCTGCTGCTGCTCCTGACCTCTGAGATGCCAGGACCTTATTACGCTCCTTCTTGTATGTGCTCCTTAAGCTACCAATTTTCCTGTCCAAAAAAATCGCTGTCTGCGTTGGGGACCTCCATCTTCACAAATTCCAACAGTTTCTCCAGCGCTGCCTTCCTATCTGGTCTGTTATGGTATAAATTATGTTTGACTTGCCACAAACTGGGCAGAAACCTGTACCTATCGATAAACTGGCTCATAAACTCAGGCTTTTTGAATGGATTCATTATTTCTGCAAGACAACAAACAAGAGAAAAATACTAATGTCAGGCTAAACTCTCATAATCTTATCAGAATATAGGCCTCAATCTAGAAGCAGTATAGGCCACTGATACCCCAAGTTAAAATGTTACCTTCCTTCTCACGATCGGCACTTCCTCCACTCACAGATCGTACGTCCGACACATGAGCTTTAAATTTTATATACACTGCGCATGCGTGAATCTCCACCAGCGTCGCCCGCCCCTGACGTTCTTTCTAGAAAATTCCCAGCCCCTTCTCTTTCGGAGCAGTGGGAGAGGACATGGCGGAGACACAGCAGGTGTGGAATTCCAGTAACGATGAGGAAAGCCCAGAGCCAGAAACGTTCCAATCCCGAAGGAGATTTAAGGCCTCAAACATGTCCTTTGTAGAGATGGTGGACATCTTGAAGAGGGCTGACTATGATGGGAAGTATGGACCTTACCTAAACCCAAATGTGAGAAAGGCCAAAATCATGTCTAAAGTTGTGAGAAGTCTTCACAGGAATTTTGGGGTACGGCGATCCAAGGAGCAATTGAGAAAACGCTGGTCAGACCTGAAATTGAGGGATCAGGATCAGTACAGAAGGATTAAGAAAGTGCTTCTAAAAAGTAAGTATTTGTCCTGTGTTCCTATTATTATTATTACTTGCATGCTGCTCCATGTCCTTTTCTTTACTGTTGTATAGTTTTAAATGGCAACTTTCAGGCTCGCGGGCACAGTAATCAGTCGTAGTAAACATCATTCGTTCGCCCACTAATAATACAATGTTTTTTGCAGATACAGGGTTAACTACATTTGGTCATGCCTATTTGTATTAAAATAAGTTTAGTACATTGTTGTCTAGATGTGTTTGTAATTAGAATGAAATGCAAACTTTATTCAGTGTAATGTAAGGAGAGGACACTCCTCAGCTGTTTACACATTTGCACTCAGGAGCACTAGTGTGGGACACCAGAACAAACTTTTTAGGGTGTCCCACACAGGTGCTCCAGTGGATACTAGGGGTGTGTCCATGTGTGAATATTGTCCAAAAAAGGTAAGTATGCCAGCTTTGGTAAGGGAAAAAATCATGTATTCAGCTTGGAACTTTGCCAAAACAGACAATTGTACGACAGTTCCAAGCAATGTTTCATATTCCTATTTCTGGCCTCAAATATCTGACATGTACCTCGTATGTGAGCCTGACGTTGCAGAGGGAGACCTCTCATACAGCCCTGGTTCCCAGGTCACTGGAGTTGAGGACAGTGACCGTAGGAGCACAGTGGGGTGGATGATGTCCACTGGGAGGCACTGGAACTGGCTGGATTGCCGGGTGCAGGTAGCTGGATGCAGGTTAACAGGGTGCAGATAAGCTGGATGCAGGTCAGCAGGCTGCAGGTAAGCTGGATGCGCACAGCAGGCAGAAGCAAGGTCAGACAAGCCGGGTCATACACAGCGGATCAGTTCAGCAGAATCGACAGGCAAGGAATGGTCAAGTTCAGGCTGGTTCTGGTAGCAGGAGATCAGGCAGGCAGGTAAACAGGATCAGGGTCAAGGAAAGCCAAGGTTCAGAATTGGAGACAGCAGCGTGGTCAGAGAGCCAGGTCGGAAGGTGATCAGATGCAGATTACAGGAACAGGTCACAGGTGAAGCTGCAGATCAGGCAGCAAGAGCTGAACGGTGGAAGCCCCTGTTAAAGGCCACTGGGTGCCAAAGCCGCGTCACTGTGCGCGCGCACGATCTCCGCGATCAGCGTGCACATGCGCATTGGCGCATGCCTGTTCGCTACTGGGGACCTGTTGGTGGGGATGCGCCTGAGCCCTGTTGCAGGTCTGGAAGTAGTATGTCCATGACATCCCCCCCCCCTAAAGGGCAACCTCCAGGTGCCCAAAAGAGCTATTTTCTGAGGATGTCTGCGGAAGAAGGCCTGGATCAGTTCTTGGGCATGCACATTTTGCTTAGGTTCCCATGAGTTCTCCTCTGGTCCATACCCCTTCCACTTGATTAAAAATTGAAGTTGGTTACCTCTCCTCCTGCAGTCTACGACAGCCTCCACTTCATACTCCTCGTCCTTATTAATAATAACTGGTTAGGGTGGCCACGATCCTCTGTCCGGGAAAGGATCAGGTACTGTGGGTTTAAGCAGAGACATGTAAAACACTGGGTGCACTTTGAGTGACTCAGGCAAGGTAAGTTCATAGGAGACCTCATTTAATTTCCTTTTAACTGGGAAAGGGCCAATGAACCTGGGTGCCAGCTTCTTTGAAGGGCAAGCCATCTTGAGGTTGGTGGTAGATAACCACACCTGATCACCTGGTTGGAGACGTAATTCACCTCTTCTCTTCCTGTCATAAAGCCTCTTGTTGGTTGCCTGCGCTTTGGCCATAGCTTCTTGCAACAGCTTGTTGTTGCGACCCAGGAACTCGACAGTGCTATGTACTGCTGGAACTGGAGATTCCGCTAGAGGCAAAAGTGCTACCCAATCATCTTGGACAAATGAGGTAAAACAACGGATGTACTGTTCCAGGGTTTGGTTCGTCCTCTCAGTTTGTCCGTTAGTCTGGGGGTGGAAAGCAGGTGACATGGAAAGTTCAATTTTCAGGAGTTGGCATAGTGACCTCCAGAAGCGGAAGCGGGAGGTGACCTCCAGAAGCGGGAGGTGAACTGGACTCCTCTGTCAGATACAATGTTGGTTGGTACCCCGTGCAGCCTTACGATCTCCCTGACGAACACCCGGGTGGTTTCCAAGGCAGATGGCGTACTCTTTGGGGGTATGAAGTGGGCCATCTTAGACAGATGGTGAAGGGAAAAGCTGCTGCGCCCACCAAACAAACAAATATACGTGAGAAATGAAAAATGTAGTAAACACAATAAGCAGCCAACACCACCAATTAGACTAATTGTGACAACAAATATAAAAACAAAAAGTGTAGCGCTATAATATGTCAGTCAGCAACGTTAGGGTGTGCTGATTGGCCAACAGTGTATATCAAAAGTTAAGTAGTATTCGATCATATATACAAGAGCAATGAAACAGTGAGAATTCCAATATTCCAAAGAAAACCACTCTTATCATGTCCTTTGTGATATAACCATGTAAAAAATGTGCGTCACACAAATTAAACCCAAACCCCTACAACAGAACACAAGCATGTAGGGGTGGGAATAAGTGGTAAATCCCTGAAGTGAGAACAGTTCTTTTAATCAGGTGGAGACCTCTTGGAACATAGATATAGATCTCATAATAATGGTTGTTAATGATGGACTCCTCCAATGATCAGCCTGGTGCAAAAGTAACATAAAATGCCCTTACCGGACGCGGTGGACTCACAAACCGTACAGCGGTGAGTCGTACGAGCTTAAACCGTGTAGCACGGTAGGGTTGTAGCTGTTCCTGGTCTGCAATCGGATGGTCCTGAGAAGAACTCCAGTCCTGAACAGTCTCCCGGTTCGTCCTCCAGCACTCTCTTGGGTCTCAAGCAGTTTGAGATAGGGAAAAAGTGGAAGAAAAAAGGCTCCACATAGTGTAAATCCAATTAATCAGGAGATTTATTGTATAAAAGATTTTTTCCAACGAAAAAGTTCCAGTTAAAAACAAAATTCATAAAGATGTATTTAGCGCAGTAGACAGATGGTATAAGGTAGCGTCCTACACCCGACGCGTTTCGTCTGAGAAGACATCAACTGGGGTACAGCTAACCTCTCATCTGCTGCGCTATTTATTAAAAAGTACTCAAATTGGCATCGGGGGCACCTGTGCGGCGTGACTTCCAGCTGACTCCCTATCTGGCCTATCGAAAATTGAGTTCCTGATCCAAACCAAGCCTCGGTTTGGGTCTCATGTGCAGCCAATGCTAATTGGGCGGTGGGGACATGTGATCCCCACATCCAGGCATCACAAAGTGGTGACGCGGAGCCCAATCTATTAGTCCTAGTTAGCTGGCTGTTTGTGGATGTGTGCGTCACCGCGTATCTACGCGGCGACGTCCCGTATCCACCATACCCTCTCATTTTTCAGAGAAAAGCAAGCAGCGAGGAACAGCTCGCATCGCGCAGGCGCAGCAGCGCGGTATCGAAAGTCCATCCCACCTGAGGTTGTCAAGGGATAGTGTTTATGAACAAGCACCAATCGGAAACACCTCCTCACTCCATTCGCCGCTCATATTATTCTCTATACATACTAGGATTGTCGGACATAGATCCTGTGACATCCAGAGAGAATATAATCACTGGGCATAGGAATAATGTAGGTGCATAGACTATTGAAATCATCGAGGGGAACTTTGAATGCGGAACCATGATAGTCACGACACACGTGTTCCCCCATGTTTACAAACATTGTTCTTGAGCAGAATAATACAATCTCTTACACAACTATGTATTACAAAAAAAATCTTTTATAAAAAATATATATATAAAAATATAAAAAAATCCTTGTAGAAGATGCACAGTTTGTAAATGGAATGCTTGCCAGGCACGCAAAATGGAAACATTCAATTCCACTACTACAGGCAAAGAATACAAAATGAAACAATTCGCTACATGTAAAACTCCATATATTGTATATCTCATTACATGTCCGTGCAAAAAGCAATATATTGGCCGGACAATACGTAATTTCACCACTAGGGGGAAAGAACACATCACAGCAATCAAGAAAGGCAAAACCAACCATAGCGTTTCCAAACACTATGCATCACATCACGACCGCAACCCAGCAGGGACCACTTTCCAGGTTATAGACAGGTTTATTCCACATTGGAGAGGAGAATCCAGCATAAGGGGAGTCTCTAGACTCGAAACCTGGTGGATACATCAAATCAAATGTTATGTACCCCATGGTTTAAACATCGAGTGGGACATAAATGCGTTCATCAATCAGTCTTAAGACCCTCATTATGTCTCTCCCTCCATCCTCCATCTTGGAAATTTCCATACATATTTTCTGGTTGACTGTCGGTACTCCAATTTGTATTAGATTTTGTCATCCCTACCACATTGATTCCACAATATATATAACGTCCATTCGACTCGCTATTTTTTAAAATTTTTACTTTTTTGCCTCTCTTCCCTATTCCCCCTTTTTTTCTGTTCACATCATAATAGGAAGCATCTAAGATCCAATACAGGGTGTCAAATAAGAAGCTTTTATATCCCCTTCCTTAGATACGCGTTCTTGCTAGAAGGCTTTGGCTGCTATGACCAATATATCAGGTGGATTTTTATTCTCTGCGATTATACACCTGTTTAGACACATCTATACATATGTATTCTTTTAAATTTTTTTATATTTTTATATATATATTTTTTATAAAAGATTTTTTTTGTAATACATAGTTGTGTAAGAGATTGTATTATTCTGCTCAAGAACAATGTTTGTAAACATGGGGGAACACGTGTGTCGTGACTATCATGGTTCCGCATTCAAAGTTCCCCTCGATGATTTCAATAGTCTATGCACCTACATTATTCCTATGCCCAGTGATTATATTCTCTCTGGATGTCACAGGATCTATGTCCGACAATCCTAGTATGTATAGAGAATAATATGAGCGGCGAATGGAGTGAGGAGGTGTTTCCGATTGGTGCTTGTTCATAAACACTATCCCTTGACAACCTCAGGTGGGATGGACTTTCGATTCCGCGCTGCTGCGCCTGCGCGATGCGAGCTGTTCCTCGCTGCTTGCTTTTCTCTGAAAAATGAGAGGGTATGGTGGATACGTGACGTCGCCGCGTAGATACGCGGTGACGCACACATCCACAAACAGCCAGCTAACTAGGACTAATAGATTGGGCTCCGCGTCACCACGTTGTGACGCCTGGATGTGGGGATCACATGTCCCCACCGCCCAATTAGAATTGGCTGCACATGAGACCCAAACCGAGGCTTGGTTTGGATCAGGAACTCAATTTTCGATAGGCCAGATAGGGAGTCAGCTGGAAGTCACGCCGCACAGGTGCCCCCGATGCCAATTTGAGTACTTTTTAATAAATAGCGCAGCAGATGAGAGGTTAGCTGTACCCCAGTTGATGTCTTCTCAGACGAAACGCGTCGGGTGTAGGACGCTACCTTATACCATCTGTCTACTGCGCTAAATACATCTTTATAAATTTTGTTTTTAACTGGAACTTTTTCGTTGGAAAAAATCTTTTATACAATAAATCTCCTGATTAATTGGATTTACACTATGTGGAGCCTTTTTTCTTCCACTTTTTCCCTATCTCAAACTGCTTGAGACCCAAGAGAGTGCTGGAGGACGAACCGGGAGACTGTTCAGGACTGGAGTTCTTCTCAGGACCATCCGATTGCAGACCAGGAACAGCTACAACCCTACCGTGCTACACGGTTTAAGCTCGTACGACTCACCGCTGTACGGTTTGTGAGTCCACCGCGTCCGGTAAGGGCATTTTATGTTACTTTTGCACCAGGCTGATCATTGGAGGAGTCCATCATTAACAACCATTATTATGAGGTCTATATCTATGTTCCAAGAGGTCTCCACCTGATTAAAAGAACTGTTCTCACTTCAGGGACTTACCACTTATTCCCACCCCTACATGCTTGTGTTCTGTTGTAGGGGTTTGGGTTTAATTTGTGTGACGCACATTTTTTACATGGTTATATCACAAAGGACATGATAAGAGTGGTTTTCTTTGGAATATTGGAATTCTCACTGTTTCATTGCTCTTGTATATATGATCGAATACTACTTAACTTTTGATATACACTGTTGGCCAATCAGCACACCCTAACGTTGCTGACTGACATATTATAGCGCTACACTTTTTGTTTTTATATTTGTTGTCACAATTAGTCTAATTGGTGGTGTTGGCTGCTTATTGTGTTTACTACATTTTTCATTTCTCACGTATATTTGTTTGTTTGGTGGGCGCAGCAGCTTTTCCCTTCACTTTCAGTTTGTGCTATTTCTTGACACTACTGCTGCAGCCTTCCGCTTTTTTCATTGTCCATACCATTCAAAGATATGGACGTATTTGAATATCGCACTAGCCGCACTTTTAATATAGAAGGTGTTTTTTCAATCCTAAACACAGATTCTGAAATGGGAGGCCTCTTCCTAAGGTTGAAAAATCTAATGGTTTCAGAAATCCATTTAGAATGGGATATCGCATTTTTAGAACAGTAGTCTAAAGACCGGATGGTCCCAAGAGGGCTGAGATGGACTATCCATCCACAACAAGGAGATACAGATATTGAAACGTGGTTTCACTACTTTAATGAGGCAGGGATCTCATTGCTGGGTTTCCTTATGGACAGGAAACGGGCAAGGAGAAGTGTATTAGACAAGGAGATTAAGGAAATCAGAGATAAATTACTTCCACATAAATCTACAGCAGAATATATCAATCTATCTACAAATTTAAAGAACCATCTAGAAAAAGAGGAACGGGAACAAAAAATTAAAAAACAGAAAAAATATAGTAGGGACATGAATGATTACAAAACAGGGAATGTATTTAATTGGCAAAACAAGGAACAGACCGTTGGGTCTACAGAACAAAATGGGATGGAGGTGACAACCTCATCCAACACAAGGTCTTTGGAAGCACCGGTGGCCCCCCCCCATTCAAAGGGGATGATCACAGGGCCCAATACCCACCTGACCCCCACACACACCTAAGTACCAATATAGGAGTCCAGCCCCCCAATATAGGGGTAGAGGTAAAAGAGGTAGGGGCAGGAGTAGGAGGAATGATGATCGTGCTTCATATTATGAACAAGGTCCTCGTGACTCCTCAGTACAGGGTGGACATAGGGGACGTGATGACTATCACCACTATGAACCATACCCCCAAAGGACACCCCTCCGGACCTATAATAGGTTCTCCCCTCTAAGAGACGAACAAAACAAAGATTATAATTCTCAATATTCCTACAGAACTAGGGATAATGACTACCCAGAAAGGTCTCCGTACAATTACAATCAACGGTTTCCCAGGGCTCCAAGGATGGAGGGTTTTCACAAACAGAACGAAAACCCCCCACACTATGGAAATCAAAACGGGGCACCAGAGGGGGGAGGCATGCCCGTAAAAAGAAAGCGAGTATAGAAAACAAAGGTATCTTCAATCTGAGTAAAACAACCTTTTCAGAAGCAGAGAGGATTGTTCTAGATAAAGGTCTAAAGTTCGCTCCCCCCAAAAAACTGAACAAATTTTCTGTTTTTATTGACGTACAGAAATATGTGCGCAAATTAAACATCCAAAGATATATCATGTCAAACTCCAGTAGACCCCTTGGTCCACAGATTACTACCCATACTGTGCATTCGGGATTGAGTAATCCGTCTTTATTCAATCCACCAGCCCCTATAGCACCTCCAATTAAGGTATTCAGGGACCTAGTCTTGAAGGACCTTGAAGACCTCCCCCCCAAAAGGATATACAATGATCCGAAGTTCAAAATGGGATTAAAATCCCTATGTGAAAGGAAGGATCTTATTATCCGCTCTGCGGATAAGGGAGGAGGGGTGGTCATTCTTGACAAAAGTGACTACCACAGCGAGATGACCAGGATCCTCAGTGATTCCGAGACTTACCGCCGCCTTCAAAAAAATCCAACTTCAGAATATAAAAAGATACTAACTGGCTTGGTAGACACCGGGTCACGACTTGGTATTCTGAATAAAAAAGAAAAACACTTCCTAGTACCAGTGGCACCACGTATCCCCATTATGTACTATCTGCCGAAAGTGCATAAAAATGCGATAAACCCGCCAGGACGCCCGATTATCAGTGGGATTAATTCTATAACCTCCCGGGTAGGGAAATATATCGATTTCTTCCTCCAACCGATAGTCCAAGCTGTCCCTTCCTTTTTGAAGGATACAAGAGATACCATTATGAAATTACAGCAAGTTACAGATACTAGGAACTTAATACTAGCCACTGCGGACGTCACGTCCTTATATACATGTATACCCCAAAATCAGGGCCTAGAAGCAGTGGAGTTTTTTCTTTTGAGAGAGGATAACATCCCCCGAACACAGAAAAAATTCATTATGGATTTACTCAAATTTGCCACAGGTGCCAACTATTTTTGGTATAATGACCAATTTTTTCTACAAAAAAAAGGGGTAGCCATGGGGGCGAAATTTGCCCCCAGTCTGGCGAACATTTTTATGGCTAAATGGGAGGAGGATGTCGTCTATGCTTTAAACCCCCCAGAGTTAGCTCTGTGGGTGAGGTACATAGACGACATCCTCCTCCTATGGAGGGGCAGTATGGACTCGTTGGATGCTTTTATCACAACCTTGAATGCAAACCAGAGAGGGATTCATTTGACATATGAAGCCAGCCTGTCCAAAATCCATTTTTTGGATTTAGAGATCATATCCAATAACGGTCATCTGGAAACCAAAACATATTTCAAGGCTATGGATCGGAATGGCTATATTCCGACCGATAGCTGTCATCACGAGGTATGGCTTAAATCCATTCCGAAAAGCCAGCTAGTGAGAATAAGGAGAAATTGTTCCCACCTCTCTGATTATTTTCTACAGGCTGAGGTCTTAAAAAAACGCTTTTGTGAAAAAGGATATGATAATTCCCTTATCACTAAGGAGATTCAACAGGTAGCCTTAATGGATCGGGCTTCTTTATTGATAGCCCAATCAGGAAAACCCATAAAACATGGAGATTCCAAGCACAAGTGGTCTTTTCTGACGAACTTTTCCACTCAACATAGGCAAGTTAGAGACATCATTAAAAAACACTGGAAAATACTGAAGAGTGACACCATTTTGGGCCCTGTACTACCTGAACAAGCTGCTACTATATTTAGGGGTGCTCCATCAATTAAAGGACAAATCGCACCGAATGTGATAGATCCTCCAAACAAGATTTCATTCTTTCACAATATGCAGGGATTTTATCCTTGTAGAAGATGCACAGTTTGTAAATGGAATGCTTGCCAGGCACGCAAAATGGAAACATTCAATTCCACTACTACAGGCAAAGAATACAAAATGAAACAATTCGCTACATGTAAAACTCCATATATTGTATATCTCATTACATGTCCGTGCAAAAAGCAATATATTGGCCGGACAATACGTAATTTCACCACTAGGGGGAAAGAACACATCACAGCAATCAAGAAAGGCAAAACCAACCATAGCGTTTCCAAACACTATGCATCACATCACGACCGCAACCCAGCAGGGACCACTTTCCAGGTTATAGACAGGTTTATTCCACATTGGAGAGGAGAATCCAGCATAAGGGGAGTCTCTAGACTCGAAACCTGGTGGATACATCAAATCAAATGTTATGTACCCCATGGTTTAAACATCGAGTGGGACATAAATGCGTTCATCAATCAGTCTTAAGACCCTCATTATGTCTCTCCCTCCATCCTCCATCTTGGAAATTTCCATACATATTTTCTGGTTGACTGTCGGTACTCCAATTTGTATTAGATTTTGTCATCCCTACCACATTGATTCCACAATATATATAACGTCCATTCGACTCGCTATTTTTTAAAATTTTTACTTTTTTGCCTCTCTTCCCTATTCCCCCTTTTTTTCTGTTCACATCATAATAGGAAGCATCTAAGATCCAATACAGGGTGTCAAATAAGAAGCTTTTATATCCCCTTCCTTAGATACGCGTTCTTGCTAGAAGGCTTTGGCTGCTATGACCAATATATCAGGTGGATTTTTATTCTCTGCGATTATACACCTGTTTAGACACATCTATACATATGTATTCTTTTAAATTTTTTTATATTTTTATATATATATTTTTTATAAAAGATTTTTTTTGTAATACATAGTTGTGTAAGAGATTGTATTATTCTGCTCAAGAACAATGTTTGTAAACATGGGGGAACACGTGTGTCGTGACTATCATGGTTCCGCATTCAAAGTTCCCCTCGATGATTTCAATAGTCTATGCACCTACATTATTCCTATGCCCAGTGATTATATTCTCTCTGGATGTCACAGGATCTATGTCCGACAATCCTAGTATGTATAGAGAATAATATGAGCGGCGAATGGAGTGAGGAGGTGTTTCCGATTGGTGCTTGTTCATAAACACTATCCCTTGACAACCTCAGGTGGGATGGACTTTCGATTCCGCGCTGCTGCGCCTGCGCGATGCGAGCTGTTCCTCGCTGCTTGCTTTTCTCTGAAAAATGAGAGGGTATGGTGGATACGTGACGTCGCCGCGTAGATACGCGGTGACGCACACATCCACAAACAGCCAGCTAACTAGGACTAATAGATTGGGCTCCGCGTCACCACGTTGTGACGCCTGGATGTGGGGATCACATGTCCCCACCGCCCAATTAGCATTGGCTGCACATGAGACCCAAACCGAGGCTTGGTTTGGATCAGGAACTCAATTTTCGATAGGCCAGATAGGGAGTCAGCTGATACTGAACACCATCACATGACGCAAACCCGGAAGTCACGCAGCACAGGTGCCCCCGATGCCAATTTGAGTACTTTTTAATAAATAGCGCAGCAGATGAGAGGTTAGCTGTACCCCAGTTGATGTCTTCTCAGACGAAACGCGTCGGGTGTAGGACGCTACCTTATATCATCTGTCTACTGCGCTAAATACATCTTTATGAATTTTGTTTTTAACTGGAACTTTTTCGTTGGAAAAAATCTTTTATACAATAAATCTCCTGATTAATTGGATTTACACTATGTGGAGCCTTTTTTCTTCCACTTTTTCCCTATCTCAAACTGCTTGAGACCCAAGAGAGTGCTGGAGGACGAACCGGGAGACTGTTCAGGACTGGAGTTCTTCTCAGGACCATCCGATTGCAGACCAGGAACAGCTACAACCCTACCGTGCTACACGGTTTAAGCTCGTACGACTCACCGCTGTACGGTTTGTGAGTCCACCGCATCCGGTAAGGGCATTTTATGTTACTTTTGCACCAGGCTGATCATTGGAGGAGTCCATCATTAACAACCATTATTATGAGATCTATATCTATGTTCCAAGAGGTCTCCACCTGATTAAAAGAACTGTTCTCACTTCAGGGACTTACCACTTATTCCCACCCCTACATGCTTGTGTTCTGTTGTAGGGGTTTGGGTTTAATTTGTGTGACGCACATTTTTTACATGGTTATATCACAAAGGACATGATAAGAGTGGTTTTCTTTGGAATATTGGAATTCTCACTGTTTCATTGCTCTTGTATATATGATCGAATACTACTTAACTTTTGATATACACTGTTGGCCAATCAGCACACCCTAACGTTGCTGACTGACATATTATAGCGCTACACTTTTTGTTTTTATATCTTAGACAGATGGTCAACCACTACAAAGATAGCTGTATGTCCTTCAGAAGGGGGAGTTCCACCACAAAGTCCATGGCAATCATGCTCCAGGGTCTGTCAGGAATTGGTAGTCGTCTGAGGAGACCCCAGGACTTGGTCCTGGCAGACTTGCTTTGGGTACAGATGACACATGACTTGACATAGTCCTTGCAATCTTCCTCAAGCTTCGGCCACCAAAACATGCGCTGGATTAGTTCACGCGTCTTGTGAACCCCAAAATGTCCAGCCAGTGGGTGGTCGTGACACAGGCTCAGTTCTTCTGTCCGGCAACTTTCTGGCACAAAAATTTTGCTGTCCTTCCAAAGTATCCCATCCCTGGGTATAAAGGTTGATCCTGGAGGACCTGACACCCCCTCTGAGGCTTGTTTTAGACCAGACATCAGGTCTGTCTGGAAAAGCAGAAAGTTGCCCTCAGATAAAATGATGTCCGGGACTGAAGTTTCCTTGGGGTCATCGTACATCCGAGAGAGAGCGTCAGGCTTGATGTTCTTTGATCCTGGCCGGTAGGTGATGTGAAATGAAGATCTGTAAAAGAATAACGCCCATTGTGCTTGGCGCAGCTTCTAACATTTGGCAGTCCGTAAATATTCCAGATTTTTATGATCCGTGTAGATAAGTATGGGATGTGCAGCTCCCTCTAGCAGGTATCGCCATTCTTCGAGCGCGGCTTTAATGGCCAGAAGTTCACGGTCACCCACATCGTAATTCTTCTCGGCAGGCGAAAGCTTCCGGGAGAAGAAAGCTATGGGGTGCATGAGATCCTTGAGTCCTTGGCGCTGAGAAATAACTGCCCCCACAGCTGTTTCTGAGGCATCAACCTCGAGTAGGTAAAGAAGAGAGGGATCCGGATGGCTCAAGATGGGGGCAGAGGTAAAGAGTCCCTTTAAGGTAGAAAAGGCGGCTTGAGCTTGGGGATTCCACTGGAATCGGACGTTTTGTCTTGTTAGCTGGGTGATCTGGGAGATAATTGCAGAAAATCCTTTGATAAACCTTCTGTAAAAATTGGCGAAGCCAACAAAACGTTGCACCCCCTTCTTATCTGAGGGTGCAGGCCAGTCCAGGACAGCTGTGACCTTTTGTGGGTCCATCTTGAACCCCCTGTGGAAATTACCAGGCCCAGGAATTGGATACTCTGCCGCTCGAACTCGCATTTTTCTGGTTAGCCCATGCTGACGGAGTCGGCAGAGTACCATCTTGACGTGTTTCCGGTGCTGATCCAAGGATGAGGAAAAGATCAGGATATCGTCTAAGCAGGCTATGACGAAGATGTCCAGATAGTCTCTGAAGATATCATTTATCAGGTGCTGGAAGGTAGCAGGGGAATTACACAGGCCAAAGGGCATCACTAGGTATTCATAGTGGCCAAACCTGGTACGGAAGGCCGTTTTCCACTCGTCCCCTGCACGAATGCGAACCAAATTGTAGGCCCCACGAAGATCGAGTTTGGTGAACACAACAGTAGTTGTAATGCCGCGTACACATGAGCGGACTTTACGGCGGACTTTGCCCGGCGGACTGGATTTCGTCGGACAATTCGATGTGTGTGGGCTCCAGCGGACTTTGTTTACTCAAAAGTTGGACGGACTTAGCTTTGAAACTTGTTTAAAATTTATCCGTTGAAATCGAGTCCGGTCGAAAAGTCCGCCGTCTGTATGCTAGTTCGACGGACAAAAAGCCACGCTAGGGCAGCTATTGGCTACTGGCTATGAACTTCCTTGTTTTAGTCCGGTCGTACGTCATCACGTACGAATTCGACGGACTTTGGTGGATTGTGTGTAGGCAAGTCCGTTCATTCAGAAAGTCCGTCGTAAAGTACGACGAAAAATCCGCCGGGCAAAGTCCGCCGTAAAGTCCGCTCGTGTGTACGCGGCATTAGTCTTTGAAAAAGCTCAGGCACCAGGGGTAAGGGATACTGGTTCTTGACCGTGACCTTGTTCAGCTCCCGGTAGTCCACACAAGGACGCAATGAGTGGTCCTTCTTCTCCACAAAAAAGATCCCTGCCCCAGCCGGAGAGGTGGATGGCTGGATGAACCCCCTCTTAGGGTTTTCGTCAACATATTCCTTTAAAACCTCCAACTCCCGCTCAGACAGAGGGAAAATACGCCCGAAGGGGATTTCAGCTCCGGGCAGTAACTCAATCGGGCAATCGTAGGAATGAGGAGGAAGTGTCTCTGCCCCTCGTCTACTAAAAATGTCTAAGAACTTGTGATACTGTTCAGGTACCGCTGAGCGTAATTCTGAGTCAGCTTCCAGGCACAGCAAAGGGCCAGATATCTTGGGAGGTAAGGGCAGACAGTGTCCTTGACAGTAGAGGGACTAAAACTTGATTTCTCCGGAGCCCCAGTCAATTTGCGGGTTGTGGGCGTGAAGCCACGGTAGACCCAAGATGACCGGGAACAGAGGGGAAGCAATTGCATCAAACTTAAGCAGTTCTTTGTGGTTTGAGACAGTAACTACAGGCAGTGGGGGAGTCTCTTGAGTCACCTGGCCAGATTTAATACGGGATCCATCTGCCAAGAAAATGGAAAGTCCTTGAGCCCTATGCTGGAGTGAAATGCGTTGTTGGTTGGCAAAGTTCAAATCAATAAAACAACTGCATGCACCAGAGTCTATTATTGCAGTAACAGACACAGTCTTTCCGGAAAACTGAAGGATGATGGGAATAGCCAGGTGAGTAGAGATAAATGGGTGACTGTGTGATGGGATGGATGAAGATCTACGATACTTGGCAGGACATGAATGTACATAATGGCCAGTTCCCCCGCAGTACAAACAAAGATTGAGCTGTTGCCGACGTAGACGTTCCTCGGCGGACAATGCGGGTCTCATTAGTCCGACCTGCCCAGATTTATGAAAGTCCGGTATCAGTTTGGTTGGAGCAGGATTAACTGGGACCGGTCTGAAGGGAACAGGACGAGAGGTGGTAGGCACTTGGGGTAACATCCAAGTTGGTTGAGTCTGCTGGGTCACCCTCTCCATCCTGCGTTCCCGAAGACGACGGTCTATCAGAATAGTTAGGGTAATCAAGGATTCCAGGGAATTTGGTACACCGACCCGAGCCAGTTCATCCTTTAATTCTTCTGACAAGCCTAGGCGAAACTGGTGCCGTAAAGCTGCATGATTCCACTGGGTATACCTTTTGTTTAATTCTCATAGGGGAGAAAATTATTGGGACGTCTGAGGACACGAGGAACCCCACACCTCCTAAAGAAGGGGAACTCAGCACACCACAACCTGAGGATGTGGAGGAAGGAGAGGTGGATGACATGGTTGAAATAGTGACCACAACAGGTGAGTGTCTGAGACCACAGCTTCACGTAATAGATGTATGCCTGCATATTTATAATACATGGTGTGTTTTTAGTTTTTCGGTGATGTGCATGTTGTGGAAGAAGAATCTCATTTCACAAGTGAAAGTGCACAAATGCTAATCCAGGACATAATGGTGTCTAGTCAGGATTTAGACATCATAAAGCAAAAAA
Source organism: Lithobates septentrionalis (assembly GCA_037952835.1). Lineage (NCBI taxonomy): Eukaryota > Metazoa > Chordata > Amphibia > Anura > Ranidae > Lithobates > Lithobates septentrionalis. Next base: position 229,223 of record JBBDGP010003002.1, read on the forward strand.
CCAATGATGTTGAACAAAAAATGAAGAACATGATTAATGCATTAGGGAGAATCTAAATAACAAAATGACACCATTTTAGAATTTTTTTGAAAAATTTCCTAAACTTTTAATACATTTTAAAAGCCAAATTTTGAAGATGCACACAGTGTGTCAACATGTGCTATCTGCCATCATGGGATATCAATGTACGCGTTTTGTGGGTGCAACCTCTTCCTCGCAACTCAAGTAGGTGAGAGGAAGGGGTTGCACCCCCAAAACACATCCTTTGATGCCCCATGATGGGAGCTAGCACATGTTGACATTAGGCATGGGATCAGGAGGGAAATCCCCATTTTGAATCCCAATTTTTGTGCATCTTCAAAATTTGGCTTTTACAGCGGTGACATCACCCCATCTGATGAAGGCAAGATCAACACAGTTTTGACATACTCATGTCTGATATTGCCTTCACTTTTTGTACATTGAACTTTGTAAGTTCTAGAGTTGTGTATGTTATAGTTTGAAACATGCCTGTTAAAGCAAAATATAAAACTAAAAATGTCAAACTTAATTAAACAAAGATGTATTTTTGGTGGAAAAACGTTTTACAACGCACATGTGAATGTGCACGGAGTAAAAGTTTTTATACTCAACAATGTGTGGCTTCTTCTTTCAATGCTCAATACCAGTTTTTGTATTAAGTTGGTGTTTACAGTGACAATAGGGGTTATTTAATAAAGAAAAATACACTTGGCACTACAAGTGCACTAGGAGAACCTACAAGACAGCTAAAAGAAACACAAGCAGTAAATCAAATTCAAGATGATTTCAGGTCAAAATAGTTTTTTTTTTTTATAAAAGTATCAAAAAGTTGCTGGCATAGCAATGGCCCCCTACCTGTAAAATAGTCCAGATTCTTTTGCCGCGCACATCACGGGAGCTTTGGGGGGGGGGGGAGCCAGGACGGCCAGCTTCCAGGGCCATCATTGGATTTATGTCCTGAATTGCAGCCTCAGGCCCAACTGAGGCCACGTAATTTGGAGCATTTCTTCTTAAATAATTATGGAGAATACAGCATGCTAGCACTGCAATAGCACTAGCACTAGCATGTGATTCAGTTTATACTCCGCCATGTTGATTGCCGTAAGGAATAAGCGGAACCGGCTGGCCATTATACCAAATGTATTCTCCTCCACTCTTCTGGCTCTGGCTAGCCGGTAATGAAAAACCCTCTTCTCTGAGGTGGGGGTCCTCTGGGGGAATGGCCTCATCAGATGTTCACCCAGACCAAATGCTTCATCTGCGACAAACATAAAGGGGAGTCCTTCCACTTTCTCTTCAGCAGGTGGCAATCCCAAGCCACCACTCTGGAGACGTCGGTAGAACTCGGCCTGGGCAAAGACTCCACCATCCGACATCCGGCCATTCTTCTCCACGTCCACATATAAAAAATCATATGTCACCGACACCACCGCCATCAACACGATACTATGAAACCACTTATAGTTAAAATAGTATGACCCCGAGTGGGGTGGTGGGACGATGTGGACATGTTTCCCATCGATTGCCCCTCAGCAGTTGGGAAAGTCCCAACGCTCAGCAAACTGGGAGGCCACAGTCTGCCATTCCTGTGACGTTGAAGGAAACTGAGGAGTCAAACCACAAAAAATAAAAATTACTACTTTTGCACATAACATTGTAAGCAGATTAGACACAAACATTTGTGGCCAACATCAGTATAACATTTATTTGAAGGAGTATTTAAAGACAAAAAGATAAGGTACACTTATCAGATTCCTCACCCCTTCTGATGGCCCATTATAAAAATTTTAGGGGAGGGGTTGAGATGAGTTTGGGACCCAAAAAAAAAGATTATGGCACTCTGCCTGAATTTAAGGACAACAATAACATTTGTACACATTTTAGGGGGTGTTTAGGGTGAAGCACTACTATGGAGCTGACAAAATACATTGTTAAGTGACTAGGCTAGGTGTGTATGGGCCCAGGATAGCATGCTGGGGAGGTTAGTGAAGGCAAATATGCATGAAGGACAAAAAAGGAAGTTAAAAAGCTTCCAGCATGCATGAGGACAAAGAGAACATTCACAGCATATTACAATCATTGTAATTAGGGAATGATGAAAGAAATACAATACATTAGCAAACATTAAATACATAGAATGTGATGTTAAATGAGAAAACTTACCCTAATATAGTCCTTCTGCAGGACCTGAATGATGGCAGAACAAGTCTCTGGGATAATGATCCCCAGAGCCTGGGGGGAGATGCCTGTTGAGAACTTGAGGTCCTGCAGACTTCTCCCTGTCGCCAAGTACCGCAACGTGGCGACTAGCCTCTGCTCGGGAGTGATGGCTTGCCGCATGCAGGTGTCCTACTTCGTAATATAAGGGGACAGCAAAGCCAAAAGACAGTGAAAAACAGGGTCCGTCATCCGGAGGAAATTCCTGAAATCATCAGGATTATTCTCCTGGATCTCCCGCAACAAAGACAGATAAGACAGATAGATAAGACAGATAAGACATATGACAGAATTGGTCACGCTGGAGCAACCAATTCTTGGTCCATGAACTCCTCCCTGCCCTGTTCATGGACTGGGCTTGGATCAAAGCAAGAACCCCAACACCAAGCCCCCGCACAGCACAAACTCTACGAGTATGTAACCGCAACATGGCTTCAAAACAGTCGGCTGGTCAGTACGAACTAACAGAAAGCACTGAAAAACAGAAAGGCCTGAGAAGAGCGAGCTGAAAATCAGAAACAAGAGGACACAAATGTACTGGAAAACAAATACGTACTATAATAATACGCACTAAAACCCAGATGCGAACTGACTACACGCACTGAAGAACAGATATGAACCCACAAGCACAAACTGAAGAGCAGTAACGATCTGAAAAGCACGAGGCTGAAAAGCACAAATCGTCTCTCAACAAACTTCTACTAACACAAGATAAATAAGAGATTAGCAGAAGGAGCCCAAAGGGTGGCGCCCTTCGTATGGAACTTCCCTTTTCTAGTGCCGTCGTACGTGTTGTACGTCACCGCGTTCTTGACGGTCGAAAGTTTAGAGAACTTGTGTGACCATGTGTTTGCAAGCCAAGCTTGAGCGGAATTCCGTCAGAAAAACCATCCAAGGTTTTTCCGACGAAAATTCAGATCGTGTGTACGCGGCATAAGATTCCTGTTGCTTCACTTCCAGTAAGACAAAAAGGGATCACTCTGAATAACCCCAGTTTGCTGGCTGTACATTGTTACTGTAATAAAGTCTCTTGAATGGTGTTGCTTCAGCAAATTAATAAGCCAGAGGCATACAATACCTCTCCCGCGTGCTCAGTGAATTTGGTAGCTACACAGTCTCTTGGAAGGTATTACCAGAGTGCTTTACCAGGCCAGAGATACTTGGTACCTCTCCCCGACGGCCTAGCACACGGTAATAAGCGGACTACTGTTCCCATCCAGTCCATAACTGCAAACGCTGCGTTCCCCGGCCACAGCATTCAGCACTACTCTCAACAATTCTCCTTTTGCTTCTTTCACACTGACCTTCTCCAAAGGGCAGGCTCTGTGTTCCCCGGTCACAGAACCTTGTTCTATTCTCCTCAGTCCCACTGTTGCTTCTCCTTCACCGATCTTCTCCAAAGTGCAAGTCCTGTATTCCCCGGTCACAGCAGCTTGACACCAACTCCATGGTGAAGATCTTTATCCAGGAATACATCCTAGCAGCTCCTCCATCCCTCCTCCGCACTCGGTGCGCCCCCCACGTGGGGACGCCCTGCGGCAGCTACCTAAGACCCCATTCTCCTTTTCTCCTGCACCGTCAGACTCCTTAGCAGCATGTGACCCCAGCATGAATGGGAGGCCTGGCCCCTGCCAATACCGAATGGTAATTGGTCAGAGCTCCTCACATGAGCAGCCTGCCACTCAGACCTCAGGTCCAACCTCTGTTCCAGAACGATCTTCCTGAAAGCAGGGGAGGCACCTCTGAGTCAGAGGACACCACTACACTAAACACTCCCAATCTCAAATCAAAACAAACAGGGCTAACCTAAAGCACAGCCCTGTCTAAATTTGCCTACACTGATATCTTAAACCCATAAAAATCCTATTCTAGCACCTACCTTCTGGTAGAGGGTGCTACAGATGCTATACACAGCCGCTCTAGCGGCCTTAACACTTCCACTGATCTTATTGGTTGTGGCAAAGTTGTAACAAAATGCTTCAACTGAAGGTACCGCCATTCATTAATCACCATCAAATCTGTTTTGTGTTTTAACTCTTGGAATGTGCATATTTTCCCTTTTTATTATGTCCTTTAATTGTGCATTTTCATTTTTTTTCCATGCTCCGAATATTTTCCCTTTTCCCAGTGTTAAATAATTTGTTTTTTTCAGTATTAATAATGGAGAATTGTATTCCCATTTGCCTTGTTTGTGTATTAGATCCCAAATTCTGAGTACATTTTGTGTCATTACATGTGTGTTCTCTCCCAGTGCTCTAAATTGAGGTGGAATCCAAATAATTCTACCCAACCGTGTATCACTTATTACATTCTCAATTTGTACCCATTTTTTTTGTATTTCACCCTTACCCATTCAGTTACTTGTGATATTAAAATCGCATTATAATATTTTTTAAAGTCTGGTACTTTTAGCCCTCCTTGCGTTTTATCTTTCGTTAGTACCGAGAATGAGATTCTCAGTTTCCTATTTCGCAAAATGAACTTAGTTATTATATTTTTTAATGTTTTAAAATATGTCTGGGGTAAAGAGAAAGCAGCATGTCAGGTCATCTAGAGGCTGGGTGACAGATGCACACCGTTGGGATCAGGAGTGCACCACAAGGCAGTGGACCCTATGGCTGACTGCTGCGGATGGGAGTCCGGGTGGTAAGGAAGGCTGGGCCGCTGGGACACCAACACTGATCCCACCGGGGCTAGAGCGTAGGATTCCCTGGGGCGCGGAGTCTAAGAGCCAGCAGGTGTTCACCTCTAGAGGTGAGGATGGACTGGGCTGCAACTGGCTCCAGGTCGCGGCCCCCAGGGTCCCCCAGCTCACACCCACAGTAGGCAACAGGAGGATAGGGATAGTAAAGGAATAAGCCAAGGTCAGGGCCACAAGCAGACAAGGACAACAGAGTTCACGCCAAGGTTCAGGGTCACAGGCAAACAGGGATAGTCGGGGACACGCCAGAGGTCAGGGTCATGAGCAGACAGGAATAGTAGAGAACACGCCAAAGTCGGTAACAAAAACAAACGTAGAGCACACGGCAGGCAGGAACAGGAAGCCAAACACACAAAGGTTGATCAGCAGGGCTGACCTGCAGTGCAGAGGTTAATATAGAGTTCTCTGATAGGAGCTGGGGGGGAGCCATGCTAGAGGAGAGTTAATAAAAGCAGTCAGGTGAGAGACAGCTGGTCTTTGGAGATGAACACATGGAAACAGGTAAGCTGACAAACAACCTCTATTGCATAACCATGACACAGCATTTGAAATTTATACATAACTTTTGGTACTATTACCATTTTTATGATATTTATTCGTCCTATCAATGAGGGGGACCTTGTTGCTATTTTTCTTATTTCTGATTTAATTTCATTTAAAAGTAGGATATAGTTTACTTGGTATATTTTCCCTGGAGATAATGTTAATCTTATTCCCATATATTTTAATTCTGTCTTCCATGTAAATTGAAATTCTTGCTGTAGATATAAACCCCTTTTCTCAGTTCTCAATATAATTCAATATATTGGCGTAATGCCTCAAGCTCAGTCTCTAAAAGCAAGAATATTCGTCCAAAGGAATCTCCACACCAGGCAACAACTTGATTGGACAATTGTAGGGACAATGTGGTGGCAATGTGTCGACTTTATTTTTATCGAAGATATCCAGGAAGTCATGGTAGACTGCTGGGACATCTTGACTGACATTGGAAACTGGCTGGACGGTAAGGCAACTGGTAGGTGACACAGATTTAGACACAAAGCAATGCTGAAGGCAGTGGGTTGACTTAAAGGCAGTGTTCATTTAGTCGACTAAAATGACTAAAACATTTTAGTCGACCAAAATGACTAAAACATTTTAGTCTACTAAAATACCTAGAAAAACTAAAACAATTGAGATTACTAAAATACGACTAACACTAAAAGCCATTTTAGTCAAAAGACTAAAATGAGACTAAAACTAAAATGCCATTTTAGTCCTAAGACTAAAATGAGACTAAAACTAAAATGCCATTTTAGTCAAAAGACTATGACTAAAACTAAATTGCAATTACTGAAATGTACTGGAGATTTTAGTCGAATAAAACGTAGGACATTTTAGTCGACTAAAATGTACTGGAGATTTAGTCAACTAAATACGACTAAAACAATTGCAGAAGACTAAAATGGGACTAAAATGCCATTTTAGTCCTAAGACTAAAATTAACACTGCTTAACGGAGATCTTCCCTTGATTCCAGTCTGTGGGTTGTTTGCCACGGTAGTCCCAGAATTACAGGAAATATGGGTGAACAAAGAACATCAAAACAAAGGAATTCTTGATGGCCTGAGTCAGTTAGGGTAAGTATGGGTAAAGTCTCTTGTGTAACAGGCCCAGATCGTGGAGTGGTGCCATCGGCCAAGTGAACTTCAAGTTTTTGTTTCTTGGCTTGCAGGGGAATCTGAAAGTCTTTTGCAAGGGTAATGTCCATAAAGCAACTCCATTCCCTGTAGTGAGAGTGGCATCATTCCACCCTGTATCTGCAGACTATTTATGAAAGTCCACTGTGTAGTCTTCTACAGGGCGCCACCCATGCTGCAAGGTATTGAGAGTAGCTTCAGGAGTGTCCCTGCATTGTGGGTCATCATATAGTTGGGCCATAGCCTCAAAGAATGCATCCACTGAGTTGATGACAGGGCATTTCTTCTCCAGCAGGTGGTCAGCCCAAGACTGAGGTTCATCGGAGAGCAGAGAAATAATGAACACCACTTTAACAGTCTCTAGGGCAGCGGTTCTCAACCTGGGGGTCGCGACCCCCTGGGGGGTCGATTGCCCATTCTCCAGGGGGTCGTGAATGCTGGCCGAGACGGACCCGAAGTTACTGCCTGAGTCCGTCCGTCTCGGCCAGCGAGATGTCACTTCCTGGAGAGGAGGGACTACACGGAAGTGACGTTCCGTCGCCACCATCTTGGTACTCTCGTCCGCAGTAAGGCTTAGACTTAGAAGTCGGCAAGCGGACATCTTTGTACACCCACCGAAATCCGCTTGCTGCGGACGAGTGTACCAAGAGGGAGGCAACGAAACATGACTTGCTGAAGAAGAAGAACACCTGTGACTTCTGGTAAGTCAGACACACAGGAAAAGCTGACAAGACAACATTTTTTTTATTATGGTCCTATATATATATATATATATATATATATATATATATATATATAAACGTCCCAGTTGGTTCCTCAAAAGTAGTTATTCCGTGCCAGTGCTAGATACATGTTTGGAAGCTATACACTTTGTGTATCTAGCACTGGCACGGAATAACCACTTTTGAGGAATCAACCGCAATGTTTATATATAAATCAGTGGTGGGGGCGCAAACAAACTGAAACAATCAGAAAAAAAACCCCATTAAAACGCTGCAACTGTGCCATCAAATGCAGCCACTGTGCCCATCAATTGTCGCCACTGTGCCAGCAAACACTACCACTGTTCCATCAAACGCAGGAACTGTGCCCTTTAATTGTTGCCACTGTACCAAACGCAGCCACTGTGCCCATCAATTGTCGCCACTGTGCCAGCAAACGTCGCCACTGTGCCATCAAACGCAGCCACTGTGCCATCAGACGCAGCCACTGTGCCATCAGACGCAGCCACTGTGCCCTTTAATTGTTGCCACTGTACCAAACGCAGCCACTGTGCCCATCAATTGTCGCCATTGTGCCAGCAAACGTCGCCACTGTGCAGCCACTGTGCCCATCAATTGTCGCCACTGTGCCATCAAATGCAGCCACTGTGCCCATAAATTGTCGCCACTGTGCCAGCAAACGCCGCCACTGTGCCATCAAATGCAGCCATTGTGCCCAACAATTGTCGCCACTGTGCCAGCAAACGCCGCCACTGTGCCATCAAATGCAGCCACTGTGCCCATCAATTGTCACCACTGTGCCAGCAAACGCTTCCACTGTGCCATCAAACGCAGGAACTGTGCCCTTTAATTGTTGCCACTGTGCCAAACGCAGCCACTGTGCCCATTAATTGTCGCCACTGTGCCAGCAAATGCCGCCACTGTGCCATCAAATGCAGCCACTGTGCCCTTTAATTGTTGCCACTGTGCCAAGGGCAGCCACTGTGCCCATCAATTGTCACCACTGTGCCAGCAAACGTCGCCACTGTGCCAGCAAACGTTGCCACTGTGCCATCAAACGCAGCTACTGTGCCATCAAATGCAGCCACTGTTCCCTTTAATTGTTGCCACTGTGCCAAACGCAGCCACTGTGCCCATAAATTGTCGCCATGGTGCCAGCAAACGTCGCCACCTGTGCCATCAAACGCAGCCACTGGGCCCTTTAATTGTTACCACTGTGCCAAATGCAGCCACTGTGCCAGCAAATGTCCCACTGTGCAGCCACTGTGCCCATCAATTGTTGCCACTGTGCCAGCAAACGCCGCCACTGTGCCAGCAAACGCGACCAGCAAAAATAATTTTACTGTTAGGGGTCCCCACAACTTGGGAAATTTTATCAAGGGGTCACGGCACTAGGAAGGTTGAGAACCACTGCTCTAGGGAGAACGTTCTTTGCTGAAGGGCTAGGCAGTGGCATACCTACGGGAGGGCAGGGGGCAGTCCACCCAAGGTGCCACACATTGGGGGGGTGTCAGGCCAGCTATCAGAGCTGGGACAAGGCAGTGGAGGGTGCAGGAGGTGCTCTGTAGCTGCGCTGGCTCTCTGTGTTCGTGCAAGTCGGCAGCTTGTGTTGTTGAGTCATTGAGCTCACATCAGGCTGCTTCATGTATATGCGCCCCTTGTGTTACTGCCAATAATGTATTCTCACAGGGACACGTGGAATCAACACCTAAGACAAGGAAGACCACCTTACAAGTGAGGGCTGTGAGTACAAGTGAGGAGGCTGTTTGTGTACGGTGGGGGGCAGAGCTGTGTGTCTTTACAGATGTGTGGGGGGGGGGGTCTGTGGGGGGGGCAGCTCAGTGTCTACAGGTGTCTGCAGGTGTGAGGAGGCAGCTGAGTGTCTACAGGTGTGTGTGGGGTGGCAGCTGAGTGTCTACAGGTGTGTGGCAGGGCAGCTGAGTGTCTACAGGTGTGTGGGGAGGGGGGGGCAGCTGAGTGTCTACAGGTGTGGGGGGGGGCAGCTGAGTGTCTACAGGTGTGGGGGGGGGCAGCTGAGTGTCTACAGGTGTGAAGGGGGCTGCTGAGTGTCTACAGGTGTGAAGGGAGGCTGCTGAGTGTCTACAGGTATAGGGGGGGAGTTGAGTGCGTACAGGTATGAGGGGGGCTGAGTGCGTACAGGTGTGAGGGGGGCTGAGTCTGTACAGGATTGAGAGGGGCTGAGTGTTTGCAGGTGTGAAGGGGGCCGAGCACATACAGGTATGAAGGGGGCCGAGCGCATACAGGTATGAAGGGGGCCGAGTGCATACAGGTATGAAGGGGGCCGAGTGCGTACAGGTATGAAGGGGCAGAGTGCGTATAGGTATGAAGGGAGCCGAGTGCGTACAGGTATGAAGGGGGCCGAGTGCATACAGGTATGAGGGGGCTAAGTGTGTACAGGTGGGTGGGCTGAGTGTGTACAGGCATGATCAGTGAGGGGGGTTACAGATGAGGGGGGTGCCAGATATAGGATCCGCCCCGGATGCCAAATGCTCTAGGTATGCCCCTGGGGCTAGGTATAGCAAGCAGGCATTCTCAGTAGTCATTCACGGAGTATAAGCCAGGGGTAAGGCAGCAAGCAAGGTCAGGAATAACCTGATACACTGATAATCAGGCAGCAGAGGAGTCCAGAAGAGCAAGCCAGAGGCCATACACGGATACAGCACACAGGAGCAGAGTCAATGGAACAAGCTGAGGGTCAAAGCCGGGAATGGAGAGAAGACAGGTCAAAGGCAAGCCAGGTCAGTAAAAGGAATCTGTCACGCATTGCGTGCGCCTTGACGCATGAATCTTTCCGGTCGTGCATATTGCATGCGTATTTGCATTGGCAAATTTCTATGTGCCAATGGCGAATTTCTATGTGCCAATCTATGATTCTGCTGGACATTAGCAGATGTGCCATTTCTTCTGCAGGCTGTTCTGACAGTTCAAGGTCTTCAGGACCACCATCTGTACGCAAAGCTGGAGAAGCAACTCTTCCAGTGAACCCAAGTTCTTTTCCTTGGTTTACAGAAAAAGAGCTGCTTATGGCTCGAGGCAAACTTCAGGCCATCTCCAACTGGCCTCAAGCAGCGCAGCAGTTTTTGGGGTTCACCAATTTCTATCGAAAGTTCATTCCTGGTTGTTCCACCCTGGTGACCCCAATCACTTCTTTGACCCTGGAAGAGTGTTGATGCCAGATCCTGTCAAGACAGTCGAGGCTTTCCACAAACTTAAAGGGGCCTTTCTCTCAGCATCTATTTTCATACTTCCTGACATTTTCCAGCCCTTCTTCTTGGAGGTAGGTGCTTCATCCTTGGGTGTTTGGGTCATTTTTCTCTAAATTCCTTTGTGCCTTCTTCTCCAATAAGTTTTTGGATGCCAAAATAAATTACGTCATCGGAATCGGGAACTTCTAGCTATTAAGCTGGTGCTGTAAGAATGGCGGCGGCTACCGGAGGGATCTCCACACCGCATCCTGATTTATACCAATCACAAGAACCTCCAGTACCTGCAATCCGTCCGACGTTTGAATCTCAGACAAGTGTGATGGACTCATTTTTATGCCAGATTTAAATTTTGACATTACCTTTTGGCCTGCTTCTAATAGAACCCATTATTCCTGCCAATGGTATCCTGGCCACCACCTGTCTTCATTTCTTATGTATTAGGCCATGTGGTGCCCTTCGCTCCAAACTTCTCAAATGACCACATCAGTCCAATACTTTCGGGATCTCCTGGTGTACAACCAGTGGCGGCTGGTGCTCAAAACTTTTGGGGGGGTGCAAACATGCTGAAAAATTCTGAACCCCACCCCCCATCAATTGCAGCCTCTGTGCCATCAAACGCCGCCACTGCGCCTATCAAACGCCGCCACTGCACCCATCAAACGCTCCCACTGCGCCCATCAAATGCTCCCACTGCGCCCATCAAACGCTCCTATTGTGCCCATTGAATGCTCCCACTGTGCCCATTGAATGCTCCCACTATGCCCATCGAATGCTCCCACTGTGCCCATCAAATGCTCCCACTGTGCCCATCGAATGCTGCCACTGCACCCCACCCCCCCCCCCGAGCCCGCCGTCTGCCCGGCACTCACCCTGTCCCGGTGGGGCAGTGGGTGATGGCGACAGGCGGTGTTCTTCCTGCTCCTCGATCTTCTTCTCCTGTCATCTCTTCTGCCTGATAGGCGTCCAATCACAGTGCATGTTGTTTCAGCCAATCAGGTGAAAGGTAACAGAGCCGAGCACCTGATTAGCGGAGAGGCGGTTTAGTGTTAGAAAAGCGAATGAATATTCGCTTTCCTAACACAGCTGGGTGAACTGCTAGCGCCAAGCATGACACTCGCTGTTTACCATTTTTGATGCCTATTAGAGCCAACGGCTCTAATCAGGTGCTTCAAAAAAAAAACTGCTTCTGTAATTCAGGTGCCCAGCGCCCGAAAAGGGGCCGGTGCCTGAATAGGGGGTGGCAGCGGCAGCCATGGATAGATTCATGCAATGCTCAAATCTGTCTATTGGTGATAGAGGGGTGGCTGAAGAGAGGGGGCAGCGCCCGTACGCCCCTATGGACGCACCGCCACTGTGTACAACGTACCTGTGCTTTCCTGCAGCATTACTACTGGTGGCCCTCCCTTCTGACAGATGTTAACCACTTGCCTACTGGGCACTTAAACCCCCCTCCTGCCCAGACCAATTTTCAACTTTCAGCGCTCTCACACTTTGAATTCAATTACTCAGTCATGTAATACTGTACCCAAATTAATTTTTTGTCCTTTTTTTCATACAAATAGAGCTTTCTTTTGGTGGTATTTGATCACCTCTGGGTTTTTTTTTTTTTTTTTTTGCGCTATAAATGAAAATTTTGGAAAAAAAACGCATTTTTCTTAGTTTCTGTGATAAAATTTTGCAAAGTATTAATTTTTCTACATAAATTTTGGCCACAATTTATACTGCTACATATCTTTGGTAAAAATAACCCAAATTAGTGGATATTATTTGGTCTGTGTGAAAGTTAGAGAGTCTACAAGCTATGGTGCAAATCATAAAAAATTGATCACACCTGATGTACTGGTGGCCTATCTCATTTCTTGCGACCTGAACAAGTCAAATGACTCCTTTTTTGAAAGTAGACTTTCCAAGGTATTTAGTAAGATGCATGGGGAGGTTTTTGATGTTGTCATTCTTTGCAAAATGAAGATTTTTTTCCCCCACAAAATTGTCATTGTAATAGGTTATATCTCTCACATGGCATGTGTATACCACAAATAACACCCCAAAATACATTCTGCTACTCCTCCTGAGTATTACAATATCACATGTGTTGGACTTTTTCACAGCCTGGCCACATAGAGAGGCCCAACATGCAGGGAGCACCATCAGGTGTATTAGGAGCATAAATTACACATCTAACTTGTTGACTACCTATTACATTTTTGAAGGCCCTGGAGCACCAGGACAATGACACGTGACACTGACGTGGCACTGATGACAGATGGCACTGATACGTGGCACTGATGACAGATGGCACTGATACGTGGCACTGATGACACTGATGTGGCACTGATGACAGATGGCACTAATACGTGGCACTGATGACAGATGGCACTAATACGTGGCACTGATGACACGTGACACTGATGACAGATGGCACTAATATGTGGCACTGATGACACGTGGCACTTATGACAGATGGCACTGATATGTGGCACTGATGACAGATGACACTAATACATGGCACTGATGACACGTGACACTCATGACAGATGGCACTGATACGTGGCACTGATGACACGTGACACTGATAACAGATGGCACGTGACACTGACAGGTGGCACTGATGACAGATGCACTAATATGTGGCACTGATGACAGATGGCAGTGTTGACAGATGGCAGTGGGGACAGATGGCACTGACGTCACTTTTTTTTTCGTTTTTGTTTTTTTTTTACTCGCGCTGCAGCAGTTAGCTCTCCCTTCTCACACGCTGTCTCTGTGTGAGGAGGGTCATCTCTCATTGGCACCGCCGATCTCGCTGTAAATGGCCACTGTGACTGGCCGTTTACAGCGATCTGTGACTGGCTGTGTCCAAGGGACACGGCCAGCACAGAACTTCCCCGATGCGCGCCCGTGGGAGCGAGCATCGCTGAAGTAAACAGGAGGACCTCATGGGACGCCCTCCTGGCAATTGGCGTCCGCCTTTCGGCTATAATGCGGGCGCGAAGTGGTTAAAGATTATGTTCAGGCTTGCTCCATGTTTGAGCAGTCTAATGGCGCTACACATGATCGGATTTTCCGACGGGAAATGTTGGATGTGAGCTTGTTGGCGGTAATTCCGACCGTATGTATGCTCCATCGAACATTTGTTGTCAGACTTTCCGCCAACAAACTGTTGGCTAGTATGCCCTCAAATTTTCAGCCAACAAATTTGTGTTGTTGGACTTTCCAATCATGTGTACACAAGTTCGTCGGATAAACGTCCAAAGTACAAACACGCATGCTTGGAATCAAGGATGAGCCGGACGCGCTCGGTCTTGTAAAACTTGCGTTCATAATAGAGAATCACATGACTATTGAACTTCCCTTTTAATCGGCTCGCCATACGTCTTGTACGTCACTACATTTGTAATTGTTGGGCAACATTTGTGTGACCGTGTGTATGTAAGTCAAGTTGGAGCCAACAACCTTCGAACAAAATTCCACGGTTTTGTTGTCGGAAAGTCCAATCGTGTGTACGGGGGATAAGTCTTGCACATCTACTCCAGCGTGTCTACTTTTACCTATTCAACATGAACCATAAACTTTATCTCTGAACTAGATCCCTCAGCGGGCTCCACCATTATCTGGGTGGTTGTGGACAGGTTTTCTAAAATGTGTCACTTAAAGCAGTAGTAAACACTGCTTGGACACTTGTACCTACAGGTAAGCTTATAAAAAAGCTTACCTGTATGTACAAGGAATATTTACTAAACATGAACCATTTAGGAGATAATTGCCGTTTCTGCAACTGGTGATGTCCCCAGCGCATTTACTCTGAGGAGACGCCAAACTCCATGCCCTCCCTTCAAAGCCATGACCCTGACTCCCTGTGTGCATGTACAGAAGTGACCTTATCGTGGCTCAGCCATTTAAAAGGCCAGAGCCCATGAACCCAGAAGGAAGACCAGGTGAATATGGAAGCCTTATCAGTGGTGACAGCATGCCACTGGAGGGCTTAGTTTTAAGTCTTTCATAATGTGCTAGTATGTAAATGATTCCTTGACCTAAAATAAGCATGCAGATAAGGACTTTTGCGATCTGTATATTTGTTCTGTATCGGCGACTTTATCTTTAAAGTGGTTGTAAACCCTTACCTATACCCAGTGAAGTAACTGGCCTCAGCTGATACACAGAAATTAAACAAATCCTCCTACATAAGTTGTATTAGTTTATCTGCAGTCTTTTCTTCTCTGCAACTGTTCAAAGTGCAGAATTTTATAAAGCTTGTCTGAGAGTTCAAAACAAAGGGGTGGAGAGCTGAAGTTACACTCTGCAGAGCTCAGTCAGGAAAGCTCTGAGAGCTGATTAGAGGGAAGGGACACACACCCCTTTACACAGCACACAGGAACAAAGCTGAGGCTGTCATTCTGCTGGATGTCCTTCCCCTTCACCTTTTTTTTCTTGGTGTCAGTAAAACTTGTCGGAAGTGATTTTTGCCCCATACACACGATAGGATTTTCCGACGGAAAATGTTTGATATGAGCTTGTTGTCGGAAATTCCGACTGTGTGTAGGCTCCTTCGGACATTTTCCATCTGAATTTTCGTCACACAAAATTTGAGAGCTGGTTCTCAAATTTTCCCACAACAAAATCCGTTGTCGGAAATTCCGATCGTGTGTACACAATTCCGACGCACAAAGTTCCACGCATGCTCTGAATCAAGCAGAAGAGCCGCACTGGCTATTGAACTTCATTTTTCTCGGCTCGTTGTACGTGTTGTACATCACCGCGTTCTTGACGTTCGGAATTTCAGATCAACTTTATGTGACCGTGCGTATGCAAGACAAGTTTGAGCCAACATCCGTCGGAAAAAAAACATGGATTTTGTTGTCGGAAAATCCTATCGTGTGTATAGGGCACAATTGCTCTTAATAGAGACAAGTACACACTATAGAGCTGTGGTTCTCAATTTCTGTCCTCAGGACCCACTAAGTATTAACTTGGGGAGATGCAGACAAGAATACTGCAATCACTGAGCAGCAAATGATATCACCTGTGATGTATTTCAGTTATCTTGCAAACCTGGCCTGTTAGTGGGTCCTGAGGACAGGAGTTGAGAACCACTGCTATAGAGGGATATGCTTTGTTCAGATTTTATGTCTGAGGTTTACAACCACTTCAAGTCAACGATCAAAAAAGTGATTTCAAAGTAAATTTTTGTTTACATCTTATTTTTTTAATTAAATGTTTTTTATACTTACCTGCTCTGTGCAATGTCCCTTACCTTGCCTTACAAAGTCTTTCTGCTGCCTGTGTAACGACGAGTAATGCCCCGTACACACGATTGGACATTGATCGGACATTCCAACAACAAAATCCTAGGAATTTTTTCTGACGGATGTTGGCTCAAACTTGTCTTGCGTACACACGGTCACACAAAGTTGTCGGAAAATCCGATCGTTCTGAACGCGGTGATGTAAAACACGTACGTCGGGACTATAAATGGGACAGTAGCCAATAGCTTTCATCTCTTAATTTATTCTGAGCATGCGTGGCACTTTGTGCGTCGGATTTGTGTACACACGATCGGAATTTCTAACAACGGATTTTGTTATCAGAAAATTTTATAGCCTGCTCTCAAGGTTTGTGTGTCGGAAATTCCTATGGAAAATGTGTGATGGAGCCTACACACGGTCGGAATTTCCGACAACAAGGTCCTGTCACACATTTTCCGTCGGAAAATCCGACCGTGTGTACAGGGCATAAGAGGGGAAAGAGGTGCTGCAGATAAGACAGAACTAGATCATAAGAGGAGAGTAATTGTTTAGGGATTGGGGGAGCAAGTAGTGGGGAGATTTGTTTTTACCCTAATGCTTAGAATGCATTATGCCGCGTACACACGACCGGACTTTACGGCATACTTGGTCCTGCGGACCGGAGTCCGTCGGACAATTCGATCGTGTGTGGGCTCCAGCAGACTTTTTTTCCCCAAAAGTTCAACGGACCTATAAATGAAACATGTTTCAAATCTTTTCGATGACCTCGAGTCCGGTCGAAAAGTCGGCTCGTCTGTATGCTAGTCCGATGGACAAAAACCGACGCTAGGGCAGCTATTGGCTACTGGCTATGAACTTCCTTGTTTTAGTCCGGTCGTACGTCATCACGTACGAATCCGTCGGACTTTGGTTGATCGTGTGTAGGTAAGTCCGTTCATTCGGAAAGTCCGTCGTAAAGTCAGTCGAAAAGTCCGCCGGACAAAGTCTGCGGTAAAGTCTGGTCGTGTGTACGCGGCGTAGAAAACCTTTTTTTACTTTAGGACCACTTTAACAGCCAGACAGCTTGCATTTTTAAAAGGTAATCAACATATGCAACTACAAAATTCTCACATATTACGTTTACTTTAAAAACCTCATGCCTTATGTATTAAAGCCATGATAAATTTCTCACACCTGTAAAATATCTGACATAATAAGGTTGGTGCTTTATATTCACTCCAGTAGCTTCATTTAATTAAAATTTGTAAAAACATACCCAGAGCCTACAACATAACATTCTCAATTTACTTAACTAAAATGTATGTGTTATGTGCAATAAGGATTGTTATTTTCCACAATTGGACTTTTCTTGCAATTTCTGGGCTGTTACTGTTGAAAATAATGGGCCTTTATGGGACAAAAAAAATGATTGTGGCTTAAATGTATGGTACACTATCTCCCTCTAGTGGTATATTATCAATATTGTTTTTATTACATTAGCTGCTGTATAAATACAGTTTATGCAACCCTTTACATATTGTACATTCACATCAGTCTCTGTCCTCAAGGAGCTTACAATCTACGGTCCCTCTCTCACAAGCATACATACACACACTAGCATATCTTTGGAGTGTGAAAGGAAACCCGAACAAGCACATGAAACTCAGTGCAGACAGTGTCCTGGACAGGATTCAAACCAAGGACCCCAGTGCTGCAAAACAGAAGTGAAAACCACTAAACCACTGTGCTGCACAATATGCTTAGAGCGGAGTTCCACCTAAAAATTGAACTTCCGCTTTAAGTGCAGGTGACCCCCTGACATGTCACATTGTCATTTTTTTGGGGGAGGAGCGGGTACCCTGTTTTTGCAGGCACCCAGCTCCCACTTCCTCCCCTGGCGCCAGAAGGAAGATCACCTCTCCCCCTCCCTCCCTGCAATCTTCTGGGACACGTCACAGGTCTCAGAAGATTGCCCGGCCAGTCACAGTGCGGCTCGCGCATGCGCAGTGCGCGCCTGGCTGTGAAGCCACAGCCGGGCGCCCACAGTTAGAATGCGGGCCCAGCTAGGAGGAGGAGGAGGGGAGTGGGGCTTCGCACACCCGCATCACTGGATCGTGGGACAGCTGAGTGTCTGATTATTAAAAGTCAACAGCTACATTTTTTGTAGCTGCTGACTTTTAAATGGGTGGAACTTCACTTTAATTAGGAAACTCAATCGTATTGCTGACATTCCTGACAACTTTTTATTTTTCCACAGTGGGACTGTCAAACTATGGAACAATCCCCTAACAATTCCTAATTGGATGGTTTCCAGGATCTGTCAGACCAAACTGGGCTTACCACATGTTTGTAGAAGATATGAATGATATGTCTAAATAAATAAACATTTCAACTTCTGTAATTTCCTCAAAATTGTTGCCAAGAACAATAAAAAAAAATAATTTAAGTAAATTTGAGCCCATGCACTCATTTAAATGTAACCTTCTGCTGACCATCCTAAATACATTTACTGCGGGGTGGCGGCTCCTCTTCGCAGAATCATGTACCTGTACGTGATTCTGCACTTCCAAGGCTGGGGCACACACACTCGCGCCTGCTGGCGACCCACTCCTGCTGTGATTGGACACAGTGGGTGCCAATCAGCAGGTCCAGGGGACTCAATGTCCTGCCGGCACCCGCCGATCGTTCGGGAGAGATTCAGAACGACAGTCTGCTTATGTAAACAAGGCAGATCACCGTAGGGAAGGTAGTGATCTTGTGTTTCTGCTAAGCAGGAACACAGATCTCTGCCTTCCCACAGTACAACCACCTCCTCCACAGTTAGAAAACAATCCCTAGGCACACATTTAACCCTTTGATCACCCCTGATGTTAACCCTTTCCCAGCCAGTGTCATTAGTACAATGACAGTGCATATTTTTAGCACTGATCACGGTATTGGTGTCACTGGTCCCCAAAAGAATGTCACTCAGTATCCAATTTGTCCTCCGCAATGTCGCAGTCCTGCTATAAGTCACTGATCGCTGCCATTACTAGTAAAATAAATAAATAAAAATTCCATAAACATATCCCATAGTTTATAGACGCTACAACTTTTGCGCAAACCAATCAATATACGCTTATTGGGATTTTTTTACCAAAAATATGTAGAGGAATGCATATTGGCCTAAATTGATGAAGAAATTAGATTTTTTACATTTTTTTTATTGGATGTGCTTTATAGCAGAAAGTAAAAAACATTGTTTTTTTTTCAAAATTATAAACACAAAAAATAAAAACCGCAGAGGTGATCAAATACCACCAAAATAAAGCTCTTTGTGGGAAAAAATTACATAAATTTCATTTGGGTACAGCGTTGCGAGACCGCACAATTGACTGTTAAAGTATTGCATTACTGTATTGCAAAAAATGGCCTGTTCATGGGGGGGGGGGGACATCTTTCAGAGCTGAAGTGGTTAAAGAGGCATTTGACTTTTTTTATGCCACTAAATGCCTCTAAATGCCCCTCTATTGCCCGTACACACGGTCGGATTTTCCGATGGACATTGTCCGATCGGAGCGTGTTGTCGGAAATTCCGACCGTGTGTGGGCGCCATCGGACATTTTCCATCGGATTTTCCGACACACAAAGTTGGACAGCAGGAGATAAAATTTTCCGACAACAAAATCCGATCGCGTCAATTCCGACCGTGTGTGGCCTGTTCCGACGCACAAAGTGCCACGCATGCTCAGAAGAAATTCCGACATGGGACAGCTCGTTCTGGTAAACTTAGCGTTCGCAATGGATACAGCACTTTCGTCACGCTGCAATGTAAAAAATGGTTTAATACAGCGCACTCTCTTCTTCTTTATAATGTGACAAGAATTAAGTAGTTTTGCTGCTCATATTCACACACAATTCTCACAAAGTTTTATTTGCCTTTTTTTAGTGGGATTCCCTCAATATATTGTTATTAGTTGTCACATCTGACAGTTTTATATTTTTTATGTTTTTTTTTTTTGTTTTTAAGCCTTTTTTTTTCTTTAATGTTTGGATTTTTTCCAAGGCTGATCTTTGTTCAATGTTATTTTTATTTTTACTCCAGAATATTTTTGTGTGTGTTTTGTGTGTCAAGTTACCCCCACACCATTAATATCTTTTATTATTTAATCTCCATGAGATTGTTTAGTGTTGGTGTCCCTTGTTCATTTCACATTGTATATTAGAAATGTACCTGAATCCTCACAAACAAACCATCATTTTTGAAGTAAAACACATAGGAGAGTATAATTCAAAACAAAAATCCTTTATTAAGGGCTCAGAACCAAACAAAGAGGAAGGCAACACTGGATTAACAGGAGAAATTAGCGAAGCCTGGGACCCCCACGGCAGACAACAATTCTTAAACCTCAAAATTGGTGGCCTGAGGAGTCCATATGTGAGGGAGGGCAGTCTGGTCCGGGATTCACAGAGACTCGGATAGCAGCAGATGACATCAGTGTCCCCAGGCTGTGGTACCACAAGAGGCTGCATCTTTTGGCCGACCAGACTGGATCCAGGGTCCAATCACTCTCTGGTCTTCCTTTCACACTTCCTTCCGGGCTGTGGCTGTGCAGTTGGAGATGTGGCAGGAGGAGGAGTAGGACCTGGAGGAGGAGGAGGACTGGGGGGACCTGGAGGAGAGGGAGGAGGAGGAGGAGGACCTGCAGGAGGAGGAGGAGGACCATCGCGAAGGTGTGTTTGAGGTGTAATTTGGCCCCTCACACCTTTCTCCAGAGCCTCAGATATGAGGGCCTCACACATGGCTTGTTGGCCCTCCTCCATCCTCTGCATTTTATAGGCTATGAATGCACCAATGTTCTCCTGCCTGGTGTGGGGTGCTCCCAGGACCTCTGTAGCCCTACAAAAAAATCTGATAGCCGCCTCCTCTAGGGTACTCCTCCTACTGCCACTTTCTGTTTTCAGGGGAGGGACCTTGATATCAGCCAGCTGGCTCGGCCCGGCCACCTCCTGGCTGAGACTTCCCTGTGTATGAAAAAGGGACATGGTTTTAGTTTTTGCATCATCAATCACAATCATAAATTAGTACTCCAAACTAACATCTAGTTAACATCATTGATTGGACAAGCAGAAATATTTAGAGGAATGCTATACCTGGCTCAATCTGGGCTCCTCCACATGTGGCCTGGAAGGCCCAGGTTGGGCGTCAGAAGCCTCAGCCAGGGGGGAAGGAAGCGTGGAAGGAAGACTTGAGAGGGATGGCCCGGGTTCAGTCTGGCCTGCCAGAAAATGCAGCCTGTCGTAGTACCACATCCTGGGGACATAGATGTCATCTGCTGCTCCGGATCTCTGTGAATCCAGGACTTTATTGCGCTCCCTCAGATATGTGCTCCTCAGGCCACCAATGAAAATCTTTAAATAGGTGATGTCTGCCGTGGGGATCACCTGCTTCACAATTTCACACAATTGCTCCAGTGCTGCCTTCCTCTTTGCTTGGTTCTTGTAATGGGGGTGTTTAATCTCCCACAGACAGGGCAGCTCCCTTAGCATATCAATGAATAGTGACATGAAGTCCTGATCTTTTAGTACCATATCCATGTTCACTGCAAGACACAACACAAGAGAAAGCCTAATGTCAGACAAAACTCTCCTAATCTTGTTACAATATAGGCCTCAATCTATAGAAGCAGTATAGGCCCAAGTTTGTCTCTTACCTTCGTTCTTACGATCGCCGCGTTCAATGCTCCTTCCTCCGCTCACAGATCAAACGTAATACGCACGCGTGTTACGCTTTATATACACTGCGCATGCGTGTAACTCCGCCCGCCCCTGACGTTCTTTCTAGTGTATTCCCCGCCCCTTTTCGTTCGGCGCAGTGGGGGAAGAGCATGATGGCGGACATACAGCAGGTGCGGGCTAATTGTAGCAACGAGGAGGAGGAGGAAAGGGCAGATCCAGGCACGTCCAGATCCAGAAGGAGACGTTTTAAGGCCACAAATATGTCGTTTGGGGAGATGTTGGAGATGGTCGACATCATGAGGAAGTCCGACTATGACGGAAAATATGGGCCTTACCCCAACCCCAATATCCGAAAGGCCAAAATCATGGCGAAAGTGGTCAGGAGTCTAGAGCGGAATTTCGGGGTACGAAGGTCTAAAGATCAGCTCAGGAAGCGGTGGTCGGACCTGAAGTTGAGAGAGCCAGAGCAGTACCGAAAGATCCGGAGAGTGCTGCAAAAAAGTAAGTAGTTGTGCTGTGTTCCTATTCTTTCTGTCTTTATTACGTTCGTTCTGCTCCATATGCTTTGATTAGTTGTAACGTTTCCAAAGGTCAACTTTAATGTTCATGGGCACATTATTCGTTCGTATCAAACATTTTTCTTTCGGCCTCTAGAACACCATTGTTTAGGCCATATGCATTTTCACACATTTTTGGGGGCCTACTTGGATGCCAAATATTTGTTTGTGTAGATGGGTTTGTTACTAGAATGAAATGCAAACTAGATTGTGAGTAAGGAGAGGACACTGAGCAGCTGTTTTCACATCTGGACACTGGAGCACTAGTGTGGGACACAAGAACACCATTTTTATTAGGGGGCCACACAAGTGCTCCAGTGTATACTATAGGGGGGTCTCCATCTGTGAAGCTTGTACCAAACAGGTAAAGTATTGCAGCTTGACAAAGGGCAATAAAAAATATACATCTTGGAACTCGGCTAAAATAGACAATTGTACCCCACTTCCAAGCAATGTTTCCTATTTCTATAGTTCTGCCATCAAATATCTGTGTGCTAAGTATACCATTTTTGTTTTACATAGGGGAGAAAAGACTCGGAGGACACCCCTCATCCCAGGAGACCAGAGACCCCCCACCTCTGGAAGAAGGTGAAATACCAACCCAAGAAGCTGAGCAGGAGGAAGAAGAAGACGTGGTGGAGATTGGCACCACAACAGGTGAGTGTCTGCGACCACAGGCTCAGGTAAAAGAGATGGATGGTGGCAGATTTTTGAGACCTTTTTTTTTGTTCTTTATCTCTTTTTAGGTGATCGTGATGTGAGGGATCCAGAACGCTTTACATCTGAAAGTGCCCAGATACTGATCGGGGAGATCATGGGGTGTAATCTCGAATTGCACAACATACAGCAACAAATCAGTGATGTTATTAAAAAAAATAATAACATCATTGATGTTTTGGGGCGAATTTAAACCCCACAAAATCACCTGTTTTATCGTACCAAACTTTTTTCAATGTTTAGAAAAGCCAAATTTGGAGGATGCACACAGTGTGCCAACATGTGCTATCTGCCATCACGGGAGATCAATGGACGCGTTTTGGGGGGGCAACCCCTTCCTCAATTATAAAGTAGCGTTGAGGAAGGGCTTGCTCCCCCCAAACACGTCCCTTGATCCCCCGTGATGGCAGATAGCACATGTTGACATTTGTAAATTGGTGTGCATCTTCCAAATTTGGCTTTTCCAAGGGTGATTTCCCCCCATCTGAACGCTATATCAAACCCAGTTCCTAAATACTGATGTCTGATATAGCCTTCAGGTTTTACCTAATGTGAACTTTGTAAGTTCAATTTTTTTGGCTTTCTTGTTGGTTTCACACAGGCCTGTTTTATCTGAAATGGATATTTTGATTTTTCATAATGCTACTGCAAACATTGTTATACAACAAACATGTTGGTTTGTTTTAAAAACCTTTGGTAAATGCGCATGTGATTGTGCAGGTATAAAAAAGTGCCTTACTCAAGAATGTGTGGATTATTGTCTCAACACTACAACACTTTTGGGGTGATGTAATTGTTGTTTTATGCACAAATGGGGGTTATTTCCTAAGGGCAAATCCTCTTTGCACTACAAGTGCAGGTTCAGTGCAGTTGCAAGTGCACTTGTAGTGAAATGTGTTTTTGCATTTATGAAGGACCAGCCAACACTGTTTTTTATAAGGTTACCCAATCACGACATTTTCTGCACTCAACACATTTCTGTCAGGGTCAGCTAAAACAAACACAAGCAGTAAATGTCCACCAAGAATTTCTTTGGGTTGTTTTTTATTTGAAAAAGGTGTCACATATTGTCTGGCATATTGATAGCCCCCCTACCCGCAAAGAACTCCAGGTATCGTAACCGGACATCACGGGCATTCAGGGAGGGCAAGCCAGGACGGCCGCTTTCAAGTGCCGTCATTGTTGATGTATTTGGGATTCGGGCCTCAGGCCCAACTGAGCCAGCATAGTTGGCTGAATGTTTTCGTAGAAAATTATGGAGAACACAGCAGGCAAGTATTATATGGTTCAGTTTATACTCCGCCATATGGATGGGTGTCATAAAAAATCGGAACCGGCTGGCCAGGATTCCAAATGTGTTCTCCACCACTCTTCGGGCTCTGGCCAGCCGGTAATTAAAAACCCTCTGTTCCGGGGTGAGGGTCCTCATCGGGAATGGCCGCATCAGGTGGTCCCCCAGCGCAAATGCTTCATCAGCAACGAACACAAATGGGAGACCTTCAACATTGTCCTCTGGAGGTGGCAAGTCCAAGCTGCCATTCTGGAGATGCCTGTAGAACTCCGTCTGGGCGATCACTCCACCATCGGACATCCGGCCATT
This sequence comes from Lithobates septentrionalis, assembly GCA_037952835.1. NCBI lineage: Eukaryota > Metazoa > Chordata > Amphibia > Anura > Ranidae > Lithobates > Lithobates septentrionalis. Next base: position 253,603 of record JBBDGP010003002.1, read on the forward strand.
CTTCCCCACGTCCACATACAAGAAGTCGTAATTAGCCGACACCACCGCCAACATCACTATACTATTAAACCCCTTGTAATTATAATAGTACGACCCCGAGTTGGGTGGTGGGACGATGTGGACGTGTTTCCCATCAATTGCCCCTCCACAGTTAGGAAAGTCCCACCGCTGGGCAAAGTGGGAGGCCACAGTCTGCCATTCCTGTGGTGTGGAAGGAAACTGTTGAGGAAAAAACAATAAACATTACTATTTTTTCACAGAAACCTGGCAAGCAGATTAGACACAAACATTATGGGTCAACCTCCAGATAGCATTTATTAAGGGGAATTTAACAACAACAAAGTATAAGGTACACCTATCATATCCCCCCTCCCCCCCTCTCATGGGCCATTTCTAACATTATAGGGGGGGGAACTCTTGGACAAGTAACCCTCTTCACTTCATTGAGAGATGAATGCCTAAATACACGGTATTACTTGGAACAGCCCCTCCTTAGTTACACTATTGGCAGCCCACTGGACAGGTAAGAAGTGTCATAATACAAAGATATAAATACACACTGTACACATTTGAGCACATTTGGACATTCTGCTATTACCTATCAAGATAATAATAGGATACAAAAACTTTAAACAGTACCATTGGAAAGTATACAGGCAGACCCTTGCACTACATGCTTTGGGGAATTCATCCATAAATCTGACCACAAAAGAGATGGGTATAGTGTGTATGGGTTTGGCAAAGTCAGCAGATAGATGATTGAGGATAGAGAATTGGGATCAGCTGACTTAGCAGTTGGGGGAGGGAGGGTTACAAAAAATTTGGGGACACCACAAAAAAAAGCCTCTGGCCCTCTGCCTGAATTTAAATCAAAAATAACATTTCAAAACATTTTAGGGGGTGTTTGGGGTAAAGCACTACTATGGAGCTGATAAAATACATTGTTAAGTGACTACATGAGGTGAATATAGGCCAGGAGACACCATGCTGGGGAGGTTAGTGAAGGGCGAATATGTATGAAGGACCGAAAATAATAATTACATAAAAATCCAGCATGCATGAGGACAAAGGGGACATTCCCAGCATATTACAATCATGGTAATTAGGGAATGAGGAAAGAAATACAATATATTAGCAAACATTCAATACAATAAAATGTGATATAAAAGGATAAAAATCTTACCTTCATATACTCCTTCTGTAGGACCTGGATGATGGCAGAACAGGTCTCTGGGATAATGATCCCCAGAGCCTGGGGGGAGATGCCTGTCGAGAACTTGAGGTCCTGCAGGCTTCTCCCTGTGGCCAAATACCGCAAGGTAGCGACCAACCTCTGCTCCGGAGTGATGGCTTGCCTCATGCAGGTATCCTGCCTGCTGATATAGGGGGTCAGCGAAGCCAACAAACGGTGAAACACGGGGTCCGTCATCCTGAGAAAGTTCCTGAAATCATCAGGATTATTCTCACGGATCTCACGGAGCAAAGGCATATGACAGAACTGGTCACGCTGAAGCAACCAATTCTTGGTCCATGAACTCCTCCCCACCCTGTTCATGGACTGGACTTGTGTCAAGGTCAGGACCCCAACACCAAGCCCCCACACAGCACGAACTCTACGAGGAGTACGCATACGCAACATGGCTAGAAAACGGTCGGCTGCTCAGAACGAAGTAACAGAACGCACTGAAGAACAGCAAGGCCTGTGAAGAGCGACCTGAAAAACAGCAACGAGCGGACAAGATCGCACAGAAAACTCCAATACGAACTGACTGCACGCACTGAAGAGCAGATACAAACCCACAAGCACAAACTGAACGGCAGAAAACGATCTGAAAGCCACGAGTCTGAAAAAGCGCGAATCGTCTCTCACCAAACTTTTACTAACACGAGATTAGCAAAAGGAGCCCAAAGGGTGCCTCGGTTGGTTCTGAACTGGCCTTTTCTAGTCTCGTCGTACGTGCTTGACGTCACCGCGTTCTTGGTGATCGGAAATTCCGACAACTTTGTGCGACCGTGTGTAGTCAAAACAAGTTTGAGCCAACATCCGTCGGAAAAAATCTGAGGATTTTGTTGTCGGAATGTCCGAACAAAGTCCGACCGTGTGTACGGGGCATATCACAGGTTTAGGTGCATTTTTGAGGTTACTTTCCTCCTGCTAGGAGAAAAGCATTCAGAATAGCTAGGCAAATGCCCACCATGCATAAAGCCTAAAGAGGGATCTTCCCCCCTTATCATAAAAATTATAACAAAGGCAGCTTTAGAAATGTTTAGTAATACTTATAATTGCAGGCTTTTTATTCTTTGCATCAGTGGCTGTGCGTCCATTAGGGATGCCCGGGCGCCGCCCCCTCTGTCACGCCACCCGCTCTGTGTAAAATGGATAGATTCATGCATTGCATGAATCTATCCATGGCCGCTGTAGGCATCAGGCATCCGGCCCCTTTTTGAACGCTGGGCGCCTGAATTCCAGCGGCGGGGGTGGTTTTTTTGAGCACCTGATTAGAGCCATATGCTCTAATAGGTTTCAAAAAAGGTGGATTTGGAACGTAGAGCATTGAGCTTGCAGTCCACCCAGATGTGTTAGAATAGTGAATATTCATTTGCTTTTCTAACCATGAACCGTCTCTCAGCCAATCAGGAGGTGCGGGTCTAATACCCGTCACCTGATTGGCTGAAGGCACAGGCTCTCCGATTGGATGCGAACAGAATGGAAGAAGAGAGTGAGACAAATGGAGGACACAGGAGCCGCCGCCTGACCCGCTGCTCATCCCACCATCTCACAGCTTGCCTCCTGACCCACTGCCTGATCCCCCACCAAGATGGGCAGTCAGCGAGCGAGCGGGGGGGCTCAGTGGCTGCATAAACGGGGTACAAGTGGCTGCATATGACGGGGCACAAGTGGCTGCATATGACGGGGCACAAGTGGCTGCATATGACAGGGCACAAGTGGCTGCATTTGACGGGGCACAAGTGGCTGCATTTGACGGGGCACAAGTGGCTGCATTTGACGGGGCACAAGTGGCTGCATTTGACGGGGCACAAGTGGCTGCATTTGATGGGCACAGTGGCCGCATTTGATGGGCAGAGTGGCTGCAATTGATGGCACAGTGGCTGAATTTGATTTTTTTTTCAGAATTTTTCACAATTCTTTTGTTTGTTTGCGCCCCCCCCAAAAAAATTGTGCACCAGCCGCCACTACTTTGCATACCTTATTTTTCTTTTCCTCCCCATTCTTCCCAAAATAGACATTTTTACTAGGGGCAGATGTATCCATCTCCCTTTACTTCTTTGATCTTAACCTAAAACCTGGATTATACTTCATGGAGCATATGACAGGAACCTGCCAGGAAGTAGCTGTGAGGCCAGGGCTACATCACCAGTGCCTCATAGACATGTGCAGTTCGTTTAGTTCAGAATTGAAAATCAGACAAACTTTTTTTACATCCAAATTTCTGAATTACAATAACGAATTTAAACAAATCCCAAATAACAGTTACATAGTCAGGTTGAAAAAAAGACACAAGTCCATCTAATTCAACTAAAAAAAAAAAAAATTCATACAATCCCATGTAAACAATCCTTCACCCACAGTTGAGAGGAAGGCGAAAAACTCACAACAAAACAAAAATTTTAGACAAACCATAGTTTATAGACTATTTAACTGTCACACAGACTAAATAAGATAGCAATGAAGTGACATTTATTATTGCCCACTAGTAACATGCATTAATTTTATTTAATATTTAATATCTAAAAATTATGCTTCCAATGTGCAAGAAAAGCTGCATCTGATAGTTATGGTAACATCTCAACAATGCATGGCTTTAAATGTCCCGCCACCACTCACCCGACTCCAACTCTGAAGAAGTCATGTGAGTGGTGACGCAACGCGTCGAGTAGAGCCAGGTGATGTCACTTCCAGACGCAGCCGAGACCAGAAGTCCTGGTGAGAGGATCGCTGTTTCTACAGCAATTGATTTTAATGCACATGCACTCAATTGTGGGTGTTATTGTTCAAATATAAGTGCATTTTTACTTGAATAAAAATGTGTTTTAGACTGTTTTACACTATGGAAGACTTCCTTTTTTTTTGCATGACTGCTATCACTGGGGCATATGGAGGAGAGGAGCAGAGATTGAGTATTTCTCATTTAAGTGATATGAATGTATGAAATGAATGTGTATGAAAATATGGGCCTATATTTAAGGTGAGCGAGCACTCTGCAGATATCTGGAGCACAGGGTTTATGAGCACAGCGAGGTGGACTGAATTTATTTGAATTAACAACTGACAGAATGGCATGGACTGAGAAATTTATGAATTTTGGACATTTGATTTTAAATCGAATATATTTTTCTACCTGTATGAACACTTACTGACAGCACTTTAGAGAATAATATGAACTTTACTGACAGCATTGGGACTATGGTACCAATTCCCACTTTTGAATGACATTTTGTTAGTATTGGATTACCTATTTTTGTGCATTTATTTTTGGGGCTGGAATTGTGAATTCAATTTCCAGTAAAACGCATAGCGCTATCGCTGCTTTTATTGATGAGTATTGTTTGGAGAAGTTTTGCACCTGCATTTTTATGTATAAATTAATATTTGTTTTTTATGAATATGTTTTAGCATCCTTTGTACTGTATATACTGTATATAGTTTACTGTGTATGCAGATCATATTAATGTTCTAGCTTCATGAGTAGGGATGAGCCGAACATCCCCCGGTTCGGTTCGCACCAGAACCTGCGAACGGACCAAAAATTCGCACGAACGTTAGAACCCCATTGACGTCTATGGGACTCGAACGTTCAAAATCAAAAGTGCTCATTTTAAAGGCTAATTTGCATGGTATTGTCCTACAAAGGGTTTGGGGACCCGGGTCCTACCCCAGGGGACATGTATCAATGCAAAAAAAACTTTTAAAAACGGCCGTTTTTTCGGGAGCAGTGATTTTAATGATGCTTAAAGTAAAAAAAAAAAAAGTGAAATATTCCTTTAAATATCGTACCTGGGGGGTGTCTATAGTATGCCTGTAAAGTGGCACGTGTTTCCCGTGTTTAGAACAATCCCTGCACCAAATGTCATTTTTTAAGGAAAAAATCTCATTTAAAACTGCTTGAGGGTTTAATGTAATGTCGGGTCCTGGCAATATGGATGAAAATCAGTGAGACAAACGGCATGGGTACCCCCCAGTCCATTACCAGGCCCTTTGGGTCTTGTATGGATATTAAGGGGAACCCCGCACCCAAATTAAAATAAGGAAAGATGTGGGGCCACCAGGCCCTATATACTCTGAACAGCAGTATACAGGCGGTGCAAACAAGACAGGGACTGTAGGTTTGTTGTTAAGTAGAATCTGTTTGTCATTTTGAACGGGTACATTTTTAACGTGTTTAGCTCAAGCCCTAAAATCTTTTTTAAGCTTTTTGGAAAACATAGGGAAGGGTTATCACCCCTGTGACATTTGTTTTGCTGTCTTTCCTCCTCTTCAGAAGATTTCACCTCACTTTTTGTACCAATGACAAATGTTTTTTGAACATTTGGGTTTTTTTGTGGAACAAGGATTGGAAAGCATCAGTGGAAAGGAGAAATGTTTTTCCCATATTAACTCTTACAGGAGAGAATTTCCCTTCCTAGGGGTAGATTTCATCTCACTTCCTGTTGTCTCCTTCCGTTTGCAAGTAGGAGTCGTTTGTAAGTTAGATGTTTGAAAGTAGGGGTCTGCCCTATATACTCAGCAGAAATTTGGGCCTTAGGTGTTGTTGTGGCCACAACACTGTAAGCCTTCACAGGGCCCTGCTGTGAAATATTAGATCAAGAATTGTAATTACATGCCCCTGTTGAACAGGGGCAGAAAAACTGGGCCTTTGGTGGTGGTGATGGGGGTGCTGGTGCCACAACACTGTAAGTCCTCACTCGCTCTTGGTGGGTGCAGAAATGGGCCCTGCTGTGAAATATTAGATCAAGAATTTTAATTACATGCCCCTGTTGAACAGGGGCTGAAAAATTAGGCCTTAGGCACTGGTGCTGGTGCCACAACACTGCAGCCCCTTACAGACACTCTAGTTGGAACGCAGGAACGAGCCCTGCTGCAAAGTATTGCATCAAAAATTGTAATTACACGCCCCTGTTAAACAGGGGCAGAAAAATTGGGCCTTAGGCACTGGTACTGGTGCCACAACACTGCAACCCCTCACAGATACTCTAGTTGGAATGCTGAAATGAGCCCTGCTGCAAAGTATTGCATCAAAAATTGTAATTACACGCCCCTGTTAAACAGGGGCTGAAAAATTGTGCCTTAGGCACTGGTGGTGGCGCCCAGAACCAAAAATGTTCTTACAAGCTATCAGCGTGATCATTAAGGAGGAAGAGGATAATTAGGGATAGTCACTCAGCATCAGCATAGGCAGTCTTTGAAGGGATCTGAGATGTCAAAAAAAATTACTCGGTTACATCAGCATCAGGTGCTTGGTAGCTGGTGGTGATCCAAGACTGATTCATTTTTATGAAGGTCAGTCGATCGACCGAGTCGGTGGACAGACACACCCTGTGATCGGTTACCACGCCTCCAGCAGCACTGACTGAGCATTCCAAAAGAACGCTGGATGCAGGACAGGCCAGTAGCTCAATTGCATACTGTTCCAGCTCTGGCCAGTGATCCATCCTCAAGACCCAGTAACCCAGAGGATTTTCGGTGGGAAAGGTGTCCAAGTCTGATCTTGACCCTAGGTATTCCTGCACCATGTAAAACAGACGCTGGTGATGGTTGCTGGAACCGATCATACCTTGGGGCTGCGGACCAAAAAATTGTCTGAACGCATCGGTCAGACGGCCACCTTCTCCACCGCTCCTTCTTTGACTGACCGAAGCCTCAGCAACACGTTGTCCAGAAACAGGAGTTTGTAACCTCCCAGTCTCTGGGAACGCGTTGCACAGACCTTTCTGCAAGGCCTCCGAAGATGTTTCATCCTCTGCTCCCTCTGCGATGGCAAGATAACGTCCGCAACCTTACCCTTGTAACGTGGATCAAGGAGGGTTGCCAGCCAGTATTGGTCCTTCTCCTTGATACCACGAATACGAGGATCCTTACGCAGGCTTTGCAGGATCAGGGAGGCCATGCAGCGTAGGTTTGCTGAGGCATTCGGTCCGGAGTCTTCTGGGTCACTAAGGACGACAACGTCCGCAGCCACCTCCTCCCAGCCACGTACAAGTCCATGTGTTTCTTGGGACTGATCCCTTAAAGACTGCTGCTGATGCTGAGTGCCAGGCTCCACCTCCATACTGACACAATCTTCCTCCTCCTCCTCCTCCTCCTCTTCCTGTGTGATCGACGGGCATGCACTGTCACTGCTTACCATCCTCGTGGCCTCCTCAAATGGTGACAGGACAGTGCATGCATCCCTGATCATGGCCCACTGGCGTGGGGAAAAAAAACCAAGCTCCCCTGACCCTGTCCTGGTGCCATAGTCGCACAGGTACTCATTGATGGCCCTCTGCTGCGTGTGCAGCCGCTGCAGCATGGCCAACGTTGAGTTCCACCTGGTGGGCATGTCACAGATTAGGCGGTTCTTGGGCAGGTTAAACTCCTTTTGGAGGTCCGTCAGCCGAGCACTGGCATTATATGACCGGCAGAAATGCACACAGACTTTCCTGGCCTGCCTCAGGACATCCTGTAAGCCCGGGTACCTGCCCAAGAACCGCTGCACCACCAAGTTAAGGACGTGAGCCAAACAGGGCACATGGGTCATTTGTCCCTGTTGGAGGACAGAGAGGAGGTTCGTGCCATTGTCGCAAACCACCATTCCTGCCCCTGCAGAGCTCACAGAACCTCTGCCCCAGTGTGGCTCCTGTCCCCCAAGCACACCAGCTCAAGCACCGCATGGCATCTTTTGGCCTGCGTACTTGCATAGCCCCTTGAACGGCTACGGAGCACCACTGGTTCCGAGGACAAAGCATAGGAAGGAGGAGGCCATGGAGGAAGAAGAAGAGGAGGGGGTGGAGGAGAGAGGTGTGTCACAATCATTAGCATTTTGGAGGCGTGGTGGCGGAACAACCTCCAACACTACTGCACCTTGTCCTGCATCCTTCCCAGCTGCCAGCAGAGTCACCCAATGCGCCGTGAAACTTAGGTAACGTCCCTGTCCATGCCTGCTGGACCATGAGTCAGCGGTAATATGCACCTTACCGCTGACCGCCCTGTCCAGCGAGGCATGGACATTGCCTTCCACATGCCAGTAGAGAGCCGGAATCGCCTTCCGTGAGAAAAAGTGGCGTTTGGGTACCTGCCACTGAGGAACCGCACATTCCACAAACTCACGGAAGGGGGCAGAGTCTACCAACTGAAAAGGCAGCAGTTGAAGTGCTAGCAATTTTGCCAAGCTAGCATTCAACCGCTGGGCATGTGGATGGCTGGGAGCAAACTTCTTTCGGCGGTGCAGCAGCTGGGGCAGGGAAATTTGCCTGGTACAATCTGACGTCGGTGTACCAAAAGCAGATTGCCCACAAGTACTTGGCTGTGACACACCTAATTCTACACCTTCATTCCTCTCAGTGCAGGTCTCAGAGAGGACTGAAGGTATAGTGGGGTTGGAGATCTCAGCTGATGAGGAGCAAGGAGAGGTCCTCTTTGTTCTTTGGTGTGGGTCTTTTAGATACGCTTGCCAACGAACTGCATGGCAGGTCAACATATGTCTGGTCAAGCATGTGGTACCCAAGCGGGAGATGTTTTGGCCACGCGAGATACGCTTGAGACATATGTTGCAAATAGCAGCGGTGCGATCTGATGCACTCGTCTCAAAAAAGGCCCACAACAAAGAACTTTTTGAATAACGCGCAGAGACTGCAGTGCCCTGCACATGTGGAGCTTTGGGGTGTGATGCAGTCAATGTGCTGCCCTTAGGCTGGCCCCTGGAGGGCATCCTGCCTCGTTGGTGATGTGCCGCCTCCTTCTCCTCCTCCTCCTCCTCCTCCTCTCTCCTATCAGGCACCCACGTTGAGTCAGTGACCTCATCATCCCCTCCCTCCCCATCACTGGAGCAAATCTGGCAGTATGCTGCAGCAGGGGGAGCATGACTGCCAGATTGCTGTCCTTCTTGGGCACCCCCTCTGTCCGTGCTCTTGTTACTGCCTTTATCGAGCTCAGTATCATCATCAGAGCCTTCCAAACGCTGGGCATCCTCCTGGAGCATGTACATAACACTGTGGTCAAACAGTTCGAGGGACTCCTCAGGAGGACATGGTGGGGCTAGGGAAGGAGTCACTGATGACATTGAGCCGAGGGAAGAGGCCGCTGCTTTGCCAGACAAAGTACCCTGGGCATGGGTGAGAGAGGATGAGGAGGATGAGGACGGCTTGGTCATCCACTCGACCAAGTCTTCCGCATGTTGCGGCTCAACACGGCCAGCTGCCGAAAAAAAGGCCAAGCGTGTCCCACGGCCACGTGCTGATGAGGATGCACCGTCCCCACGACCAGCACTAGACACAGAGCCTGCTTGCCCTCTCTTATTGGCTTGTGACTGTCCGCCTCTCCTTCTTGGCCTTGCAGATATACTAATGGCCTGTAGCTGCACTAAGCTGGGATACAGTGCCTTGCGAAAGTATTCGGCCCCCTTGAACTTTTCAACCTTTTGCCACATTTCAGGCTTCAAACATAAAGATATAAAATTTTTATTTTTTGTGAAGAATCACCAACAAGTGGGACACAATTGTGAAGTAGATCTAAATCTATTGGATTGTTGAAACTTTTTTAACTAATAAAAAAATGAAAAGTGGGGCGTGCAAAATTATTCGGCCCCCTTGCGTTAATACTTTGTAGAGCCACCTTTTGCTGCAATTACAGCTGCAAGTCGCTTGGGGTATGTCTCTATCAGTTTTGCACATTGAGAGACTGAAATTCTTGCCCATTCTTCCTTGCAAAACAGCTCGAGCTCAGTGAGGTTGGATGGAGAGCGTTTGTGAACAGCAGTTTTCAGCTCTTTCCACAGATTCTCGATTGGATTCAGGTCTGGACTTTGACTTGGCCATTCTAACACCTGGATACGTTTATTTGTGAACCATTCCTTTGTAGATTTTGCTGTATGTTTGGGATCATTGTCTTGTTGGAAGATAAATCTCCATCCCAGTTTCAGGTCTTTTGCAGACTCCAACAGGTTTTCATCTAGAATGGTCCTGTATTTGGCTGCATCCATCTTCCCCTCAATTTTAACCATCTTCCCTGTCCCTGCTGAAGAAAAGCAGGCCCAAACCATGATGCTGCCACCACCATGTTTGACAGTGGGGATGGTGTGTTGAGGGTGATGAGCTGTGTTGCTTTTACGCCAAACATATCGTTTTGCATTGTGGCCAAAAAGTTCGATTTTGGTTTCATCGGACCAGAGCACCTTCTTCCACATGTTTGGTGTGTCTCCCAGGTGGCTTGTGGCAAACTTTAGACAAGACTTTTTATGGATATCTTTGAGAAATGGCTTTCTTCTTGCCACTCTTCCATAAAGGCCAGATTTGTGCAGTGTACGACTGATTGTTGTCCTATGGACAGACTCTCCCACCTCAGCTGTAGTTCTCTGCAGTTCATCCAGAGTGATCATGGGCCTCTTGGCTGCATCTCTGATCAGTCTTCTCCTTGTCTGAGCTGAAAGTTTAGAGGGACAGCCAGGTCTTGGTAGATTTGCAGTGGTCTGATACTCCTTCCATTTCAAAATGATCGCTTGCACAGTGCTCCTTGGGATGTTTAAAGCTTGGGAAATCTTTTTGTATCCAAATCCAGCTTTAAACTTCTCCACAACAGTATTACGGACCTGCCTGGTGTGTTCCTTGGTCTTCATGATGCTCTCTGCGCTTTCAACAGAACCCTGAGACTATCACAGAGCAGGTGCATTTATACAGAGACTTGATTACACACAGGTGGATTCTATTTATCACCATCAGTCATTTAGGACAACATTGGATCATTCAGAGATCCTCGCTGAACTCCTGGAGTGAGTTTTCTGCACTGAAAGTAAAGGGGCCGAATAATTTTGCACGCACCACTTTTCAGTTTTTTATTTGCTAAAAAAGTTTAAAATATCCAATAGATTTCATTCCACTTCACAATTGTGTCCCACTTGTTGGTGATTCTTCACAAAAAATTAAAATTTTATATCTTTATGTTTGAAGCCTGAAATGTGGCAAAAGGTTGAAAAGTTCAAGGGGGCCGAATACTTTTGCAAGGCACTATATATATATATATATATATATATATATATGTGTACTGATACTGCAGCTAGCAAAATCAATGCACCCCACTAACTTGTAGGTTTAGCTGAACACTGTGAGCAGGACGCACCCCACTAACTTGTAGGTTTAGCTGAACACTGTGAGCAGGACGCACTGCACTAACTGTAAATAGTCTAGCTGCCTGACTGTGGTACTAATAGGATCAAAAGAACACTAGCAATTTTCTTCAGGTAGCTGTAAATACTGTAACAAGACAAGCCTGCCTGTCAGTAAGAAGATAACAGGAACGGATCTAGCTGAACACTGTGAGCAGGACGCACCCCACTAACTTGTAGGTTTAGCTGAACACTGTGAGGTGGACGCACCACACTAACTTGTAGGTTTAGCTGAACACTGTGAGCAGGATGCACCCCACTAACTTTTAGGTTTAGATGAACACTGTGAGCAGGACGCACCCCACTAACTTGTAGGTTTAGCTGAACACTGTGAGGTGGGCGCACCACACTAACTTGTAGGTTTAGCTGAACACTGTGAGCAGGACGCACCCCACTAACTTGTAGGTTTAGCTGAACACTGTGAGCAGGACGCACCCCACTAACTTGTAGGTTTAGCTGAACACTGTGAGCAGGACGCACTGCACTAACTATAAATAGTCTAGCTGCCTGACTGTGGTACTAATAGGATCAAAAGAACACCAGTAATTTTCTTCAGGTAGCTGTATATACTGTAACAAGACAAGCCTGCCTGTCAGTAAGAAGATAACAGGAACGGATCTAGCTGAACACTGTGAGCAGAACGCACTGCACTAACTGTAAATAGTCTAGCTGCCTGACTGTGGTACTAATAGGATCAAAAGAACACCAGCAATTTTCTTCAGGTAGCTGTATATACTGTAACAAGACAAGCCTGCCTGTCAGTAAGAAGATAACAGGAACGGATCTAGCTGAACACTGTGAGGTGGACACACCACACTAACTTGTAGGTTTAGCTGAACACTGTGAGCAGGATGCACCCCACTAACTTGTAGGTTTAGATGAACACTGTGAGCAGGACGCACCCCACTAACTTGTAGGTTTAGCTGAACACTGTGAGGTGGGCGCACCACACTAACTTGTAGGTTTAGCTGAACACTGTGAGCAGGACGCACCCCACTAACTTGTAGGTTTAGCTGAACACTGTGAGCAGGACGCACCCCACTAACTTGTAGGTTTAGCTGAACACTGTGAGCAGGACGCACTGCACTAACTATAAATAGTCTAGCTGCCTGACTGTGGTACTAATAGGATCAAAAGAACACCAGTAATTTTCTTCAGGTAGCTGTATATACTGTAACAAGACAAGCCTGCCTGTCAGTAAGAAGATAACAGGAACGGATCTAGCTGAACACTGTGAGCAGGACGCACTGCACTAACTGTAAATAGTCTAGCTGCCTGACTGTGGTACTAATAGGATCAAAAGAACACCAGCAATTTTCTTCAGGTAGCTGTATATACTGTAACAAGACAAGCCTGCCTGTCAGTAAGAAGATAACGGGAACGGATCTAGCTGAACACTGTGAGCAGGACGCACTGCACTAACTGTAAATAGTCTAGCTGCCTGACTGTGGTACTAATAGGATCAAAAGAACACCAGTAATTTTCTTCAGGTAGCTGTAAATACTGTAACAAGACAAGCCTGCCTGTCAGTAGGAAGATAACAGGAACGGATCTAGCTAAACTGAATACAGTGTATATATATATATATGCAACACCTGGGATGCATATATATACACAATACACAGTGCAGCTAACTGACTGACTGTTCTCCCTAATCTATCTAACTCAAATCAAATGTCACTGTCTGTCTCTCTCTCTCTCTCTCTCTCTCAATGAACGCCGGAACACACACACTACACAGGGCCGCTGTGCAGGCGGCCTTATATAGTGTGGGGCGTGTACTAAATCCCCTGAGCCATAATTGGCCAAAGCCTCCTTGGCTTTGGCCAATTACGGCTCTCTGTTCAGACAGTGCTGTGATTGGCCAAGCATGCGGGTCCTAGTGCAGATAACAGCAACGGATCTAGCTAAACTGAATACAGTGTATATATATATATGCAACACCTGGGATGCATATATATACACAATACACTGTAAGTGCAGCTAACTGACTGACTGTCCTGCCTAATCTAGCTAACTCAAATGAAATGACACTGTCTCTCTCTCTCTCTATCTCTCAGCACACTGGAACACACTGCACAGGGCCGCCGTGCAGGCGGCCTTATATAGTGTGGGGCGTGTACTAAATCCCCTGAGCCATAATTGGCCAAAGCCTCCTTGGCTTTGGCCAATTACGGCTCTCTGTTCAGGCGGCGCTGTGATTGGCCAAGCATGCGGGTCCTAGTGCATGCTTGGCCAATCATCAGCCAGCAATGCACTGCGATGCCGCAGTGAATTATGGGCCGTGACGCGCCACACGAATTTGGCGCGAACGGCCCATATCGTTCGCAATTCGGCGTACGGGCGAACAGACGATGTTCGAGTCGAACATGGGTTCGACTCGAACACGAAGCTCATCCCTATTCATGAGAATAATAATCCTCTTATTACATATGGTGTATGGTTAATTATTAGAGCAAGCGTCACATTTTTGCATTAATGTACATTGATTTTGTTTTGTTTTTCAACCAAAGAAATGTAGCAGAATACATTTTGGTGTAAATTTATGAAGAATGATTATTTAATTGAAAAGTTTATAGCATTTTATAGTTTAATTGTTGGTATTTTCATATATAGTAACAAAAAACAAAAAACTTTAATACTGGACATTTTCTTCCCCTTCCTGCCCAGGCCAATTTTCAGCTATCAGCGCTGTCATATTTTGAATGACAATTACGAAGTCATTCAACAGATAGAGCTATCTTTTGGTGGTATTTAATCATCACTGGGTTGTTGTTTTTTTGCTACATAAACTAAAAAAGACCGAAAATGTTTCTTTGTTTCTGTTATAAAATTTAGCAAATAAATAATCTTTCATGAATTGAGGCTAAAACGTATTCTGCTACATTTCTTTGGTAAAAATAATCCAAACCAGGGTGCATTAGACTTGTGAGAGTCTACAAACTATGGTACAGTAAAACCTCGGTTTGTGATTAACTTGGATTGAGAGCGGATTGCAAGACAAGCAAAAATTTTTAAACCATTTTTTACTTGTAATACAAGTGTTGTCTTAATATACAAGTAGTGTCACGTCACAACTGAGTATAAAAGAGATAAGAGGCGCCTCTAAGTGTAGCACTATGGTTACATTTAATGAAGGTACAACATTTAGCAACCCACATGGTTGAAGATTAAAACAGGCATATCTAAGTATGCAGACATCTGGGGTAAAGCTGTCCACATAGATCATCCTCCTCACCGCTAGGGATGAGCCGAACACCCCCCAGTTCGGTTCGCACCAGAACCTGCGAACGGACCGAAAGTTTGCGCAAACTTTAAAACCCCATTGACGTCTATGGGACTCGAACGTTCAAAATCAAAAGTGCTAATTTTAAAGGCTAATATGCAAGTTATTGTCCTAAAAAGGGTTTGGGGACCCGGATCCTGCCCCAGGGGACATGTATCAATGCAAAAAAAAGTTTTAAAAATGGCCGTTTTTTCGGGAACAGTGATTTTAATGATGCTTAAAGTGAAAAAAAGTGAAATATTCCTTTAAATATCCTACCTGGGGGGTGTCTATAGTATGCCTGTAAAGTGGCGCGTGTTTCCTGTGCTTAGAACAGTCCCTGCACAAAATGACATTTTTAAAGGAATAAAAGTAATTTAAAACTGCTTGTGGCTTTAATGTAATGTCGGGTCCCGGCAATATGGATGAAAATCAGTGAGACAAATGGCATGGGTACCCCCTAGTCCATTACCAGGCCCTTTGGGTCTTGTATGGATATTAAGGGGAACCCCGCACCCAAATTAAAGAAAGGAAAGGCGTGGGGCCCCCAGGCCCTATATACTCTGAACAACAGTATACAGGTGGTGCAAACAAGACAGGGACTGTAGGTTTGTTGTTAAGTAGAATCTGTTTGTAATTTTGAACTGGTACATTTTTAAAGTGTAGCTCCAGCCAAAAAATCTATTTTTAAGCTTTTTGGAAAGCATAGGGAAGGGTAATCACCCCTGTATCATTTGTTTTGCTGTCTGTGCACCTCTTCAGAAGATTTCACCTCACTTTCTGTCCCAATGACAAATGTTTTTTGAAAATTTGGGGTTTTTAGTGAAACAAGAAGGTGATAAAGCATCAGTGGAGAGGAGACATGTTTTTCCCATATTAACTCTTACAGGAGAGAATTTCCCTTCCTAGGGGTAGATTTCATCTCACTTCCTGTTGTCGCCTTCCGTTTGCAAGTAGGAGTCGTTTGTAAGTTGGATGTTTGAAAGTAGGGGCCTGCCCTATATACTCTGCAGAAATTGGGGTCTTAGGTGTTGGTGTTGCCACAACACTGTAAGCCCTCACAGTTACTCTTGGTGGGCGCAGGAACGGGCCCTGCTGTGAAATATTAGATCAAGAATTGTAATTACATGCCATTGTTGAACAGTGGTAGAAAAAGTGGGCCTTTGGTTTTGATGGTGGTGGTGCTGGTGCCACAACACTGTAAATCCTCACAGTTACTCTTAGTCGGCGCTGGAACGGGCCCTGCTGTGACATATTATATCAAGAATTGTAATTACATGCACCTGTTAAACAGGGGCAGAGAAATTGGGCCTTTGGTGGTGGTGTTGCCACAACACTGTAAGCCTTCACAGTTACTCTTGGTGGGCGCAGGAATGGGCCCTGCTCTGAAATATTAGATCAAGAATTGTAATTACATGTCCCTGTTGAACAGGGGCAGAAAATTTGGGCCTTAGCCACTGCTGCCACAACACTGCAACCCCTCACAGATGCTATAGTTGGAGCGCAAGAATGAGCCCTGCTGCAAAGTATTGCATCAAAAATGGTAATTATACGCCCCTGTTAAACAGGGGCTGAAAATTTGGGCCTTGGGCACTGGTGCTGGTGCCACAACACTGCAACCCCTCACAGATACTCTAGTTGGAGCACAGAAATGAGCCCTGCTGCAAAGTATTGCATCAAAAATTGTATTTACAAGCCCCTGTTTGGGCCTTGGGCATGGGTGCTGGTGCCACAACACTGCAACTCCTCACAGATATTCTAGTTGAAGCGCAGGAATGAGCCCTGCTGCAAAGTATTGCATCAAAAATTGTAATTACATGCCCCTGTTAAACAGGGGCTGAAAAATTGCCACAACACTGCAACCCCTCACAGATGCTATAGTTGGAGCGCAGAAATTAGCCCTGCTGCAAAGTATTGCATCAAAAATTGTAATTATACGCCCCTGTTAAACAGGGGCTGAAAAATTGGGCCTTGGGCACTGGTGCTGGTGCCACAACACTGCAACCCCTCACAGATACTCTAGTTGGGTGGTTTGCGACAATGGCACCAACCTCCCCTCCGCCCTCTGACAGGGACAACTGACCCATGTGCCCTGTTAGGCTCACGTCCTTAACTTGGTGGTGCAGCGGTTCTTGGGCAGGTACCCGGGCTCACAGGATGTCCTGAGGCAGGCCAGGAAAGTCTGTGTGCATTTCCACAGGTCATATAATGCCAGTGCTCGGCTGACTGACCTCCAAAAGGAATTTAACCTGCCCAAGAACCGCTTAATCTGTGACATGCCCACCAGGTGGAACTCAACGTTGGCCATGCTGCAGCGGCTGCACACGCAGCAGAGGGCCATCAATGAGTACCTATGCGACTATGGCACCAGGACAGGGTCAGGGGACCTTGTTATTTTTCCTCACGCCAGTGGGCTATGATCAGGGATGCATGCACTGTCCTGTCACCATTTGAGGAGGCCACGAGGATGGCGAGCAGTGACAGTGCATGCATCAGTGACACTGTCCCTCTTATCCACTTGTTGGAGCACACACTGCGTGGAATAATGGACAGGGCACTTGAGGCAGAACAGAGGGAGGAAGAGGAGGACTTCCTTACCTCTCAAGGCCCCCTTTATCCAGACAGTGTTCCTGCGTGCCTGCCAATCACACAGAAGGAGGACGAGGAGGAGGATTGTGTCAGCATGGAGGTGGAGCCTGGCACTCAGCATAAGCAGCAGTCTTCAAGGGATCATTTACAGTCCGAAGAAACCCATCGACTTGTACGTGGCTGGGAGGAGGTGGCTGCGGATCATGTCGTCTTTAGTGACCCAGAGGACTCTGGACTGAATGCCTCAGCAAACCTACGCTGCATGGCCTCCCTGATCCTGCAAAGCCTGTGGAAGGATCCTCCTATTCGTGGTATCAAGGGGAGGGATCATTACTGGCTGGCAACCCTCCTTGATCCACGTTACAAGGGTAAGGTTGCGGACCTTATCTTGCCATCACAGAGGGAGCAGAGGATGAAACATCTTCGGGAGGCCTTGCAGAAAGGTTTGTGCAACGCGTTTCCAGAGCCTGGGAGGTTACAATTTCCTGGTCCCCCTGGACAACGTGTTTCTGAATCTTCGGTCAGTCACAGAAGGAGCGGTGGAGAAGGTGGCCGTCTGACCGATGCGTTCAGACAATTTTTTAGTCCGCAGCCCCAAGGTATCATCGATTCCAGCAACCATCGCCAGCGTCTGATTCACATGGTGCAGGAATACCTAGGGGCAAGATCAGACTTGCACACCTTTCCCACCGAAAATCCTCTGGGTTACTGGGTCTTGAGGATGGATCACTGGCCAGAGCTTGCACAGTATGCAATTGAGCTACTGGCTTGTCCTGCATCCAGCGTTTTTTCGGAACGCACATTCAGTGCTGCTGGAGGCTTTGTAACCGATCACAAGGTGCGCTTGTCCACCGAATCGGTCGATCGGCTGACCTTCATAAAAATGAATCAGTCTTGGATCACCAGCTACCAAGCACCTGATGCTGATGTAACTGAATAATTTTTTTTTTAATGTGGGATCACTTCAAGACTGCCTATGCTGATGCTGAGTGACTACCCTGTTATGCTGAGTGACAATCCTTTTTCCCCTCAATTTTCATGCTGATAGCTTGTAAGAACATTTTTGGTTCTGGGCACCGCCACCAGTGGCTAAGGCCCAATTTTTCTGCCCCTGTTTAACAGGGGCGTGTAATTAAAATTTTTGATGCAATACTTTGCAGCAGGGCTCATTCCTGTGCTCCAACTATAGTATCTGTGAGGGGTTGCAGTGTTGTGGCACCAGCACCAGTGCCCAAGGCCCAATTTTTCAGCCCCTGTTTAACAGGGGCGTATAATTAAAATTTTTGATGCAATACTTTGCAGCAGGGCTCATTCCTGCGCTCCAACTATAGTATCTGTGAGGGGTTGCAGTGTTGTGGCAGCAGTGGCTAAGGCCCAATTTTTCTGCCCCTGTTTAACAGGGCCGTGTAATTACAATTTTTGATGCAATACTTTGCAGCAGGGCTCATTCCTGCGCTCCAACTAGAGTATCTGTGAGGGGTTGCAGTGTTGTGGCACCAGTGCTCAAGGCCCAGTTTTTCAGCCCCTGTTTAACAGGGCCATGTAATTATAATTTTTGATGCAATACTTTGCAGCAGGGCTCATTCCTGCGCTCCAACTAGAGTATCTGTGAGGGGTTGCAGTGTTGTGGCACCAGTACCAGTGCCCAAGGCCCAATTAGGGGCGTGTAATTCCAATTTTTGATGCAATACTTTGCAGCAGGGCTCATTCCTGCGCTCCAACTATAGTATCTGTGAAGGGTTGCAGTGTTGTGGCACCAGTGTCTAAGGCCCAATTTTTCTGCCCCTGTTCAACAGGGACATGTAATTACAATTCTTGATCTAATATTTCACAGCAGGACCCAATCCTGCGCCCACCAAGAGTAAATGTGAGGGCTTACAGTGTTGTGGCACCACCACCACCACCAAAGGCCCAATTTTTCTGCCCCTGTTCAACAGGTGCATGTAATTACAATTCTTGATATAATATTTCACAGCAGGGCCCGTTCAAGTGCCCACCAAGAGTAACTGTGAGGACTTACAGTGTTGTGGCACCAGCACCACCACCACCAAAGTCCCAATTTTTCTACCACTGTTCAACAATGGCATGTAATTACAATTCTTGATCTGATATTTTACAGCAGGGCCCGTTCCTGCGCCCACCAAGAGTAACTGTGAGGGCTTCCAGTGTTGTGGCAACACCAACACCTAAGGCCCCAATTTCTACAGAGTATATAGGGCAAGCCCCTACTTTCAAACATCCAACTTACAAATGACTCCTACTTGCATCCGGGTGGATTATACACCTAATAGAAGGTGCGGCCAGAAAGGGTCAGTAATAAGGCATAAAAGAGTGAGTGGGGTCTTGTACAGATTGTTATCACTGAGGGGATGAAGGTTTGAAGATGGTGGGGATTAGTTCACTAAAGCAATAGGAAGTGTCCCGCCTAGCAAATGAAATATTAGAGCTTAATTAAGGAGGTTATGTAGGAGGTGGGCATATCTATATGAGAAGAGGCTGGTTATCAGGAGGGGTTTGGAGCTCTAGATGGGTGTGAGTGTATTAGAGTCTGGCATGTTTAGTTTGAAATTAAGTGTTGTATAGACCTGTGTTACCCGATTTGGAGCTACTGTAAAATTGTATGTGTTACCTATACTGAACAGCAGAACAGATTAACAGCTTAACAAATGAACACATTTATTAACCATTAAATCACTAAATCACTTAGCCCAGTACCTAGGTAGGTAATCCATTAGTGCGTCAAACCATCATGCAAACATATCATTATAGGAGTAATGCTTTTGCCTGTTAAGCATTATTTATGTAGCAAGTTCTCCGGCCTCCTTCATTCTAATGAGAACCTCCTGGGCCAGGGATAGCTGACATCCAGTGGTGGAAGTATAGGGGTCGCTGAGGTCACCATGGCGACTGGGCCCCATGGTGCAGGGGGCCCTTGAGGGCCCCCCTGTTTATCTTGATAGGAGGAGCGGCTGAGATCGATCTCCCCGGTCGTCGGCCGAACTGTAATTGGCACTGTGCAGGGAGCTTGTCACACTGTTCTAAAGTGAAAGCAGTGTGTGCTGTGCTCTTTGTCTCCCCCTACAGTCCAGTACCTGGCAGAAAGAGGTGAGGTAAAGCACTGCCATTTTTTAAAAGGCTTTCTGTATGTGTGTGTTCTTATATGTGTGTTTATATGTGTGTTCATGTATGTGTTTGCATGTGTTTATGTGTGTATTTATATATGTGTTTGTGTGTGTATATACAGTATATGTGTGTGTATATTATGTGTGTGTTTATCTATGTGTATGTGTGTGTGTGTTTATCTATGTGTATGTGTGTGTGTGTGTGTGTTTATATATGTGTTTGTGTGTATATACAGTATATGTGTGTGTATATTATGTGTGTGTTTATCTATGTGTGTGTGTTTAGATGCAGTGATGGCCCATGCATTAAGGGCGCACGGGCGCCGCCCTCTCTCTCCAGCCACCCCTCTATCACCAATAGATAGATTCATGCATTGCATGAATCTATCTATGGCCGCCACTGCTACCCCCTATTCAGGCACCCAGCCCCTTTTTGGGCGCAGGGAACCTGAATTACAGCAGCGGGGTTTTGTTTTGAAGCACTGGATTAGAGCCATAGGCTCTAATAGGCATCAAAAAAGGTGACCTCACAGGTCACATTTAGCTGTGTTAGAAAAGCGAATGACTATTATATTATATAATATAATAAATATATAATATATAATAATAATATATAATTATATAATAAAACTGCCTCTCCACCAATCAGGTGCTCGGGTCTGTTACCCGTCACCTGATTGGCTGAAACGACAGGTGCCGTTATTGGACGCCTATCAGGAGGAGAGGACGGGAGATGTGGACAGCAGGAGACGCATGGAGGACCCCACTCGTCGCAGTCACCCGCTGCCCCACCAAGACAGGGTAAGTGCCGATGAGCGGTCGGGGGTCACACTGGGGGCATTCAAGGGCACACTGGCAGCATTTGATGGGCACACGGGCAGCATTTGATGGGCATACTGGCTGCGTTTGATGGGCACAGTGGCAGCGTTTGGCACAGTGGCTGCGTTTGATGGAACACTGGCAGCATTTAATGGGCACACTGGCAGCGTTTGATGGCACAGTGGCAGCATTTGATGGGCACACTGGCAGCATTTAATGGGCACACTGGCAGCATTTGATGGGAACACTGGCAGCGTTTGATGGGCACACTGGCAGCGTTTGATGGGCATAGTGGCAGCGTTTGGCACAGTGGCTGCAATTGATGGCACAGTGGCTGCGTTTGATGGCACACTGGCAGCATTTAAGTGGCACAGTGGCAGCATTTGATGGGCACAGTGGCAGCAATTGATGGCACACTGGCAGCATTTAAGTGGCACAGTGGCAGCATTTGATGGGCACAGTGGCAGCGTTTGATGGGCACACTGGCAGCGTTTGATAAGCACAGTGGCTGCGTTTGATGGGCACAGTGGCAGCGTTTGGCACAGTGGCTGCGTTTGTTGGCACACTGGCATCATTTAAGTGGCACAGTGGCTGCAATTGATGGCACAGTGGCTGCAATTGATGGGCACAGTGGCTGCATTTGATGATTTTTTTTCAAAAAATGTTTGCGCCCCCAAAAAAATTTTGAGCACCAGCCGCCACTGTTTAGATATATGTATGCACATTTTATGTATGCACGTTTAATCCTGACACCCTATATGTGTACAATCAGGACTGATTTTTTTTTTCTTGCTCGTTCAAAGTACCAGCAACAAAATGCTGTTCCTCTGAAAAGCGATCCATGCTCAGATCACTTTTCAGAGGCATTTGACAGCCGGTAAAGAGGCAATATGTTGCCTCCTGACCACCTGTTTTAACCCCTTAAAGTGATTGTAAAGGTTTTTTTGTTTAAATAACAAACATTTTATACCTTCATTGTGCAGTTAGTTTTGCACAGAGTGGCCCCGAACACCGACTTCTGGGGTCCCTCGGCGGCTCTCCCGGCTCCTCCTCTTATCAGACATCCCCCTAGGAAAAGCGCTGTCCAGGGGTCAGGTGGGCCCTTCATGATTTCTTGCATCGGGGCCCTGAAGGTTTTAGTTATGCCACTGCTGACATCCTTCTGTATGTGGTGGGTTGTGAGGCATAGTGGGTGCAAGGTGAAAGACCCTCCTTGAATGCAAAAGTGTCTGGCCGCCAGTAAGGGACTATCCGCCTTATTACCAGGGACCATAGTGAGTAACTGAAGCAGAGGCGGCTCTAGGCTTTGTGAGGCCTTAGGCAATCTTAGATATGAGGCCCCACTCACACCCATAAAGGGAAAAATAATTCAAGTGAAAAAAATTAACTGTATAAATGGCATATATTAAAAGGGTTTTAATACCTCAAGGTTTTTCACCTTAATGCATTCTATACATTAAGGTGAAAAACCTTTTGTGATGCAGCTACCCCCCAGAGCCCCCCTTTTACTTACCTGAACACGTTTGTTCCAGCGACTGGGACGAGCACAGCAGCTCCAGCTGCTGTCTCGGGTCATCATTGGATAGATTGATAGCAGTGGGAGCCATTGGCTCCCGCTGCTGTCAATCAAATCCAGTGACTCGGGAGCCGGGGGACCCCACAACCCCTAGCAATTTCGCTCTCCATCCCAACATCCCAAAAAACAAACACGCACATAGACTTATCGAAAAAAAAAAAAGTTAATAATGTAAACATAAACATCTGGTTCATGCTCACTGATTGCTCCAGGCTCACTGATTGGTTGTGTCAGGGCTGGGCCCAGCCCTTCCTTCTCTGAGCTGGCTGCTCAGCTGTCAGCTAATTGCCAGCTCCTATCTCTCCACAGTTACTCAGCTGTTGCTGATATCCTGCTCGTCAGTCCTGCCTATTTAAGCCGTCCAGTCCAGAGGAGCTCTGCCTTTGCCTTAGTCAACATAGTAGAGACACTCTCCTGCATTCCTGTTAAAAGACTTGCTTGGCTGACATCCCTTCTGGCTCCAGATCCTGATTGCTGTTTTACTACGCTCATCTCCGGGTCCCTGACGTTTGGCTTGTCTGGCTATCCGTTCTGGTTCCTGAACTCTGGCTATGTTTTTACTACATTTTGTTCTATTTACTTTTATTATTAAACGAGTGTGATTTAACTGTACTGTCTCAGTCTGATTTCATGGTTTCTGACAGGCTGCTAGGTTACAGCACATCAAAACTGCTCACTGATTGGTTGCTAGAGGTTACTGCACAATAATACCACTCAATGATAGGTTTCTAGAGGTTACTGCACAATATTACCCCTTAATGATTGGTTGCTAGAGGTTACTGCACAATATTACCCCTCAATGATTGGTTGCTAGAGGTTACTGCACAATATTACCCCTCACTGATTGGTTGCTAGAGGTTACTGCACATCATAACCGCTCACCAATTGGTTGCTAGAGGTTACTGCACATCATAACCACTCACTGATTGGTTGCTAGAGGTTACTGCACAATATTACCCTTAATGATTGGTTGCTAGAGGTTACAGAAAACAGAAAAGAAGACAGAAAAGAAAGAGGGCGCACCAACCTAGTGCATTACCACTGGTAAACTTTAATGCAGCATAAAAACAGTAAAAATTATACTCACAAACGAGCTAGTGAAAATAGCTTTCAAAAGGGCGCAAAAGCGCTGTTTCTGTGGATCGACACCCCAGGACCTGTTGCCGAGAGGATAGGACCAGCGCAAATGGCTGATGGCTTACGCGTTTCGGGGGAGCACCCCTTTCTTCAGAGCCTAAGCGGGCAATGCGGGGATTGCCCGCTTAGGCTCTGAAGAAAGGGGTGCTCCCCCGAAACGCGTAAGCCATCAGCCATTTGCGCTGGTCCTATCCTCTCGGCAACAGGTCCTGGGGTGTCGATCCACAGAAACAGCGCTTTTGCGCCCTTTTGAAAGCTATTTTCACTAGCTCGTTTGTGAGTATAATTTTTACTGTTTTTATGCTGCATTAAAGTTTACCAGTGGTAATGCACTAGGTTGGTGCGCCCTCTTTCTTTTCTGTTTTTTATAGCTTGAATACCCATTGTTCAAATGAGGGCTGCAAGACGCTAGGCATTACTTCTATAGGTGGCTGCACCACATATCCAGTTCATGGACACCTGAGCGCAGGAGAGGTCTTTTTTCTTGTGTTTGCTAGAGGTTACTGCACACTATTACCACTCACTGATTGGTTGCTAGAGATAACTGCACAATATTACCCCAAAATGATAGGTTGCTAGAGGTTATTGCACAATATTACCACTCAATGATTTGTTGCTAGAGGTTACTGCATATCATTACCACTCATTGTTTGGTTGCTAGAGGTTACTGCACATCATTACCTCTCACTGGGTGGCAGGGCAGTATTGTGGTGGGTGATGCAACTTTTTTTGGTACAGTTGGTTGGATGGCAGGATGCAGTTTGGGGTGATGGTGGCAGCATTGGGGTGAGACGCTGAGATCATATCTCCCCTATAATGATAGGGGGGTAGACTGATAGGATGCCAGAGGTGGGGTGCAGGAAGGATGAGGATGATAATGACAGGAGGCAGGGTGGAAGAATGCCAGAGGTGGGGTACAGGAGGATGATATGGATGATTATGACATTGGGCGGGGTGGTAGGAAGCTGGCAGTGGGGTACAGAGGGGATGAAGATGACAGGGGACAGGGTGGTAGGAAGCTGGCAGACAGGTGCAGGGGGGATGAAGATGACCGGGTGGCGGGGTGCTAGGAAGCTGGCAGACGGGTGCGGGTGGTGAAGATGACCGGGGGCGGGGTGCTAGGAAGCTGGCAGACAGGTGCAGGGGGAATGAAGATGACAGGGGGTGGGGTGCTAGGGAGCTGGCAGATGGGTGCAGGGGGTTGAAGATGACAGGGAGTGAGGTTCTAGGAAGCTGGCAGATGCGATGAACATGACAGGGGCAGGGTGGTAGGAAGCTGGCAGACGGGTGCAGAGGGGTGAAGATGACAGGGGGTGGGGTGCTAGGAAGCTGCCAGATGGGCTGAACATGACAGGGGTGGGGTGGTAGGAAGCTGGCAGATGGGTACATGCGGGGATGTTGATTACAGGGGGTGGGGTGGTGGGATGCCAGGCACAGAGATGATTAGGAGGATAATGGTGATGACAGGGGGTCTGTAGATGACATCATATGCTGGATGGCATACATACCATCACATATCATCACCAGGGCTGTGTGTTTGGGGGTGGATTGGAATGCAGACAGGTGCAGGGGGGTGACAATGAACGGGTGGTAGGAAGCTGGCAGACGGGTGCAGGGGGGGATGAACATGACAGGGGCGGGTGGTAGGAAGCTGGCAGACAGGTGCAGGGGGGATGAACATGACAAGGGCAGGTGGTAGGAAGCTGGCAGATGGGTACAGGGGGGATGAACATGACAGGGTGGGTGGTAGGAAGCTGGCAGACGGGTGCAAGGGGGATGAAGATGACAGGGGCGGGGTGGTAGGAAGCTCCCAGACGGGTGCAGGGGGATGAAGATGACAGGGGGCGGGGTGCTAGGAAGTTGGTAGATGGGTGCAGAGGGGATGAAGATAACAGGGGGCGGGGTGATAGCAAGCTGGCAGCCCTGGTGATGATATGTGATGATATGTATTCCATCTGGCATATGATGTCATCTACAGACCCCCTGTGGGGGCCTAACGATGATCGTTAGGCGCAAGTCCTCCATTGCAGACGTCCATCCTGACCTGCAGAGGAGATCAGAGAGGTGCTCGTCTGCTGCTGGCATTATCCGGGCTCTGCACATTGCAGGAGATCCGCAGAGCTCAGCATAAGAGAAGGAGCCGGAGGAGGGGAGTACCCACTGACCCTGGAACCTCGGGCAGTGCTCAAGTGGTCAGTCCACAGGCAGGGAAAAACTAGTTGTAGAGAGAGACGGCCCTGGGGACACCGACTGGGGGATATCCCCTCCCACTCCCACACACAAGTCAGGCAAATTAGGCAGCCACGAGGCCCCTGGGAGTGAGAGGCCTAAGGCAACTGCCTAATTTGCCTACTTAGAGAGCTGCCTCTGCCGGAGCAGCATTCTCACCAGATGGGGACGGTGAAGAATTGGGAAGCTTCAGTGGGAATCAAGCCAGCGTTCCAGCCAGCAGAGGTGACGTTTGCAGCCTTGTGTGTCAAGCTAGGGACAGAGCAGGCCAGCGTGGGTGAAGCTTCTGGCGTATCTTGAGTGCCAAGCTGGGGGCCCAGCAGAGAAGCGGGGATCACGCTTGAGGAAGATACTATAGTGAAGATTGGAGGAGCTCAAGGAATTCGATGGCAGTGAATCAGTGGGTCTAGTGAGAAACTGGGAGCTCAGTGAGATGAAGAGCTACAAGGGGTGATTGTAGTAAAAGAGAAAGGAACTTTTATGTTTGTGTTAGGAACTGTTAAAGACTGTTGCCATAGGAGACAGCATTCCTGCACATGCAGATGTGGCGTCCTGCTGGGTGCTTTTCCCTGCATGGCTGTCCTCCTATTGAAGTCTCAGAGTCTGCCAATTGATCTTGCAACTACCCAAAGGTGTCCTGGCCCTAACCCTCTTTCCCCCAATAACTTTAACTACTCTGCACCCACCATGCCTCACAACCCACTACATACAGAAGGATGTCAGCTATCTCTGGCCCTGGAGGTTCTCACTAGACCGAAGGAGGCTTGGGACCTCTGCTACATTTGGCTCCGTGGGAAGGTGGCAAGTAACCTTTACACTTCTAATGGACGTGTTGTCGTGTGTACTATCAATGTGGGGAAGAAGCAACAAGGCTCACTGCTCAGGGGAGAGGATCAGCCTGGTCTTTTGACACTTCCCGCCAGCGCTGTGAGGGTTAATACAGACTCCAAAATGGACTCCAGTACAGTTTTGGTGTGCTGCAGCATGAAGAAGGTGCGCGTCACAGTTCACAGAGAACAATTGCACCAATCCGTTGGCAGGGGGAGGAGTTCCCACTCTGAAGAGGTGGATAAGGAAGTGCTGCCATGAGTGTCTTATTGTGGGTTGTAGAGATGGCGCAGTTCGTGAGTGAGATGGCGGATTGGAAAGAGTACGCTCCGGGTGTTTGTCTCGGTCCGAGCGATATGAAACCTGTCCTGAACGACACAGGAATGCAGTATACACCGAAGGGTGAGATTGCCTTGTATACGACTGATGGCTACGAGGCTCTGGGACTGATCTGTGAGAAGTGTTTTGGCCTGACCACGCAGTTGAGGCCTTCTGTGGACGCTGTGGAGAGCATCTGTTTGAGGTTGTCCCTCCAACTGTACCTCCGTGGAACCTACAAGTGGATTGGGACAGGAGCGTCGTCATCCCGACTGGGAGTGATACCCAGAGTCCACCGGCTATCACCCGAGTTGTGCAGGAAGCTGCTTTCCCTACCGCAGTGATTACCCTAGGACCCAGCACATCGATTGCTCCTCGGGGCCGCGGGGCTCTCTCTGATGTTCTAAGTATAAAATTGATGCGCTTTAAATAAATAGTGCACAATATGCTGCTACGACTAAGCTAAAATCCAGGAATAAAAAATGCATACATGTGAATAAAATAGATAAATAATTATGGTGCTAATACATGTGTTAAAATAGCCAAAATAAATCTTCAAATTGGTGATGTGACGGTGAATATAAATAAATAATAATGACACTCAGATTACAATGTCCAGATAGATGTTCGAGCCACCCGGGAGGAAAATACTGGAGCCAGGTAAACCAGCAAGGAGTGAGGGTGGTGTGCCTGTGGGGAAAGTGATACCAGTGTCCGTCAAAGGGGATGCCATAGTTGTGCCAGTCAAGGCGGGTGCCAAGCTCAACTACATCCTGGCTGAAGAGTGCTTTACTATTTCAGATTCAGACAATAAGTCTGGCGGTCTATCTGAAATTTTCTCTGACACGTTGTCCTGTACTAGGAAATGGAGTGACAGAGATGAGGAGTCAATGTGTGATATAGATGAGAATGAGGTTCCCCTGGGGCCTAATGCCGGTGTTAAGATTGAACTGTCTGCTAACATTGCATCGATTGTGTGTGTTGTTAAGCCATTCAAAGAGGATTGCTGGGAACATTGGGTTCTTAAAGTCATCAGCTATTGTGGTGGGGTACCCAGTACGGCTTGCTCCAGATGCACAGATTTAAACCGGATGTGGAGATCCATATACCCTACACATGGAATCCTGAATAAGAAAGTGCAAGGGGTAGATGAAGTTGCAGAAGATACCTCTCAGTGCTACACACCTGGGGCTACAGCCACAAAATAAATATGGACAGTGTGATTATTCACAGGCCAGACAAGAAGGATATCAAGCCCTTTATTGCTACGGTAATTACAAAGTGGGAGATTTAAAGTTACCATATCCCAGGTACTACTGGTAACTGCTATGGAACTGTACCTGTTCAGCAAATCTTGTGGATTACAAATATGTACTGTGTGATGTCAATGACGCTATGCTGACAGCCACTTCACACACACATTTAAAGTGTTGCTAGTGGAGAACACTCCAGAGAGCTGTACTGCCCGGACTATGCTGGACTGGATGCTGCCAGCAGATACATGGAGTGCCCACCTGAGCCATGTTGGCTACAGTTTGAAGTTGATGGGGTGATCCATCCTGAAGGGTGACCTGTGATCTTCAGAAAGTTGCTGCTCTTAAGAAAAAAAAAAAATCTTCCAAGTCCCCGGATGTCATGTGGACAGACTGAGGATTTGTAAAGGGACCTGTGTCCTGAAGTGCGGTCCTTTGCATTGGGGGCCTGGCTGCTTGTTGCCTGAAATACAGCTTTGCCCCTTGTCCCCGGAGTTGTCCCTGGAGAAGAAGGGAAACTGCTTGGAAATATAGTCCACCCAGAGGGAAATCAATGAACTGTAAACTATCCTGGACTCTAATGCCACGTACACACGATTGGATTTTCCGACAGGAAATGTTCGATGTGAGCTTGTTGTCGGAATGTCCGACCATTTGTATGCTCCTTTGAAAATTGTTTCTTTGCAGGTTTCTTGGCAGGTTCTCAAATTTTATGCCAACAAAACTTTGTTGTTGGAAAGTCCGATCGTGTGTACAAAAGTCCGCGCACAAAAGTTCACGCATGCTCGGAATCAAGTACGAGCCGGAATCGCTCGGTCTTGTAAAAGCACATTCGTCACATGGCACATTTTGAAATCTCTCCTCACATTTACTTGCCAGGAGTAGTTATCCTGGTAGATTGATAGAGATCTATTGATTTCTCCCTAAGTTTGGCTTTGTTGCACTTTTCCCTTCTACCACTAGGTGGCTGGGTACTTGGAGGTACTAGATATGAGAAGAGCAACGCAAGGTCAGGTTATGGTTATATGGGGTATCTCAGCCAATGGGCAGTGGTTTTTTTGGATCCCTTGGCCTGCTGGGAGAGCCTATATATTCAAGTGGAGTCAGGTGATCTATGTTCTGTGCCACCTGGACGGCTGTCTGGGGACACGTGTTTTGATTGCCCGGGCTGCTAGGCCGGAGGTGGGGCCTACCCCAGGCACATCTGGCTGCTGGGCTGTCTGAGGGCCTATCCAGAACCAAGAGAGCAGTGCAGGGTTGGGACTGCGGATTGCAGTCCAACCAAAAGAGAAGGTTCTGCTGGTCGGAGAACCTTCGCTTTTAAAGACAGTTGCCACTTTTCTCTTCTACCACTAGGTGGCCGGGTACTTGGAGGTACTAAATATGAGAAGGGCAACGCAAGGTCAGGTTATGGGTATATGGGGTATCTCAGCCAATGGGCAGTGGTTTTCTTGGATCCCTTGGCCTGCTGGGAGAGCCTATATATTCAAGTGGAGTCAGGTGATCTATGTTCTGTACCACCCGGACGGCTGTCTGGGGACACGTGTTTCGATTGCCCAGGCTGCTAGGTCGGAGGTGGGACCTATCTCAGGCACATCTGGCTGCTGGGCTCTCTGAGGGCCTATCCAGAACCAAGAGAGCAGTGCAGGGTTGGGACTGCGGATTGCAGTCCAACCAAAAGAGAAGGTTCTGCCGGTCGTAGAACCTGTCGTGGTCAGAGGTAGAGGGGAAGCTGTCGCCAGTAAGGGACCATCCACCTTATTATTAGGGACCACAGTGAGTAACTGAAGTACCGGAGCAGCATTCTCACCAGACTGGGATGGTGAAAAATAAAGAAACTTCAGTGGGAATCAAGCCAGGGACCCAGGCAGTGGAGGTGACGTTTGCAGAGCAGCCTTGTGTGTCAAGCTAGGGACAGAGCAGGCCAGCGTGGGTGAAGCTTGAGAGGTATCTTGAGTGCCAAGCTAAGGACCCAGCAGAGAAGCGGGGGTGATGCTTGAGGAAGGTACTACCGTGAAGATTGGAGGAGCTCAAGGGATTCAGTGGCAGTGAATCAGTGGGTCTAGTGAGAGACCAGGAGCTCAGTGAGCTGAAGAACTACAAGAAGTGATTGTAATGAAAGAGAAAGGAACTGTTACGTTTGTGTTAGGAACTGTTAAAGACTGTTGCCATAGGAGACAGCATTCCTGCACATGCAGATGTGGCGTCTTGCTGAGTGCTTTTCCCTGCATGGCTATACACCTATTGAAGTCTCGGAGTCTGCCAATTGATCTTGCAAGTACCTAAGGTTGTCCTGGCCCTAACCCTCTTTCCCCCAAAAAGATTGTTAAGATAAATCAACTTTCTTTTGCATTCAAGAAGTGTCTGGCTTCCAATAACTTTAACTACTCTGCACCCACCATGCCTCACAACCCACCACATACAGAAGGATTTCAGCTATCTCTGGCCCTGGAGGTTCTCACTAGACCGAAGGAGGCCTGGGACATTGTTACATGTGGATAGCGTTTTAGTGGTAAAATGAGGAAGACTAACCTAATTGTCTATTTTTACGATGGATATAATCTGAGGTGTCTTGCAGGGTATATGTATAGGTAAAAAAAAAAAACGCAAGGGTTAAAAGGAGGGTAGTCCTTGCTTGGGGGTTTTGTATAACAATGTCTTGGAACCCCGAAGCCTTCCAGAGAATGGGTCCAAAATATTAGAGGCAATGGGTTGAACATCAGAGTTATGCACACCGGTGTTATGGAGCAGTCAGTTTGACCATCGGTATAGACAAGTCTGTTTAAGGTACAAGACTAGGAAGGTGGTATAAATTGCGGGCAAAGTCATGAGAGGATTCTCGGGTCCATGGGTAGATCATTGGCTTTAGGGGGTTGATATGACGAATAGTCCCTAAAACGAGTGGTTAAGTCATACAACTATGACTTGGGTTGTATGTGGGCAATGGGGCATGAGAAGTGGTACTGGGGTAAGGGGCGGAACAGGTAAAACAGGTAAGAATTTACTTATCTGGACTCTGGAGCCATCAGTGTGCCTGATCAGCGATCCCAGTTGGCTCTTCGGGTTTGTGGAAATGGTGTAGGGCGGCCGCATTGCTGTAGACCCGCAGAGGGATGTGACTTCGGAACATGATTGCTGTCGGCGGTATCTTTTCTCCTGGGTTTCCATGGGTTCAATTTTGGGTTGTGCAGGCCTTGTAGAGGGTGGGTGGAATTCCGAATACCCTTCTGGCACTTCCATTAGAGGTACATCTAGGGTTTCACAGACGTGTCCCAAGTCTTCTAGGACTTTGAGTAGTGCGGTGCGGCGCGGCCTTGAGAGGAAGCTGACAGGCAGAAGGGGAATTTCCACTTGTAATGGATTCCCCTCGTGCGAAGAACCTCTAGCAGTGGACAGAGTTCCTTGTGTTGCTGCAGTGTGATATGTGAAAGATCTTGAAATAATCGTATCTCACTGCCGTTGAAGGAAAGCTGGGTCTTGTTGCAAGCTTTTCTGAAGATTTCTTCCTTTAGTTTGTGGTCAATTATGCAGCAGACTACTGTACATCTCTGGGTGGATCAAATTCCCTTACTTTTCTTATTTTTAGGGGGTTTTTTTTACATCTTCAAACTAAAAACTAAAACGTATTCTAAAACAATAAGGTACAGTACATGTGTGGCTGCAGGGCAGGGAATGCCTCCATCGCCTAAATGGCTGTCCATTTGACGGCTTCATGGTGGGATAGGTCAGGTAGGTTTGGCCACATGCCTGCATGTAGGCAGATGCAGTCTATTTTCTCTGCTGCAGGTGGCGGTTGACCGTAGCGACATTGCAGGAAGAGAGGAAGTTAAGAGGAACATGGTTCCTCTATGGTTTCCTGGTTCACTGAGGAAGCTATCCGATTGGATGCTGCAGCCCCATGTGCATAACTCCCAACTGTCCTTGGTTTCAAGAGAGTATTCCTCATTCGCAAAAAAAAGTCCCCCTGTCCCTCTTTCCTCCTCCTTTGTCTCTCATTTTGGTCTGATTTATATAGTTCTATATAAAATGCACTTTTTATCTTTAAAAAGTGTTTCCCAATGCTAAACCTTTCATCCAATGTCTAAATTGCTGCCTTTGTACATTTAAAAAGCCAGTATGAGTCTTTTGTAGTGATATTTCCTACAATAATAAATGGTGTATTTAATACCACACTATGAAATTTTGTGATGTGTTTTCTCCTGAATATTATTGAGCTTTGGAGACCCATATTGGCATCTTTAACCACTTCAATCCCGGGCACTTTCACCTCCTTCCTGCCCAGTCCAATTTTCAGCTTTCAGCGCTGTCACACTTTGAATGACAATTGCGCGGTCATGCTACACTATACCCAAATTACATTTTTGTCATTTTTTCACACAAATAGAGATTTTGATTTGTGGTATTTGACCACTTGCCGACCGGCTCACGCCGATATACGTTGACAGAATGGCACGGCTGCGCAAAACAACATATGGGTATGTTGTTCCTTTTAAGAGCTGACGGAGGCGCGCGCCGGCGGCACAGCAGGGGGCCAGATGCGCGTGGCCGGCGGGCGCGATCGCCGGCAGCCACGCGCGGGCATGAGAGCCAGCACGGGGATTTGTATGTGTGAACACACAAATCCCTGTTCTGTCAGGGGAGAGGAGACATATCGTGTCTTCCTAGTAAGTAGTAACAATATGTCTCCTGCCCCAGTCAATCCTATCCCCATACAGTTACAAACACTAACTAGGGAACACATTTAACCCCTTGATCGCCCCCTAGTGTCAACCCCTTTCCTGCCAGTAACATTTAAACAGTAAACAGTGCATTTTTTTAGCACTTATCGCTGTAAAAATGTCAATGGTCCCAAAAATGTGTCAAAAGTGTCCGATCTGTTGCAGTACCACTAAAAATCGCAGTTTGCCGCCCTTACTAGATAAAAATAAATGCCATAAAAATGCCATAAATCTTTCCCATAATTTGCAGATGCTATAACTTTTGCGCAAACCAATCAATATACGCTTATTGCGATTTTTTTTAACCAAAAATATGTAGAAGAATATATATTGGCCTAAACTGATGAAGAAATTTGTTTTTTAAAAACATTTTTGGGGATATTTATTATAGCAAAAAGTAAAAAAAATATATATATATATATATATATAAATTATTTTAAATTGTTGCTCTTTTTTGTTTATATCGCAATAAATAAAAACCCGCAGAGGTGATCAAATACCACCAAAAGAAAGCTCTATTTGTAGGAAAAAAAGGATGCAAATTTAGTTTGGGTACAACGTCGCACAACTGCACAATTTTCAGTTAAAGCGACGCAATGCCAAATTGTAAAAAGTGCTCTGGTCAGGAAGGGGGTAAAATCTTCCGGGGCTGAAGCAGTTAATCACCACTAGGTTTATTTTTTTGCTAAATAAACGAAGACCGAAAATTTTGAAAAGCAAAGCGTGTCTTTCTTCGTTTCTGTTATAAAATTTTGCAAATAAATAATCTTTTTTCATAAATTTAGACCAAAATGTATTCTGCTACATTTCTTTGTTGAAAATAACCCAAATCAGTGTATATTATTTAGTCTGTAGGAAAGTTATAGAGTCCACAAACTATGGTATATATCTGAAAATTGATCAATCCTGATGTACTGATGACCTTATTTCTTGAGGCCCAAAAATGTCAGGACAGTACAAATATCCTCCAAATGACCCCTTTTTGGAAAGTAGACAGTCCAAGGTATTTAATAAGAGGCATGGCGAGTTTTTTGAAGTTGTAATTTTTCGTCTCGATTTTTTGGAAAATGAAGCAATTAAAAGAAAATAGTTTGTTGTTACATACTGTCACCAGTGCAGTACAATGTTATCATATAACCAGAGGCGGCTCTAGGCTTTGTGAGGCCTTAGGCAAAATTTAGACATGAGGCCCCACTCACGCCCATAATGGATAAAAAAAATTCAAGCAAGTAAAAATGGCTGCAGAAAGATGCGTGGATCTAGCACATAGGCGATCAGCACCACTTCCAGGGCACCCTCCTCACCAATCAGACATATGCAGCCAATACAACATCTGGGACCCAGCAAGGTGACAACCCCTCTAGGATTTTCCCCTGTGCCTTGGGAGAATGGGAAGGGGGTGTCACTGAATCATTCCACATCCACAGAGGAAGGAGAGTGGGGGTATCCCAACGCAAATAGAGAGAGAGAGACAGAGAGAGGGGGGGTGAGGGAGGGTGAGAGGGAGGGGGAGAGAGAGGAAGAAAGGGGGAGGGGAGAGAGAGGGAGAGAGAGAGAGGGGGGTGAGGGAGGGAGAGAGAGAGGAAGACAGGGAGAGGGGGAGGGGAGAGAGAGGGAGAGAGAGAGGGGGGGTGAGGGAGGGAGAGAGAGGAAGACAGGGAGAGGGGGAGGGGAGAGAGAGGGAGAGAGAGGGAGAGAGAGAGAGAGGGAGAGAAAGAGTGAGGGAGAGAGAGGAGGTTGAGAGAGAGAGAAGGAGGGAGGGGGAGAGAGAGGGAGGGTGAAAGAGGGAGGGAAAGGGAGAGAGAGAGAGAGAGAGATGGGGAGGGAGGGAGAGAGAGAGGGGGGGAGAGGGAGAGAGAGAGGGGGGGAGAGGGAGAGGGAGGCGGGGAGAGAGGGAGGGGGAGAGAGAGAGAGGGGGGAGATGGGGAGGGAGAGAGAGGGGAGATGGGGAGAGAGGGAGGGGAGAGAGGGAGAAGGAGGGAGGGGAGATGGGGAAAGAGGGGGAGGGGGAGAGAGGGAGTGAGGGAGAGAGAGAAGGAGGGGGAGAGTGAGGGAGGAGGAGAGAGAGGGAGGAGAAGAGAGGGAGGGAGGGAGAGAGAGAGGGAGGGGGAGAAATAGGGAGGAGGAAAGGGAGGGAGAGGGAGCGAGAGAGAGGTAGGGTGAGGGAGGGAGAGAGGAAGAGAGTGAGGGAGAGGCAGGGAGAGAGGGTGAGAGGGAGGGAGAGAGAAAGGAAGAGACAGTGAGGGGGGAGAGAGGGAGGGGGAGGGAGAGAGAGAGGAAGAGAGAGAGGAAGAGAGAGTGAGGGAGGGGGAGGGAGAGAGAGGGGGAGGGGGAGAGAGGAGGGGGAGAGAGGGAGGGAGAGGGAGGGAGAGAGATCGAGATAGAGGAGCGAGAGGGAGAGGAAGAGAGTGAGAGTGAGGGGGAGAGTGAGGGAGGGGGAGAGAGGGAGAGAGAGAGAGGGAGGGGGAGAAGGAGGGAAAGAGGAAGGGGGAGGGGGAGGGGGAGAGAGAGAGAGAGGGGGAGGGAGAGGGAGGAGGAGGGAGGGGGAGAGAGTAAGGAAGGGGGAGAGAGAGATCTCTAGCCCCATTCCTGTCTGCAGCCCCTCCTGTGTACCATGTCCCAGTCTGCAGTGCCTGTCTGTGGGAAGCTGTGTGTGATGCTTGGTACGCTACCTTCCATGCCAGCAGGATGTTCATGACGGCCAGCAGCAGGCAGGGTCCATTCTCATTCTGGGTGGGGACAGTGTCCTGCTCCTTCCAGAGGATCTGTTTGCTGTGAGATGGAGTGGTCCCTGGTCACCTTTACCTTCCACCCGTCCTCGTTTTCTGACCCCAGTCAGCCTGTCCTCCAGTCCTGGGAGGTTTTTAGAGCTCTTCTCCCTCCAGGACTATCGATCCTTGCAAGCCTCGCTGCTCAACTTGCCCGCCAGGCCTGGACTGGGACAAAAAATAGACTGAGCAGCACATGATATCGGTCCCTTCCCCACTCCGCAGCCTGAGAGACCCCCGCAGCAGCAGGAGTGAAAAGAGGGCAGAGCCTAGCAGAGCTGCCCTGGGGTGAGGGGGCCAGAAAAGAGAACAGGGGTGGCAGGGAGCATGGGAGTGAGGCTGAAAGCAGCAGAGGGAGGGGGGCCGAGAGTGTGGGGGGCAAGAGCACTGGGGGAGTGGAGAGCAGGGGGGCGGAGAGTACTGGGGGAGCTGGAGAGCACTAGGGGGTGCACTGGTGGGAATGAAGAGCCTGGCAGGGGCAGAGAGCATGGGGGGGTGATGGAGAGCATAGGGGCCAGAGAGTACTGGGGGAGGGGCAGAAGAGCATAGGGAGGGTGGGGGGTGGAGAGCACTGGGGGAGCTGGATAGGACAGTGTGGTGGAGAGCATGGGGGCGGCCAGGGAGCACAGGGGGGTGGTGGAATTGGAAAGCACTGGGGGGGAGCTGGATAGCATAGTGGGGTAGAGAGCATGGGGGGAGCCAGGGAGAAAAGTGGGGTCTGGAAAGCACAAGGGGGGAGCTGGAGAGCACGGGGGGAAATTTAAAGCACAGCGGGAGCACAGGGCGCAGAGAGCACTGGGGGTGCAGGTAGAACTGGGAGGGGTTAGGGAGCACGGGGGGAGCAGAGAGTACTTTTGGGGGGAGCCAGGGAGCAGGGGGGGTCGGAGAGCACTGGGGGGAGAGTATGGGGGGAGACAGTGAGGACCAGAGAGCACTGTGGCGGAATATCAGTGTGGGGGGAGCCAGAGAGCACAGAGCACTGGGGGGAGGTGGAGAGCAGTGGGGGGCAACTGGACAGCACAGTGGGGGGGTGGAGCATGGGGGGATCCAGGGAACACAGAGGGGAACAGAGAGCACTGTGGGGGAGCCAGGGAGCACAAAGAGGACCAGAGAACACTGGGGGCAGCTGGGGAGCAGTGGGGGGGGACTAGACAGCACTGTGGGGGAGAGCATCGGGGGAGCTAAGGAGCAGTGGGGGGGACTGCACAGCACAGTGGGGGAGCCAGGCAGCACAGGGGACCAGAGAGCACTGGGGGGAGGAGCCAGGGAGCAGAGGGGATATGTAGGGAGAACTGGGAGGAGCCAGGGAGCACGGGGCAGTAAAAGAGTTGGATAGGAGGAGCTCTGGTGGATGGATCCCATCCCAGCGCCTGCTGCAGCCTGGCCGACCGCCCAGAGAGAACGTGAGTGCCCAGCCGTGCCGCCCTCCTGTGTGCCTGGATAGGAGGAGCGGCGGGGACAGCTGCACATGGAAGAATTAATCTTTCCATATTCTTCTGCAGCCAATAAACGCCCGCAGAAGAAGCGGTCATTCAGCGGCTGCAGGAGGAACATGAAAAGATCAATTCCTCCATATGCAGCTGTCCCCGCCGCTCCTCCTATCCAGGCACACAGGAGGGCGGCATGGCCGGGCACTCACGTTCTCTCTGGGCGGTCGGCCAGGCTGTATCAGGCGCTGGGATGGGATCCATCCACCGGAGCTCCTCCTTCCCCTTCACAGACAGTCACAGGGCAGGAATAGTTTCTGCCGCCTGGCCAGACTCCTGACCCGAATAGGCAGTCAGCCAGACGCGGAGAGGCCAGATGAGCAGCGTGGGCAGAAGGAGCAGCCTGCGCTGGACTTGGACATGGATTTGCAGCCCGCCCGGTGTGCCCTATGGCTGCCCGCACAGCTTTTACAGATGGCACCTGGAGCCTGTTTGTCAGTCCAGTGACCAAGCAGAGGCAAATTAGGCGGCCGCGAGGCCCCTGTGAGTGCGAGGCCTTAGGCGGCCGCCTAATTT
Organism: Lithobates septentrionalis; assembly: GCA_037952835.1. Taxonomy (NCBI): domain Eukaryota; kingdom Metazoa; phylum Chordata; class Amphibia; order Anura; family Ranidae; genus Lithobates; species Lithobates septentrionalis. The sequence goes on from JBBDGP010003002.1 coordinate 291,603, forward strand.
GCCTAATTAGAGAGCCGCCTCTGCATATAACAGATGTGATGTGCCGGTGATCAGGGACACCGACTGGTGACAATATGTAAAAAAAAAAATATTTTTTATACCATTTATTACTTTTAATCGTGATTTTCTTTTTTACAACTGTGACCAGAGCAATGCAGTTACAATAGTAACATTGTACTACTCTGGGGAAATCAAGTTTTTTTTTTTCTACACATTATGATTGCTAATACCAGTGAATTTCACTGGTATAAGCAACCATTTTTATTGAATTAAATGGATTCATTCAGTGTGTTTCATTGTGATTAGCTGTGATTGGCCACAGCTAATCACATGGTACAGATGGGCTGTGATTGGACCTGTCTGTACTATGTGGTCACTGTAACAAATCACAGTTAGCAACGCAATTGTACACAATGAATGGCATGAAAGGAAGCCATCCTTTGTTTACAATTGTCATGTAATCTGCTGTGATTGGTCACAGCGATGACATGGTACAGGCAGCGGCCTGGTACACTGATCAGTCATCGGCAGTGTTGGATGGACACAGCCGGTGACAGGTCACGCCGGAGAGCGGCCAATGGGGCACGCAAGAGGCGCGTTCCAGAAGGATGTCATATGAGGTCATAGGCAATTTAACCACTTCCTGCCCAGCCTATTGTTAAATTACGGCTGGGCGGGAAGTGGTTAAAGTCCTGTATGACTTCTGTGAGCCCTGGTTCACACTAATGTGATGCAGAAAATGCAAAAGATTTGCTGCGTTTCCCCGCATCGCATCACACTCCAAAGCAATTGGCCATGTTATCTGCTATGGGTGTCAATGTTATCTTAACGACACCCTGAAAGAGATTGCAAAGCGCAGTGCCATTGACAGAATCGCATCTAGGGTTGCCACCTCATCCCTTTAAACCCAAACACATATGAATTACACAGGTTCTGTGGCTGATTAACCACTTAAGCCCCGGACCATTTGGCTGGCCAAAGACCAAAGCACTTTTTGCGATTCGGCACTGCGGTTTTTATTTTTTGCGCTATAAACAAAAAAATAGCGCCAATTTTTTTAAAAAACTCAATATTTTTTACTTTTTGCTATAATAAATATCCCCCAAAAAAGTTTAGGCCGATATGTATTCTTCTACATATTTTTGGTAAAAAAAATCGCAATAAGCATTTATTGATTGGTTTGCGCAAAAGTTATAGCATCTACAAAATAGGGGATAGTTTTATGGCATTTTTATTAATAATTTATTTTTTTTACTAGTAATGGCGGCGATCAGTGATTTTTATCGTGACTGCGACATTATGGCAGACACATCAGACACTTTTGGCGCGATTTTGGGGCCATTCACTTTTTTACAGCGATCAGTGCGATTAAAAATGCATTGATTACTGTGTAAATGTGACTGGCAGGGAAGGGGTTAACCACTAGGTGGCGCTGTAGGGGTTAAGTGTGTCCTAGGGAGCGATTCTAACTGTGGGGGCTGTGTGTGACACTGCACTGATCACCGCTCCCGACTACAGGGAGCGGTGATCAGTGACAGTGTCATTAGGCAGAATGGGGAGATGCTTGTTTACATTAGCATTTCCCCATTCTTCCTCACCGTGAAACGATTGCGGGTATCCCCGAGTCCATCGAGTCCGCGGGACCCGCGATCACGGTCACGGAGCTCCCGGCGAGCGCCCGCAAGCCGCCTCTTAAAGGGCCACGTACAGGTACGTTAAGCTGCCTATACGTGCCCTTCTGCCACAGTATATCTGCGTGAGGCGGTCGGGAAGCGGTTAAGGTGGTAATTAAACTCACTTAGCGCCTTATCAGCAATAAATTAGCCTCATATGTGTTCGGGTTTAAAGGGATGAGGTGACAACCCTAAGCGCATCGCATGGGTGTGAACACTCAAGCAATGCGATTCAGGTGCGGGGGTAAAAAAGGGTCCTGCACCATTTTGGTGCGAATGTATTGCGATTTCATCCATACAAAATGTATGGCTGAAATCAAACCGCACAGACATCGCATGTGATGTGCACAGGAATGCACAAAAATTCCTGTGTGAATCACATTCAGTGTTTTCCACGCACCAGTGTGTAAATCTAGGCTGAATGTGGGGTCTATTGCTCTGAAAAGCAGTTCTAGGTGCAGGTGGAGGAACAATTAACTAGTTGCTGACCAGCCATCGCAGTTATACTGCGGCAAATTGGCTCGGCTGTGCGAATCAACGTATTTGTGTGTCTTTTCCAGCGCGCACCCGCCGCGGAAGCCCGCCCGACAGTATACGGGATACAATAAGGATGATAACAATGATGATGGTGAGGATGATGATGACAGTATACGGGATACAATAAGGATGATAACAATGATGATGGTGAGGATGATGATGACAGTATACGGGATACAATAAGGATGATAACAATGATGATGGTGAGGATGATGATGACAGTATACGGGATACAATAAGGATGATAACAATGATGATGGTGAGGATGATGATGACAGTATACGGGATACAATAAGGATGATAACAATGATGATGGTGAGGATGATGATGACAGTATACGGGATACAATAAGGATGATAACAATGATGATGGTGAGGATGATGATGACAGTATACGGGATACAATAAGGATGATAACAATGATGATGGTGAGGATGATGATGACAGTATACGGGATACAATAAGGATGATAACAATGATGATGGTGAGGATGATGATGACAGTATACGGCATACAATAAGGATGATAACAATGATGATGGTGAGGATGATGATGACAGTATACGGGATACAATAAGGATGATAACAACACCCCCATCAAATCATTCTGTGCAGCTATTACCTTTTGTACCACCACCCCCTCCCTTTAGAATGTAAGCTCTACGAGCGAGGCCCTTCTGTCCCTTTTGTATTGTACTGTAATTGTGTTTCCCCCTCTACATTGTAAAGTGCTGCATAAACTGTTGTGGCGCTCTATAAATCGTGAATAATAATAATAATAAAAAATAATAATAACAATGATGATAGAGAGGATGATGATGACAGTAAAGGATAAAAATGAGGATAAATATAATGATGCTGAAGATGGTGATGACATTGGATGAGAAAGGGAGGGATGATGATGGTGATGATAATGTTGGTGAAGGTTCTAGGTACTCCTCTGAACTAATACAAGCTTAGCCCACTTCAGTGCAGTGAACACAGATGACAATGACGACACATATTCACACACATCTTTATTATATACATGGTATATGTCTCTCTTCTTGTTGGGTCATTGTTAGCCCCTATATCCCACTTCTATGTCTCATGTTTTATACTCTCCCTTCCACATTTTTCCTATATGACAAGTACTCTACCTCGAACCACACCCCCGATCTCGTTGCCCCTCCCCTCGTTACGCCCACTCCCCCCCCTAGCGGCTTGGAACGCAACACCCATGGACTCTACGACACGTCCTGCCAGTGAAACGCAGCATCACTTCCGCCGGATGGAGAACGGCTGCTCTGCTGTTGATATACGGGACATTTTACATCGGGTGGTTCCGGGAAGGAGGGATTTACCGGGGTTTTGTTTCTAGGTATTGTATACACTTTTTTTTATACGGCTGGTGTATAAGTATCATATAGATCAGTAAGGAAGGATACAGAATATGAGGGTGTTTCATATATAGGAGGGGTATGGGGTGTTATATAGGACGGGTGAGAGGAGTATGGGATATGGGGTGTGATATAGGAGAGGAGTACGGGATATGGGGTGTGATATAGGACAGGTGAGAGGAGTACGGGATGTGGGGTGTGATATAGGAGAGGTGAGAGGAGTACGGGATATGGGGTTTGATATAGGAGAGGTGAGAGGAGTATGGGATATGGGGTGTGATATAGGAGAGGTGATAGGAGTACGGGATATGGGGTGTGATATAGGAGAGGTGAGAGGAGTATGGGATATGGGGTGTGATATAGGAGAGGTGAGAGGAGTATGGGATATGGGGTGTGATATAGGAGAGGTGAGAGGAGTACGGGATGTGGGGTGTGATATAGGAGAGGTGAGAGGAGTACGGGATATGGGGTTTGATATAGGAGAGGTGAGAGGAGTACGGGATATGGGGTGTGATATAGGAGAGGTGAGAGGAGTACGGGATATGGGGTGTGATATAGGAGAGGTGAGAGGAGTACGGGATATGGGGTGTGATATAGGAGAGGTGAGAAGAGTACGGGATATGGGGTGTGATATAGGAGAGGTGAGAAGAGTACGGGATATGGGGTGTGATATAGGAGAGGTGAGAGGAGTACGGGATATGGGGTGTGATATAGGAGAGGTGGGAAGAGTACGGGATATGGGGTGTGATATAGGAGAGGTGAGAAGAGTACGGGATATGGGGTGTGATATAGGAGAGGTGATAGGAGTATGGGATATGGGGTGTGATATAGGACAGGTGAGAGGAGTACGGGATATGGGGTGTGATATAGGACAGGTGAGAGGAGTACGGGATATGGGGTTTGATATAGGACAGGTGAGAGGAGCACGGGGTATGATATAGGAGAGGTGAGAGGAGTATGGGATATGGGGTGTGATATAGGAGAGGTGATAGGAGTACGGGATATGGGGTGTGATATAGGAGAGGTGAGAGGAGTATGGGATATGGGGTGTGATATAGGAGAGGTGAGAGGAGTATGGGATATGGGGTTTGATATAGGAGAGGTGAGAGGAGTACGGGATGTGGGGTGTGATATAGGAGAGGTGAGAGGAGTACGGGATGTGGGGTGTGATATAGGAGAGGTGAGAGGAGTACGGGATATGGGGTTTGATATAGGAGAGGTGAGAGGAGTACGGGATATGGGGTGTGATATAGGAGAGGTGAGAGGAGTACGGGATATGGGGTGTGATATAGGAGAGGTGAGAGGAGTACGGGATATGGGGTGTGATATAGGAGAGGTGAGAGGAGTATGGGGTGTGATATAGGACAGGTGAGAAGAGTACGGGATATGGGGTGTGATATAGGAGAGGTGAGAGGAGTACGGGATATGGGGTGTGATATAGGAGAGGTGAGAAGAGTACGGGATATGGGGTGTGATATAGGAGAGGTGATAGGAGTATGGGATATGGGGTGTGATATAGGACAGGTGAGAGGAGTACGGGATATGGGATGTGATATAGGACAGGTGAGAGGAGTACGGGATATGGGGTTTGATATAGGACAGGTGAGAGGAGCACGGGGTATGATATAGGAGAGGAGTATGGGATATGGGGTGTGATATAGGAGAGGTGATAGGAGTAGGGGATATGGGGTGTGATATAGGAGAGGTGATAGGAGTACGGGATATGGGGTTTGATATAGGAGAGGTGAGAGGAGTATGGGATATGGGGTGTGATATAGGAGAGGTGATAGGAGTACGGGATATGGGGTGTGATATAGGAGAGGTGAGAGGAGTATGGGATATGGGGTGTGATATAGGAGAGGTGAGAGGAGTATGGGATATGGGGTGTGATATAGGAGAGGTGAGAGGAGTACGGGATGTGGGGTGTGATATAGGAGAGGTGAGAGGAGTACGGGATATGGGGTTTGATATAGGAGAGGTGAGAGGAGTACGGGATATGGGGTGTGATATAGGAGAGGTGAGAGGAGTACGGGATATGGGGTGTGATATAGGAGAGGTGAGAGGAGTACGGGATATGGGGTGTGATATAGGAGAGGTGAGAGGAGTATGGGGTGTGATATAGGACAGGTGAGAAGAGTACGGGATATGGGGTGTGATATAGGAGAGGTGAGAGGAGTACGGGATATGGGGTGTGATATAGGAGAGGTGAGAAGAGTACGGGATATGGGGTGTGATATAGGAGAGGTGATAGGAGTATGGGATATGGGGTGTGATATAGGACAGGTGAGAGGAGTACGGGATATGGGATGTGATATAGGACAGGTGAGAGGAGTACGGGATATGGGGTTTGATATAGGACAGGTGAGAGGAGCACGGGGTATGATATAGGAGAGGAGTATGGGATATGGGGTGTGATATAGGAGAGGTGATAGGAGTAGGGGATATGGGGTGTGATATAGGAGAGGTGATAGGAGTACGGGATATGGGGTTTGATATAGGAGAGGTGAGAGGAGTACGGGATATGGGGTGTGATATAGGAGAGGTGAGAGGAGTACGGGATATGGGGTGTGATATAGGAGAGGTGAGAGGAGTACGGGATATGGGGTTTGATATAGGAGAGGTGAGAGGAGTACGGGATATGGGGTTTGATATAGGAGAGGTGAGAGGAGTACGGGATATGGGGTGTGATATAGGAGAGGAGTATGGGGTGTGATATAGGACAGGTGAGAGGAGTACGGGATATGGGGTGTGATATAGGACAGGTGAGAGGAGTACGGTATATGGGGTGTGATATAGGACAGGTGAGAGGAGTACGGGATATGGGGTGTGATATAGGACAGGTGAGAGGAGTACGGGATATGGGGTTTGATATAGGACAGGTGAGAGGAGTACGGGGTGTGATATAGGAGAGGTGAGAGGAGTATGGGATATGGGGTATGATATAGGAGAGGTGAGAGGAGTACGGGATATGGGGTGTGATATAGGACAGGTGAGAGGAGTACGGGATATGGGGTGTGATATAGGACAGGTGAGAGGAGTACGGTATATGGGGTGTGATATAGGACAGGTGAGAGGAGTACGGGATATGGGGTGTGATATAGGACAGGTGAGAGGAGTACGGGATATGGGGTTTGATATAGGACAGGTGAGAGGAGTACGGGGTGTGATATAGGAGAGGTGAGAGGAGTATGGGATATGGGGTATGATATAGGAGAGGTGAGAGGAGTACGGGATATGGGGTGTGATATAGGAGAGGTGAGAGGAGTACGGGATATGGGGTGTGATATAGGACAGGTAGAGGTCGACCGATATGGGTTTTTCTCTGGCCGATGCCGATATTTACAAATCGCGGTGGCCGATATGTGATGCCGATTTTTTTTGGGCCGATATATTAGGCCGATTTTTTTTTTACCTTCATCTCATAAAATCTAACAGTTAGACCCCTTTCACAATGGGGCGTTTTTCAGGCGCTTTTGGGCTAAAAATAGCGCCTGTAAAGTGCCTGTCAAACGGCTCCCCTGCAGTCTGTGTGAAAGCTCGAGTGCTTTCACACTGAGGCGATGCGATGGCAGGATGTTAAAAAAAAGTCCTGCAAGCGGCATCTTTGGAGCGGTGTATACCACCACTCCTGCCCATTGAAATTAATGCGCACCCGGCGCTTCAGGGGCGCATTTAACCCCTTCCTCGGCCGCTAACTGGGTTATAAGCACCCTGCTAGCAGCCGAATAGCGCCGCTAAAATGATGGTAAAGAGCCGCTAAAACTAGCAGCGTTTTACCGTCAACGCATGCCCGCTCCAGTGTGAAAGCAACCTTCAGTGATACGGAAAAATTTTTACATTTAAACATTAAACAAAACAAACCTCCAATCAGTTCACTTGTATGTAGAATTTAGATAAAAAAAATATAAAAAAACACCTCTCTTAAATATTAAATACACAAAAACAGGTAATCAAAACTTCTGGATGAAAAAAAATGGGCTAACTTTACTGCTTAGTTTTTTTTTAAATTTATTAGTGTATTTTTAAAAAAAAAATTGCATTTGAAAGACCGCTGCGCAAATACCGTGTGACATAAAATATTGCAACAACCGCTATTTTATTCCCTAGGGTCTCTGCTAAAAAAAATATATATATATATAATGTTTGGGGGTTCTAAGTGATTTTCTAGCAGAAAATACAGGATTTTTACTTGTAAGCAACAAATGTCAGAAAAGATTTAGTCTTTAAATGGTTAAACTGAGAACTTCTACACACGGAATTTAGTTCATTCACAAGTGTAAACATTGTATCCTTCAGGTTCTTTATCAGCACAATCGGCCGATGCCGATTAAGTAAAAAACACCAAATATCGGCCGATATATCGGTCGACCTCTAAGGACAGGTGAGAGGAGTACGGGATATGGGGTGTGATATAGGAGAGGTGAGAGGAGTACGGGATATGGGGTGTGATATAGGAGAGGTGAGAGGAGTACGGGATATGGGGTGTGATATAGGAGAGGTGAGAGGAGTACGGGATATGGGGTTTGATATAGGAGAGGTGAGAGGAGTATGGGATATGGGGTGTGATATAGGAGAGGTGAGAGGAGTACGGGATATGGGGTGTGATATAGGAGAGGTGAGAGGAGTACGGGATATGGGGTGTGATATAGGAGAGGTGAGAGTAGTACGGGATATGGGGTGTGATATAGGAGAGGTGAGAGGAGTATGGGGTGTGATATAGGAGAGGTGAGAGGAGTATGGGATATGGGGTGTGATATAGGACAGGTGAGAGGAGTACGGGATATGGGGTGTGATATAGGAGAGGTGAGAGGAGTATGGGGTGTGATATAGGAGAGGTGAGAGGAGTATGGGATATGGGGTGTCATATAGGACAGGTGAGAGGAGTACGGGATATGGGGTGTCATATAGGACAGGTGAGAGGAGTACGGGATGTGGGGTGTGATATAGGAGAGGTGAGAGGAGTACGGGATATGGGGTGTGATATAGGAGAGGTGAGAGGAGTATGGGGTGTGATATAGGAGAGGTGAGAGGAGTATGGGGTGTGATATAGGAGAGGTGAGAGGAGTATGGGGTGTGATATAGGACAGGTGAGAGGAGTATGGGGTGTGATATAGGACAGGTGAGAGGAGTATGGGGTGTGATATAGGACAGGTGAGAGGAGTATGGGGTGTGATATAGGACAGGTGAGAGGAGTATGGGATATGGGGTGTGATATAGGACAGGTGAGAGGAGTACGGGATATGGGGTGTGATATAGGACAGGTGAGAGGAGTACGGGATATGGGGTGTGATATAGGACAGGTGAGAGGAGTACGGGATATGGGGTGTGATATAGGACAGGTGAGAGGAGTACGGGATGTGGGGTGTGATATAGGAGAGGTGAGAGGAGTATGGGATATGGGGGGTGATATAGGAGAGGTGAGAGGAGTACGGGATAAGGGGTGTGATATAGGAGAGGTGAGAGGAGTACGGGATATGGGGTGTGATATAGGAGAGGTGAGAGGAGTATGGGGTGTGATATAGGAGAGGTGAGAGGAGTATGGGGTGTGATATAGGAGAGGTGAGAGGGGTACGGGATATGGGGTGTGATATAGGAGAGGTGAGAGGAGTACGGGATATAGGGTGTGATATAGGAGAGGTGAGAGGAGTATGGGGTGTGATATAGGAGAGGTGAGAGGAGTATGGGATATGGGGTGTGATATAGGACAGGTGAGAGGAGTACGGGATATGGGGTGTGATATAGGAGAGGTGAGAGGAGTACGGGATATGGGGTGTCATATAGGACAGGTGAGAGGAGTACGGGATATGGGGTGTGATATAGGACAGGTGAGAGGAGTATGGGATATGGGGTGTGATATAGGAGAGGTGAGAGGAGTACGGGATATGGGGTGTGATATAGGAGAGGTGAGAGGAGTACGGGATATGGGGTGTGATATAGGAGAGGTGAGAGGAGTACGGGATATGGGGTTTGATATAGGAGAGGTGAGAGGAGTACGGGATATGGGGTGTGATATAGGAGAGGTGAGAGTAGTACGGGATATGGGGTGTGATATAGGAGAGGTGAGAGGAGTATGGGGTGTGATATAGGACAGGTGAGAGGAGTACGGGATATGGGGTGTGATATAGGAGAGGTGAGAGGAGTACGGGATATGGGGTGTGATATAGGAGAGGTGAGAGGAGTACGGGATATGGGGTGTGATATAGGAGAGGTGAGAGGAGTATGGGGTGTGATATAGGAGAGGTGAGAGGAGTATGGGATATGGGGTGTGATATAGGAGAGGTGAGAGGAGTACGGTATATGGGGTGTGATATAGGAGAGGTGAGAGGAGTACGGGATATGGGGTGTCATATAGGACAGGTGAGAGGAGTACGGGATATGGGGTGTCATATAGGACAGGTGAGAGGAGTACGGGATGTGGGGTGTGATATAGGAGAGGTGAGAGGAGTACGGGATATGGGGTGTGATATAGGAGAGGTGAGAGGAGTATGGGGTGTGATATAGGAGAGGTGAGAGGAGTATGGGGTGTGATATAGGAGAGGTGAGAGGAGTATGGGGTGTGATATAGGACAGGTGAGAGGAGTATGGGGTGTGATATAGGACAGGTGAGAGGAGTATGGGGTGTGATATAGGACAGGTGAGAGGAGTATGGGATATGGGGTGTGATATAGGAGAGGTGAGAGGAGTATGGGGTGTGATATAGGAGAGGTGAGAGGAGTATGGGGTGTGATATAGGACAGGTGAGAGGAGTATGGGGTGTGATATAGGACAGGTGAGAGGAGTATGGGGTGTGATATAGGACAGGTGAGAGGAGTATGGGGTGTGATATAGGACAGGTGAGAGGAGTATGGGGTGTGATATAGGACAGGTGAGAGGAGTATGGGATATGGGGTGTGATATAGGACAGGTGAGAGGAGTACGGGATATGGGGTGTGATATAGGACAGGTGAGAGGAGTACGGGATATGGGGTGTGATATAGGACAGGTGAGAGGAGTACGGGATGTGGGGTGTGATATAGGAGAGGTGAGAGGAGTATGGGATATGGGGGGTGATATAGGAGAGGTGAGAGGAGTACGGGATAAGGGGTGTGATATAGGAGAGGTGAGAGGAGTACGGGATATGGGGTGTGATATAGGAGAGGTGAGAGGAGTATGGGGTGTGATATAGGAGAGGTGAGAGGAGTATGGGGTGTGATATAGGAGAGGTGAGAGGAGTATGGGGTGTGATATAGGAGAGGTGAGAGGGGTACGGGATATGGGGTGTGATATAGGAGAGGTGAGAGGAGTACGGGATATAGGGTGTGATATAGGAGAGGTGAGAGGAGTATGGGGTGTGATATAGGAGAGGTGAGAGGAGTATGGGATATGGGGTGTGATATAGGACAGGTGAGAGGAGTACGGGATATGGGGTGTGATATAGGAGAGGTGAGAGGAGTACGGGATATGGGGTGTCATATAGGACAGGTGAGAGGAGTATGGGGTGTGATATAGGAGAGGTGAGAGGAGTATGGGGTGTGATATAGGACAGGTGAGAGGAGTACGGGATATGGGGTGTGATATAGGACAGGTGAGAGGAGTACGGGATATGGGGTGTGATATAGGACAGGTGAGAGGAGTATGGGATATGGGGTGTGATAAAGGACAGGTGAGAGGAGTACGGGATATGGGGTGTGATATAGGAGAGGTGAGAGGAGTACGGGATATGGGGTGTCATATAGGACAGGTGAGAGGAGTACGGGATATGGGGTGTGATATAGGACAGGTGAGAGGAGTATGGGATATGGGGTGTGATAAAGGACAGGTGAGAGGAGTACGGGATATGGGGTGTGATATAGGAGAGGTGAGAGGAGTATGGGATATGGGGTGTGACATAGGACAGGTGAGAGGAGTATGGGATATGGGGTGTGATAAAGGACAGGTGAGAGGAGTACGGGATATGGGGTGTGATATAGGAGAGGTGAGAGGAGTACGGGATATGGGGTGTCATATAGGACAGGTGAGAGGAGTACGGGATATGGGGTGTGATATAGGACAGGTGAGAGGAGTACGGGATATGGGGTGTGATATAGGAGAGGTGAGAGGAGTATGGGATATGGGGTGTGATAAAGGACAGGTGAGAGGAGTACGGGATATGGGGTGTGATATAGGAGAGGTGATAGGAGTATGGGATATGGGGTGTGATATAGGAGAGGTGAGAAGAGTACGGGATATGCCCTTAATTCCTTACTTCACCCCCCACTGCCCCCTCCCACCAACTTGCTTACCGCTCAACATATTGCCAACCACTTCAATAGCAAAATCAACACAATTCGCAAGGAGATATCCAGCATTAAAATTTCTCCCCTACCCAACATATCAGGTCCAACATCACACTCAATACTCTCCTCCTTTTGCCCAGTTACCACAGAAGAAGTTGATAAACTCCTCTCCATGGCCCACCTCACTACATGTTCCCTGGACCCTGTCCCCTCTCAATTACTGCGACCACCTTCCCACTCTATCCTCAACTCCCTAACCCACATCTTCAACCTCTCCCTCTCCTCCGGCACCTTTCCTTCCCCGCTCAAACATGCACTGGTTACCCCCATACTCAAAAAACCCTCACTAGACCCCACCTGTTTGAATAACTTAAGACCTATCTCCCTTCTCCCGTTTGCCTCCAAGCTCATCGAACGCCTTGTTCATGACCAAATGAGTCGCTACCTCACGGACAACCTTCTCAACCCCCCCTACAGTCTGGCTTCCGCCTACAACATTCGACTGAAACCGCCCTACTAAAAATCACCAATGACCTAATAACTGCCAAAACCAATGGCCACTACTCCATACTCATACTTTTAGACCTTTCTGCTGCCTTTGACACAGTTGACCACCTGCTGCTCCTCAGCAAATTACACTCCCTTGGCCTCCATGATTCTGCATTATCCTGGTTCTCCTCCTACCTATCTCAGCGCACTTTCAGCGTCACTTACAACTCCATCTCCTCCGCTCCCCTTCCTCTTTCTGTTGGGGTACCCCAAGGCTCTGTCCTTGGGCCTCTCCTTTTCTCACTCTATACCTCTTCCCTGGGCCAGTTGATAACCTCCCATGGCTTCCAATACCACCTCTATGCCGATGACACACAGATCTATCTCTCCACTCCTCAACTCACCCCCACTATCTCCTCACGGATCTCAAACTTGCTGAATGACATATCGGTATGGATGTCACACCACTTCCTCAAACTTAATCTTTCTAAAACTGAGCTTGTTATATTTCCTCCTTCACGGTCCCCCTCCTGTGACTTCACCATTAATATCAACAACACAACCATTGGTCCCTCCACACATGCCAGGGCCCTGGGTGTAATCCTTGACTCTGACCTCTCCTTCAGCCCCCATATCCAATCACTGGCTAAATCCTGCCGCCTTAACCTCCGCAACATCTCCAGAATTCGACCCTTCCTGACTAATGACACCACAAAGCAACTTATTCACTCTTTGATTATTTCCCGCCTCGACTATTGCAACTCTCTCCTTAATGGCCTACCCTTAAGCAGGCTATCCCCCCTTCAGTCTATTATGAATGCTGCTGCTAGACTAATACACCTCACTAATCGATCCGTGACTGCTGCTCCTCTCTGCCAATCCCTTCACTGGCTTCCCCTACCCCACCGTGTAAAATTCAAAATGCTAACCATAACATACAAGGCCATTCACAACATCGCCCCCATCTACATCACCAACCTCATCTGCAGATATCGCCCAAATCGCCCCCTCCGCTCCTCCCAGGACCTCCTGCTCTCTAGCTCCCTTGTTACCTCCTCCCATGCTCGCCTTCAGGACTTCTCCAGAGCCTCTCCCATCCTCTGGAATTCCCTGCCCCAGTATGTCCGATCAGCCCCTACCCTGTCCACCTTTAGGAGATCCTTGAAAACTCATTTATTCAGGGAAGCCTATCCCACACCCACATAACTGTCCCTGAGCCACCCCCATCAAATCATTTTTTGCAGCTATTACCTTTTGTACCACCACCCCCTCCCTTTAGAATGTAAGCTCTACGAGCGAGGCCCTCCTGTACCTTTTGTATTGAACTGTACTGTAATTGTGTTGTCCCCCTTATACATTGTAAAGCGCTGAGTAAACTGTTGGCGCTATATAAATCTCGTATAATAATAAATAATATGCGGTGTGATATAGGACAGGTGAGAGGAGTACGGGATATGGGGTGTGATATAGGACAGGTGAGAGGAGTATGGGATATGGGGTGTGATATAGGACAGGTGAGAGGAGTACGGGATATGGGGTGTGATATAGGACAGGTGAGAGGAGTACGGGATATGGGTTGTGATATAGGAGAGGTGAGAGGAGTATGGGATATGGGGTGTGATATAGGAGAGGTGAGAGGAGTACGGAATATGGGGTGTGATATAGGACAGGTGAGAGGAGTACGGGATATGGGGTGTGATATAGGACAGGTGAGAGGAGTACGGGATATGGGGTGTGATATAGGACAGGTGAGAGGAGTACGGGATATGGGGTGTGATATAGGACAGGTGAGAGGAGTACGGGATATGGGGTGTGATATAGGACAGGTGAGAGGAGTACGGGATATGGGTTGTGATATAGGACAGGTGAGAGGAGTACGGGATATGGGGTGTGATATAGGACAGGTGAGAGGAGTACGGGATATGGGGTGTGATATAGGACAGGTGAGAGGAGTATGGGATATGGGGTGTGATATAGGACAGGTGAGAGGAGTACAGAATATGGGGTGTGATATAGGAGAGGTGAGAGGGGTATGGGATATGGGGTGTGATATAGGACAGGTGAGAGGAGTATGGGATATGGGGTGTGATATAGGACAGGTGAGAGGAGTACGGGATATGGGGTGTGATATAGGAGAGGTGAGAGGAGTATGAGGTGTGATATAGGAGAGGTGAGAGGAGTATGAGGTGTGATATAGGAGAGGTGAGAGGAGTATGAGGTGTGATATAGGAGAGGTGAGAGGAGTATGAGGTGTGATATAGGAGAGGTGAGAGGAGTATGGGATATGGGGTGTGATATAGGAGAGGTGAGAGGAGTATGAGGTGTGATATAGGAGAGGTGAGAGGAGTATGAGGTGTGATATAGGAGAGGTGAGAGGAGTATGAGGTGTGATATAGGAGAGGTGAGAGGAGTATGGGATATGGGGTGTGATATAGGAGAGGTGAGAGGAGTATGAGGTGTGATATAGGAGAGGTGAGAGGAGTATGAGGTGTGATATAGGAGAGGTGAGAGGAGTATGAGGTGTGATATAGGAGAGGTGAGAGGAGTATGGGATATGGGGTGTGATATAGGAGAGGTGAGAGGAGTATGAGGTGTGATATAGGAGAGGTGAGAGGAGTATGAGGTGTGATATAGGAGAGGTGAGAGGAGTATGAGGTGTGATATAGGAGAGGTGAGAGGAGTATGAGGTGTGATATAGGAGAGGTGATATAGGAGAGGTGAGAGGAGTATGGGATATGGGGTGTGATATAGGAGAGGTGAGAGGAGTATGAGGTGTGATATAGGAGAGGTGAGAGGAGTATGAGGTGTGATATAGGAGAGGTGAGAGGAGTATGAGGTGTGATATAGGAGAGGTGAGAGGAGTATGAGGTGTGATATAGGAGAGGTGAGAGGAGTATGAGGTGTGATATAGGAGAGGTGAGAGGAGTATGAGGTGTGATATAGGAGAGGTGAGAGGAGTATGAGGTGTGATATAGGAGAGGTGAGAGGAGTATGAGGTGTGATATAGGAGAGGTGAGAGGAGTATGAGGTGTGATATAGGACGGGTGAATGTTTGGCTGAATTGGGACTTGAAACGTACCAGAAGACGTACAGGACTCCTGTGCAGTTCACTCCGGAGATGTGTGAATCGGCTCCATAGAGAGACGCTCTCAATCTCCTGACATGTAAATTGGATGCGGGGACACCCGCCTAAAACCCCTTTCACACTGGGGGCGCTTTTCAGGCCTTTTTTTGCTAAAAATAGCACCTGAAAACCGCCTCTCAAGCCTCCCCAGTGTGTACACACCGCTCCTAAACCACCCCTGCCATTGAAATCAATGGGCAGCACTGCCGAAACGCCTGCAAAGCTTGGATTCATTAAATGAGTTTACTAAAAATGTAAATATTGCAGAATATACAGCCTCATGCTACATAACTAAGCTTCATTTCATACTGAATAAACTAAATTATTATTGTATCTTAAATTTTTAATCCCAAAGCATTTTATTGAAATACATTTGATAAAAAAAAAAAAAGTTTGTTTTTTTATTATTTAACCGGTTCAATACCGGGCATTTTCACCCCCTTCCTTCCCAGGCCAATTTTTAGTTTTCAGCGCTGTCGCACTTTAAACGACAATTGCGCGGTCCTGCGACGTTGTACCCAAAAAAAATTGACGTCCTTTTTTTCCCCACAAATAGAGCTTTCTTTTGGTGATATTTGATCACCTCTGCGGTTTTTTTTTTTTTTTGTGCTATAAACAAAAGAAGAGCGACAATTTTGAAAAAAACACAATATTTTTTACTTTTTGCAGATTTATGGCATTTTTAAAAAAAAAAATATTTATTTTTTTTTTTACTAGTAATAGCGGCGATTGCGGTTTTTTTTTTCGTGACTGCGACATTATGGCGGACACATCGGACACTTTTGACACATTTTTGGGACCATTCACATTTATACAGCGATCAATGCTATAAAATTGCATTGATTACTGTGTAAATGTGACAGGCAGTGAAGGGGTTAACCACTAGGGGGCGGTAAGGGGTTAATTATGTTACCTAGGGAATGATTCTAACTGTAGGGGGCGGGGACATACAAGGGGAGGAGACCGATCAGTGTTCCGCTGTACTGGGAACACAGATCGCTCTCCTCTCGCCTGACAGGCTGTGGATCTGTGTGTTTACACACACACAGATCCACGGTCCGGCCCGGTTAACGGGCAATCGCAGGTGCCCGGCGGACATCGCGGCCGCCGGGCACACGCACCGGGTCCCGAGCAACGTGGCGGGCGCTGGCGCGCGCCCTCTGAGCAGCCGGGAACCCGAGGCCGTCATATGACGTCCACCCAGGATGGGAGATCCCATCTGTGGACGTCATATTACAATAACCGGGTATTGAAGTGGTTAAAAATAAAAATCCTGGATTTTTATCCACTCTGGATGAAACAAACCCTCTAACACTTGCAGGGGAGATTAAAATGATCAACTTTATTTATTTATTCATGCAAAACCTTTATCCCAAAGGGAAAAAAAAATCAGTTTGCCGTAGCTGACTGACTATAAGGTACTAGCTTGAGTTTGGCTTCATTTTGTTAGTGTAATTAAATCTGCTAATGCTTCCAACACTCCCATCCCCAAGACTGACAATGCTGCACTCTGCTGTGCCTCCTATTCTCATTCCTCCAGAGTTGTCTCACTAATGCTGCAGGTTTTTTTACTAGCCAGATCACCAGGTGAAAACAGAGGGATGGGGGGGGGGGAGGCAAAGAAAACAAATGCAGCCACTTCATCTACAGATTGGTAAGCTGCAATATAAAACATTTTTTGGGTTTAAAGGGAAAGTCTTCCTTTCATAACATGTTACATCCGTATTCAGGGTGTCACATGTTACTAAATCAGCAGCCCCAAAATCATCCGAGCCCCAGTTGTGACAGCGAAAAGAGAATCTTCTCGCTGCATCTGCTGTTACAATTTTAAAAAAAATCATGGCCGCATGTCGCTCCACCCCCAGCCATATCGTTCGTTTAGGCCTGGTTCATACACTGGTATGACAAACGCTCCAACATTGGGAGCTCATGTCACATGACGTGTATAAATAAATGGTTCCCTATGAGAGCCGTCTTAACTGGTCCGACTTTGAAAAAGGTTCCTGTACCACTTTGGTCTGACTTTAGCCCATTGAATATCATTGAAGTCAGATCCTTGTCCTAACCTTCCGACTTGTGACATCCGACATGGTGATTACAGCAGCAGTGAAAGGATTTTATGTCACACTGGGATTGTTTTGATTGGTCAAAGGACAAGTCGGACGATCTCAAAGTCGAAGCAAAATCTTATCTTGTTCATTCAAGTTGATGGAAGTAGAACCGATTATAGGACGGATGTCACAGGGCAAAGTAGGCTGACAGTCGTACAAAAGTTGTGTCGTACTAATGTGAACCCAACCATTGTGGCTGCCGGCTCGTAGTTCTCAATGAACTATGTGGGTGCTGGTGCGCTAATTAACAATGTCTTTATTTCTTGTTTACTATTGTAACTATTGTTCTAGTTTTGATAATTGTTGTTGTTATTACTATTGTAGGACTGTCCTGTCTGAGTAATAAACATGGCAGATGTGGCACTGGAGGAACTGCGAAAACTTGAGTACCTTTCTTTGGTCTCGAAGGTTTGCACGGAGCTGGATAACCATTTAAGCATTAATGACAAAGATTTAGGTAAGGAATGTCAAATATTTATCAGATTGTAGAGAAGCTTAAAGGTAGTATGATGTATTCTAATGTGGTCTAGTCATGCTTTTGTAATGCTGACATTAAAGGTAACAAAATATATATATATCCTCCTCCTCCAAAAATAACCCACACACATCCACTACTTAATGGGCCCTGCCCCACAGAGAACAGCAGTCTGTGTCTGCTCTGCATAGTGAAGTGGACACAGACCTGTCATCCGCCTGCTCAGCGGAGAGATCCCCCACTAAACAGGTGGATCTGCTTGATGGAGTCCGCCCCATCTGAAAGGGGCCTTTACCAGAAGATTATGCAGGAAGTTGTTCTTCGCTAGTAAGAGATATTGTCTTGCTCTCTAGCTGTTCCTGAGAAATTGGTTGATAACTTCAGTACAGCTCATATACTGTATACAATTTGTTTGGTTTTGTAGCTTCCATCTCTCACTACTTGGGACCTGAGACATGAAAAGTAGGGATTTTATACTGTTCTCAGTATAGTGTTACCTTTTTTAGGAGGTAGCTGTCCTTGAAGATTCCTAGCAGGGGTATCTGTAATACACAAACACACACTTTTATTTTACACATTATGCTTGTTAAGTTATTGAAATTCGTGGCCTCATTTGAATCCAGTACAACAGCTCAGATTTAGATTTTTTGAGTTACACTTTACAATTTATCACTATAGTTGCTCTGGTCAGCAGAAACTTGTATTTTTTTATTTGTAAAGTTCAAGATTCTTAGCTATATTTTTATTTTATTTTTTGCTTGCAGCTGAATTCATCATTGACCTTGCAGAGAAGTTTCCTTCACATGACACTTTTAAATCTGCTCTGGAAAAGAATGGTGCAGAATTTGCAGTAAGTGCTTTCATTACATTGTCTCCGTCTGTATCTAACTACCTAATGTAGAACTAAAGGCAAAACTTGTTTGTTTTTTTTTTTTTTTAGTTTTGGATAGAGTAAGGGAGGGTTATAATCCCTGTCAGTTTTTCGTACCATCTGTGTCCCATTGGGTAGATTTAACGTCACTTCCTGTTCCATAACCAAAACAGGAAGTGAGGGGAAATCCCTTGTGGTCCCCCAGGTCACCAGATTTAGTGTCCCTATAGGAAGATTTCCCCTTTATAACTGTTCTGTCATAACCCAAAATGTTTTTGTTTTTTTTCTGTTCCTTTTACTTTCAATGATAATGTTAAACTGGATAAACAGAGAGGGTGAATCTTTCTAATAAGGGCACAGGCAGCAATAAAAACTGACGGGGGTTATAATCCCCTATTCAAAAAAAAAAAAAAAAAAAAGTTTTGCGTTTTAGTTAAACTGTAAAATGTATGGAAGACCTAGCAAAGAACATCTTATTTGCTACATTTTGGTCTCTTAAGGCCTGATTCACACTAATGCGATTTCAGATGTGACTTGAGCTGCTGAGAATCTCATGACAAGGTAAAGCGCATTGTTTTCAATGGTGTCTGTTCACATCAGTGCGACTCGGCACAGAGCGATTTTGGAAGAGGTTTCTTTACTACTCTCTTGCGATTCCAGTGTGATTTTGGCACCAAAGAATATGCAAACCTTATCAAGGTTGTATCTAAGTAGCACTACATAATTGCAATGAAAGTTGGATCAAAATCGTATCGCAGCAGTGTGAACATAGCCTAAATACAGTATATCTTTGAAAACGTTGTTAAATTTTGTTTGAAACGTGTGGAAATATCTTTTGATCCTGCTGAAAATCTTGTGATTTCCTGTATTCTCTGAATGTGCTCTATTGTTATCAGTTACATTGTTCACAGCTTTATCTCTATGCTATAGAATACCTCTCCCTCCTCCTTTTCTCCAAACCATAGGGGGAGGAGTTTTGTAGCCATGTTAGAGTAACAATGCTGTTCCTGCATAGCTACGAGTGAGCGTCCTCACCCTAGGAAAGAAATTGTGTTACTAGCAGGATAACCAGGTGAAGAAAAAAAAAACCCTGAAAAAGAAACTACTGCAGCCACTTAATCTGCAGTATATAAAATGTTTGTTCTTGGATTCAGAAATACCCTAAAATCATTGTAGGTCCTGCTTTTGCTTACATATTATGCAAGAGCGTATAGCATTTGTCAGTCACTGGCTCTCTGCTCTGCCCACCAGCTCCCCCCCTCCCGTGCTCACCGGAGTTCTGGGCTTGGAGGGTGTGGGAGCGGCCGGCTCACGCTCTCAGCAGCTTGCTGAGAAGCTGAGGCAGGTGCCGGTGTCTTGCCGAGAAAGTTCCTCCGGCGGATAAGGACCCCCCTGTACTGCGCATGTGCTGCGTTTGCGCAGTACGGCTGCCGAAAGACTCCAAAGTTGAACAGCTGATCGTCAGCTCTACACGGCGCCTGTACACTGAGTCCAGGTTCAAGCCCCACCATCCAAGTGGACATAGAGTTTGAATAAAACTATGCTGAGCGAAGCAAGGCCGTGCCCGAAGCGTGGCGAGAGAAGCGAGCCCGCGAGGGGCCCTGTTACAGGCGCCGTGTACAGCTAACTCTCAGCTGTTCAGCTTTGGCTATTGTCGCTGGCTCGTACTGCGCAAGTGCTGCGCCTGCGCAGTACAGGGGAATCCTTATCCGCCGCGGGGAACTTTCTCGGCAGAACACCGGTCCAGGCATGTGGGTGGATCCCGACCATATGGCCGCTATTTTTTCTGGCTCTGTGATGTCAGCCGTCTGCTGAAAACCGGTCACAGAAGTGCAAAATTTGCACACCTGTGATTTACAGAAGTACAGCCAATGAGCTTTGGCTGTACTTCTCTAAAGCATTCTTTGCATTTAAGGTCATAAACCTTCAATGTTTAGCTCCCCTAAGTTCACCTTCCTTTTTTATTTATTTGTTTTTTATTTTAGGTTCCCTGTGTACCAATAAATCATTAATGTACCATTTTTTGAAGAAAAGAAAAAGCTTTCTATAATATCCTTCACTAGCCCTTACTTTTAGCATCCAGATTGTTGTATGATAAACTTCTCCATTACTTCCTGAACTGATCTTAGGATGTGAAAACTGGTAAGACACAGGTTACTTTCACTTGCGTTGGGGGCGTCGGCAGTAAAGCTCCGCTATTTTTAGCAGCACTTTACCGTTGTTTTTGTGGAGGTTTTCGGCCGCTAGCGGGTGAAAAAGGGTTAAAACCGCCCGCAAAGTGCCGCTGCAGCGACGCTATGCCGGCGGTTCGGCAGCGCTGCCCATTTATTTCAATGGGCAGGGGCACTTTAGGAGCGGTGTATACACCGCTCCAAAGATGCGGCTTGCAGGACTTTTTTTACCGTCCTGCCAGCGCACCGCTCCAGTGTGAAAGCCCTCGGACTTTCACACTGGAGTGAGAGTAGAGGCTCTTTACAGGTGCTATTCTTAGCGTTCTAGCGCCTGTAAAGCGCCTCAGTGTGAAAGTAGCCACAGGAAGGAGTCGACACGCTGACTTCATTAGCACACACCCTGCAGCTGTCCTCTTCTTCCAGTAGATTGCTTCCACCCACCTCTGTGTACACATACAATCAATGTTAAGACCCCTTTCACACTGAGGCGTTTTTTCAGGTGCTTTAGCTCTAATAATAGCGCCTGTAAAGCACCTGAAAGAAGCCTCAGCTGCAAACCCAGTGTGAAAGCCCAAGTGCTTTCACACTGGAGTGGTGCGCTGGCAGGACGTCAGAAAAAGTCCTGCAAGCAGCTTCTTTGCAGCGCATTATGAGCGGTGAACTCACCGCTCCTAAAGCACCCCTGCCCATTGAAAACACTGGGGCAGAGCTGCTATAACGCTGGCAAAACGCCGCTGCAGCGGCGTTTTGCAGGCGGCTTTAACCCCTTTTTGGTCGCTAGCGGGGGTTAAAACTGCTGCTAGTGGCCGAATAGCGCCGCTAAAATGACGGTAAAGCGGTGCTAAAAATAGCCCCGCTTTACAGCTGACACCCGGTGGGGCACAGTGTGAAAGGGCTCTTAGGTGCAACATGCTCACTGAATACACAGCCTTAGATCTACCATCAACTACGTAGTGCATGGGCCTGCCTGCTTAGATACAGAGTGATTGGATAGTACAATCAGATTGTATAGTGTATGGCCACCTTTATACACCTAATTGTTAATGGCACCCCAAACGCAGAAGCAAACACATTTTGGAGCGTGAAAAAATGAGTGACACATGCAGCAAAACGCACTGTAAAAAGGTGCAAACTGCAATACGCCAAAATGTCCCATGAGCTGAAGTCAATGGGCTGCACTATGCTTGTTGTGGAAAAAACGAGCCAAAAATTGCTAACTCCCACTACGCTAGGTGTGAATGGGACCTGAAAGTGAAATTGATGTGTTTACTAGGGCTGAAACAACTAATCGATTAATCGATTTATGAAAATAATTGTCAACTATTTTCATAATTGATTAGTTGGCCTGCATATAGAAAGCATTATTTGTTTACATATCAGGAAATACAGTGCAGCACAAATACAGCTCAGTACACCGTCCATACATGTCGCTAAGTGCCTGAGAACTTGTGAATGTGTGAGGAGCAATGCCTCATGGGACATGTAGCCCTGGGCAGGAAGTGAGTGGTTCTGAAGGCAGAAGTTTTTTTACCTTGCTATAGGGGCATTCTATACTATACAGCTTTCTATTGGGGCACGCTGAGGGCAGGAGGAGGACCCCAGAAACGTCAGTGGGGGACCCCAGAAGAGGCGAATCAGGGCTGCTCTGTGCAAAACCATTATACAGAGCAGGTAAGTATAACATGTTTGTTTAAAAAAAAAAAATCACTTTAACCGCTTCTGGACCAGTCGTCGCAGTTTTACTGCGACAGGTTGGCTCCCCTGCGCAAAATCACGTTCATATACGTGATCTCGCGGGGCCCGGATAGCGTGCGCACGCCCACTGCACAACAGGGGTGCCGATGCTCGTGGCCGCCGGTCACGGCAGCTTTTTTTTTTTTTTTCTTTCCTTTTTTTTAATAGAGCAAAAAATAAAAACCGCAGAGATGATCAAATACCACCAAAAGAAAGCTCTATTTGTGGGGAAAAAAAGGACGTCAATTTTGTTTGGGTACAACATCGTACAACTGCGCAATTGTCAGTTAAAGCGACGCAGTGCAGTATCGCAAAAAGTGCTCTAGTCAGGAAGAGGGCAAAATCTTCCGGGGCTGAAGTGGTTAAAGATTGTGTGCAGGGAAGATCAGCATCTGCACCCAGAGAAGGTGGAGGCTGATAGACTGGAGGTATTAGAAGGCATTACATTTAAAGTAAAAGTTTACCACTATTGCACGTTATATTAAAAATGATCATATCCATAAAAAAAAGTCTCAAATATTTTATAATAAAGTAGTTCTAAAAAGCTATCTCCCCCCCCCCCTTCATATAGCTTCATGTCTGACTCCTAGTTAAAATGTGTGTGTGTGTGTGTGTGTGTGTGTATATATATATATATATCTATCTATCTCTAGCTCTATATATATATATATATATATATATATATATATATATATATATATATATATATATATATATATATATATATATATATATATATATATATATATATATATATATATATATATATACTGAGAGATTTACTTAAAAAAAAACCTCGATTCACGATTTGAATCGAGGTGTTTTTTTTTGTGGACCCCGAGGAGTCCTCAGGCAGGAGTTTTTAGGCGAGGGCGTGGCTTCGGCCTAGTCCGCGGCGTCCATATAACATGGTTTCCTATGGGACACGTTCGCATCTATGCTTTTTTCAGCCGCTGCATATTTGGAAAGGGTCAGGGACTTTTTAATGCAAAACCTGTGCTTTTTTTTGGTTCAGTAGACTTCAATGGAGAAGTTGCAGAAAAGCATGTAGTGCAATTTTTTTATTTTTTATTCTTCACAACAACAAATTGGCCAAAAAAAAAAGCATAAAAAATGCAAATCGCAGCAAAATTGTGCATACAAAAAGCACTGAAACGGATCAAAAGCGGACTGCATAGGTGTGAACGGAGCCTTATTATGGCCACACATGTATCGATTGTTGGACGAGAATATTCATAGGAAAAACCTTTGTATGCTCGCTGAATAAAAGAATGTCATTTTGAGAATTTCACTTGCTTTTAACATTCCGTTCTAAAATGAATGTAATTTCTGAATAAAAACCACATACTGTACACTGTCTGAGAATTCCTTTTGACCAAGAAGTTTTCTTTTCTGCTCCTTCCCTTCCCTTCTCATCGCTGTGGTCGAAATGAACGTCGATTTGACCCCACTAACAATTAGAAAATCAAACGAACGTTCTTAAAATTACTTTTTTTATTTTGAAGGAAGACATTGTTTTTGTATGGCCAGCATATAATATATTACAGTTCTGTCTGAAAATCGGCAAAACAGCCTTTCATTTTTTCTTTAGATAAAAAAAATTGATCTCTGAGTCTGATATTTACCAGATTCAACCTCTAATAGTATATACATTATATCTCTTCTGTGTGTTATTCTCAAGGTGGTTGCTCCCTAACCATATAGTTATTTATATTTACCACTGCATATAGACATTTAAAGAGGAAGTAAACCCTGATGGGTTTTACTTCCTCTTTTGCTCGCTGCAAAACCTGCAAATGAAAAGCATAATGGGCTAGTATGCATCACATACTAGCCCATTATGTGCCACTTACCTGAAAAAGAATCCAGCGATCTCGCCTGTGTAGGCAGCGTCCATCTTCTGGCCCGTCTTTCTTCAGGGTCATGGACTCCGGCTCTGTGATTTGCCGGAGCTGCGTGACGTCACTCCCGCGCATGCGCACGGGAGCCGCGTTTAACGGCACAGGCTAGGGAAGAAACGACACTTAGTTTAGTTTCTTCCCCACGCATGCGCCGTTAGAATTTTCGGTGGACTACAAGTGAAATATCTCCTAAACGGCACATGTTTAGGAGATTTTTCCACTACCTATAAGTAAGCCTTATTCTAGGCTTGGCTATAGGTAGAAGTCCAAAAAGTGGGTTTACAACCACTTTAAGAATAAATTTGACTTTTTTTTTAACTTTTCATATTAACTAAATTATATACTACACTTTAAAGTTATTAGTCAAAATAATAATCGGCCAGCTAATCGATTCTGAAAATAATCGTTAGTTGCAGCCCTAGTGTTTACACAAGAACAATGAGGCTCCATTGAAATCTGTGCATTTCAGAACTCATGGCAAGCTGCACAGAAACGCACTGCATTGTGTTGTCAACACATGTTAAAGTTTTACTAAACGCGCAACATTAAAATCAGTCTGTATATGCAGTAAAGCATGCTTGTTGTATTCACTGTGGAACCTAAGGGGTTAATCCTCTGCACTGTGTAAAAAGGCTGTTTGATCCTGTCTTCTCTGATCCTCCCCTTCTTCTACTGTCCCTAAACCATCTCCTGATAGTACAGAGCCCTGGGGGCACTCTGCACATGCTCAGTTTGGTGTGTATTGCTAGAGAGTTTATTTTTTTACTTTGGAGGGTGCATGTGATTGGCACAGGGCCAATCAGCACTATCCGCACAGAGGGTCAGGGGTCAGGCAGCCTCATAGGACAGTCAGAGGAGCATGAAATCTCCTCCTACTTTCCATGTCACTGGATTTGATAGCAGATCTGTTGTTATAAATCTATCCAATGAGGACCCGAGACAGCGACTGGAGATGCTGTGCTCACCCCTGTCGCTGGAATGATCGGGCTCAGGTAAGAAAAAGGGCGGCTGCTGCAGCACAGAAGGTTTTTCACCTTAATGCATCAAGGTGAAAAACCATGAGGTATTGCAATCCCTTTAACCCCTTGATCGCCCCTGTTGTTAACCCCTTTCCTATCAGTGTCATTAGTACAGTGACCGTGCATTTTTTTTTTTTATTTTTTTTTAGCACTGATCACTGTATTGGTGTCACTGGTCCCCAAAAAGTGTCACTTTGTAGATGCTATAACTTTTGCGCAAACCGATCAGTATACAGTTTTTTTTTTTGTTACTCAAAATATGTAGCAGAATTCCTATTGGTGAAGAAATTTTAGGTATTTATTTATTTTTGATATGTTTTATAGCAGAAAGTTAAAGAATTTTTCAAAATTGTCAGTCTTTTTTTCTTTATAGCGCAAAAAATAAGACAAACGCGGAGGTGACAAAATGCCACCAAAAGAAAGCTCTATTTGTGGGAAAAGGACATAGATTTTATTTGGTACAGCGTTGCACGACTGCGCAATTGTCAGTTAAAATAACGCAGTGCCATATTGCAAAAAGTGGCCTGGTCATGAGGGGGGTAAACCTTCCAGGGCTAAAGAGGTTAAAGATCCTGCAGACCGCAGGGCAGAATCGGTCACTCACTGTATGTTTACCATTGCGGGGTTGGCGTTGCGGCCTGTATTGGCCACAGCTCTGGTGTTTCAAATGTTTACCAGAAGCCTCCCTTTGAGAGTATTTGGGATTTCCCCGCCTTCCCTTTCAAAAAGTTGCCTTCTTAAGCTGGTTACACATAATACAATTTTCTTGTACAATTTTCCTTTTTAGATTTACCAAAACCATATAATTTGAGGTCAAACCTGAGCTGGCGGCTTGACCTTGTAAGTCTTCCTGTTTGGTTCTTCGCAGGGATAAGGTGGTTCTCCATCTGTGTTCTTCCTTTCTTCCAAAAGCAGTGTTAAATTTTTCACTTTAATGAGGACATTGTTACTCACCATAAAATACCCTTTGTTGTGTTAGTTGACGGACAAAGCACCTACCCCTTTGTTCAAGTTTTTACTTCTGACACTGCACTGTTACCAACTGGATTGCCTATAGCAGAGGGGGTTTTATACCAGAGGGGACTGCCCATAGGAGGCGCTGTTTTCTCTCTGTCTAGTGTCCTACTCCTGTAGGTGGTGCAATAAAACCTTTTGGTGAAGAATCAGAAGAGCTGTGTTTATCAATTAACTCGGAGAAAGGGATTTTATGGTGAGTAACAAAAATCCAGTTGTGTTTTTTTCCTGGAGTTTGGCTTTAAAGCGTATTGTAAACCTGTTTTGCTTTCATCTTTTAACCACTTCAGCCCCGAAAGGATTTACCCCCTTCCTGACCAGAGCACTTTTTGCGATACGGCACTGCGTCGCTTTAACTGACAATTGTGCGGTCGTGCGAAATTGTTGTACCCAAACAAAATTGATGTCCCTTTTTTCACACAAATAGAGCTTTCTTTTGGTGGTATTTGATCAGCTCTGTGGTTTTTATTTTTTGCGCTATAAACAAAAAAATACAGACAATTTTGAAAAAAAAACAATATTTTTTACTTTTTGCTATAATAAATATCCCCCAAAAATATATATAAAAAACCTAATTTTTTTCTCAGTTCAGACAGATATGTATTCTTCTACATACTTTTGGTAAAAAAAAACGCAATAAACGTATATTGATTTGGTTTGCGCAAAAGGTTATAGCGTCTACAAAATAGGGGATAGCGTTTTTATTATTTAATTTTTTAAAAAATTTTTTTTTTTTATTATTAGTAATGGCAATCTGCGATTTTCGGGGGAAGGGAAAGGGATCACCGCTCCAGGTGGAAATGTGGATATAGAACTCTCCTCGGAAATGGAACACCAGGTGCTGGATAAGCATATAGCAACATAAGGCAAAAAGGAACTTCTGGACAGCCGCACTCCGGATTATAGTCTCTATTAGTAAAAAGTCCATAAAATACAAGCCACAGCAAAAAATGGGACAAACCAGCTGACGTGTTTCACACTTAACAGTGCTTAGTCATAGAATCTTTGACTTTTACGATCTGTGATATTTTTATTGTGACTGCGACATGGCGGACACTTTTGACACCATTTTGTGACCATTGTCATTTATACAGCAATCAGTGCTATAAAAATGCACTGATTACTGTGTAAATGACACTGGCAGGGAAGGGGTTAAACACTAGGGGGCGATCAAGGGCTTAAGTGTGTCCTAGGGAGTGATTCTAACTGTGGGGGGGGATGGGCTTCCACTGACATGACAGCGATCACTGCTCCCGATGACGGAGCAGTAGATCTCTGTCATGTCACTAGGCAGAACGGTGAAATGCCTTGTTTACAAAGGCATCTCCCCATTCTTCCGCTCCATGTCACACGATCACGGGCCTCTGGCGAACATCAAGTCCGCGCAACCTGCGGGCACGGTCACGGAGCACGATGCCGCGATTTAAATGGGACGTACCTGTAAGCCCATTTGCCCAGCCGTGCCATTCTGCCGACGTACATCGCCGTGCGCTGGTCGGCTAGCGGTTAAAAAGGTTCTTGCTGTAGAAGTCAAGGGAACCTAGACCTCTGTAGTATATCAATGCTTTTACTAAACAGAAAAGCCGCACATACAACTGCACAATACACAATTCATAGTTACAAAATATGCCTACAATATGCACAAGCCAATTATCCTTTCTAGCAAAATAAGCATGTACAATATATATGCAATAAGTAAACTAAACCGTTATAACTCAACTTCGAGATGGACTCAAGATGTAATGCCCTTCTCAAAACCTCTGTTTCCTCCAAAGTCTCCAGCACATGTCCTTGTTCTTTGTTTTCAAAACCAACTCTGTTCTTTGTCTCTCCCATGCCTGTTCAAAAGTGCTAGACTCCTCCCCCAAACTTCCTGTAACCTGACTTAAACTAGTTCGACTTCTTCATTTACATATCAATGGGGAGAGCCTTTGCTTCTAACAACACCTGGTCTTAAAATCCAACTCCATATTAGTGCTATAAAATCACTACAAATAGCCATGGCAACACAAAACCCAACATTTCATATTCCTGATATGTGCCTGCTGTACCATGTACTTGTATAGAAAAGTATTCTGTTCTTTGTATTGCTTGTTTCTTTTATGTGAAATCCCTGTTGTTCCTGCCAGTCCCTCTGCTTTCTTATTGAAAACTGACCACACCAATCAGTAGAGCACACCGTGGTTGGTTCTCTCGCTATGGTGGGAATTCGTGCTCTCCTCCAATGTTCAGACTTGTCCTGAGACCCCCCCTTTTCACAGCCTTTCACTGGGAAGATTAGTATGCTACAGTTTCTTTTCCCCCAGCTCTTATGCAGCTGAGAACAGAGAATATGTGATCACTTCTAAAAAAGGGGGAAAAGGTATTTATTAGGTTTTTTATATTTATACACAAATGTTTTGCCTTACATTTCTTTTTTCACGTGAACGGGTTGTTTTACAAGGTGAGGGTTTACAATCACACAATCACTGCAAAGACCCACTCAATGGACTTCAATAAAAGATTTTATGCTAAGTACAAAAATCCAATTTTACAGTTCTTACTAAATTTTATATTACTGATTTGATTGTTCACCAATGTCTTTCTTTTGACAGGATTCTCTTATTGGTAATTTACTGAGGTTGATCCAGACAATGAGGTGTCCAACAAAGCCATCTACAAGTAAAGGTGTGTATAGTTTTCCACTGTGTATGACTTATAATACAAAGATTTAGAATGTGGACGTTTCACTTGAGGCACTCTTACTCTCGTCACCCCCACATGTCAATTTCTTCTGTAGCAAAACCTACTGATGTATCTCTTGTCAAATGATGGCCATTAATTCTGGTTTCTAAATCTAACTTTGGAATGGAAATCATGTTTTAAGGGGCTGTATGAGGTGGGGAAAATTCCCTAGAAAAAAGATTTCCATATGGAAATCCCTAAACCTCATAATAAACTAGATTTTTTTTTACAATAGGATTCCTTTCCCCGTCTTTTCTGCAAAAGATATGCCCTAATAATATAACTTTTTCTTGTGTATGCAATTGCTAGGGCTTGTGATCCAGGCTTTCATTACTCTCTTACATGTAAGGCTTCATCGTGACACAAGTCTGAGCTTTGTCTTGACGTGTTGTGACCAGCACAAAAGAAATGGCACCTTTTCAGAGGGTATTGTGGATTTTTGAATTTTTTTTTCCTTTGTTTAACATTTATTAGGCGCTACTTTAAAAAAAATAACATTAAGGCCCCTTTCACACTTATACGACTTCAAAGTCGCGCGATTTTACCGCGATTTCGCGGCCCCGATTTTGCCGCGATTTTACCGCGATTTACCGCGATTTGGGAGCAGTACTACTTTGTACGACTTTGCCACGTTTTTGGCATTAACAAATGAAAACATACAGTAGTTGGTATGAATCATAAGGGGGAACTCCACGCCAAGTTTTAAATAAAAAAACTGGCGTGGGTTCCCCCCCCAGGGGCATACCAGGCCCTTAGGTCTGGTATGGATTGTAAGGGGAACCCCCTACGCCGAAAAATCGGCGTGGGGTCCCCCCCAAAATCCATACCCCAGACCCTTATCTGAGCACGCAGCCCGGCCGGTCAGGAATGGGGGTGGGGACGAGCGAGCGCCCCCCCC
Organism: Lithobates septentrionalis; assembly: GCA_037952835.1. Taxonomy (NCBI): domain Eukaryota; kingdom Metazoa; phylum Chordata; class Amphibia; order Anura; family Ranidae; genus Lithobates; species Lithobates septentrionalis. The sequence goes on from JBBDGP010003002.1 coordinate 321,976, forward strand.
CCCCCCCTCCTGGACCGTACCAGGCCGCATGCCCTCAACATGGGGGGTGGGTGCTTTAGGGCATGGGGGGCACCCTGCCGGGCCCCCCCACCCCAAAGCACCTTGTCCCCATGTTGATGAGGACAAGGGCCTCTTCCCGACAACCCTGGCCGTTGGTTGTCGGGGTCTGCGGGCCGGGGGGCTTATCTGAATCCGGGAGCCCCCTTTAATAAGGGTGCCCCCAGATCCCAGCCCCCCACCCTATGTGAATGAGTATGGGGTACATGGTACCCCTACCCATTCACCTAGGGAAAAAAGCGTCAATAAAAAATACAGTACACAGGTATTTAAAATAATTTATTTGGCAGCTCCGGGATCTTCTTCCGACTTCGGGGGTCCTCTTCCGACTTCGGGGGTCTCTCCGGCATCTCCTCCCGGTGTCCTGATCTTCTGCCGGCTCCTCCGCTTTCTTCTGCAGCTCAATTGCTAGCGGTGGTCCGGACTTCTGCCTTCTTCTTTTCTTCCAGAGATGTTGACACGACGCTCTCTCCAGCTGCAATGGTCTCTGAACGCTCCGCAACGGACTTATATAGGCGGTGACCCCGCCCCCTTATTAGGTCACTGTCCCGGGGCATGCTGGGACTGTGCCGTCATAAGGGGGCGTGGTCATCACCCGGTGACCACGCCTCCTAAAACGTCACAGTCCCAGCATGCCCAGGGACTGTGACGGCATAAGGGGGCGGGGTCACCGCCTATATAAGTCCGTTGCGGAGCGTTCAGAGACCATTGCAGCTGGAGAGAGCGTTGTGTCAACATCTCTGGAAGAAAAGAAGAAGGCAGAAGTCCGGACCACCGCTAGCAATTGAGCTGCAGAAGAAAGCGGAGGAGCCGGCAGAAGATCAGGACACCGGGAGGAGACGCCGGAGAGACCCCCGAAGTCGGAAGAAGATCCCGGAGCTGCCAAATAAATTATTTTAAATACCTGTGTACTGTATTTTTTATTGACGCTTTTTTCCCTAGGTGAATGGGTAGGGGTACCATGTACCCCATACTCATTCACATAGGGTGGGGGGCCGGGATCTGGGGGCTCCCTTATTAAAGGGGGCTCCCGGATTCAGATAAGCCCCCCGCCCGCAGACCCCGACAACCAACGGCCAGGGTTGTCGGGAAGAGGCCCTTGTCCTCATCAACATGGGGACAAGGTGCTTTGGGGTGGGGGGGCCCGGCAGGGTGCCCCCCATGCCCTAAAGCACCCACCCCCCGTGTTGAGGGCATGCGGCCTGGTACGGTCCAGGAGGGGGGGCGCTCGCTCGTCCCCACCCCCATTCCTGACCGGCCGGGCTGCGTGCTCGGATAAGGGTCTGGTATGGATTTTGGGGGGACCCCACGCCGATTTTTCGGCGTAGGGGGTTCCCCTTACAATCCATACCAGACCTAAGGGCCTGGTATGCCCCTGGGGGGGGAACCCACGCCGCTTTTTTCATTTAAAACTTGGCGTGGAGTTCCCCCTCTGGATTCATACCAGACAGCTGTCAGCACTGCCTGTCGCTCATCGGGAAAGGAAAAAAAAGTTTTCCTTTCCCGATCAGCGAGCCAGGCTTGTGCTTACGAAGTCGTACTGAAGTCGTGTCTATATTATTCAGGCACGACTTGCATGCTACTTCAGGGTTTAACATTGAGGTCTATGGAGTACAACTCGCATAGAAGTTGGACCAAAGTAGTGCAGGGACTACTTTCAAGCCGGCACGACTTAAAGTCGTGCCAATATGAATGGTAGTCATTGAAAATCATGGAGAATGACTTGTCATACGATTTTTGCAGTACAAAATCGTGGGACAAGTCGTATAAGTGTGAAAGGGGCCTTAAGGTGCAGGTTACCCCACAAAATTAGATGAAATTTGTGTTTGTACATACATATAGTGCTCTCCTTCCTACCCTTTTTTTTTTTTTTTTTTTTAAATCTAGCCTTGGTAAACCTGGTGATGCTGTTTCAGACTGACCAAGACAAACACAGAAGCAGATCTGTGTTTGACCTTGGCCAAGTATCATCCATGGGAACACTTCTGGGAGTTACAGCCTACACACAGAATACCTATATCTCCTGTTGGTAGTTTTATGGCTTGCATCACACAGTGGGTGGATAGTTATTGTGCAGAATTATGTCATAGCAGACTGGCGGGTGGGATTATTGACACATGGAGCAGTCAGGCTTATTTTTTGCACACCAGTAATTTCCCTGTGTGTGCTATGTTACAGAACTAGTTTCAACTTTGATAGTGGAATTCCAGAAAAACCAACGCTGGTTTTGGAACTCGGCACACAGGTGGGAAGTTACTTCCCTGCAGTTTGTGTTAGGCCTCCTGCCTGCTGTGTCGGTAATCCTGCCTGCCAGACTTCTGTGTGACATACAGTAGTTCCACTATTTCTATTTGCTAAATTAAGATGGCCTTTTAATGCAGTGTGTTCACAAATACTTTAACATGGATTTATTTATATTGCAATATATACTTTTGATTATTGGACAAGTTTTATATAGCTCTGTTTGTGCAGTGCTTTAAGAAATAAAGAGAGTCATACATTTTAGAATACAATTCACGACGGCTCATGAAAACTTAGTCTAAAAGGAATGAGGAAGTAATAACTATGAGAGGATGAGTGATGGAGTAAGTAAAAGTTCTATTTTTAGGAAGAGGTGGGGATAGGCTTTGCGGAAGAGATGAGTTTTCAGGGATCAGGTAAAGGTGGACAGAGTAGGATATAGCTGGAGAGATTGGGGTAGGAAGTTCATTGAGATGGGGGAGTCTGTAGAGGAGTCCTAGAGGCGAACATGAAAGGAGATGACAAGTCAGCTAAGGAGGAGGTCTTGGGAGAAGCAAAGAGGGTGGTTTGATCGATTATTTTTGAGGCAAGGCTGGTGTTGTAGCTCAAGGCAGAGTTGTGTATGGTTTTGCATTATGTTAGTTTTATATATTGAAATCTCTAAAAATCTGGAAATTAGGCTTACAATATCTTCTATTGTAGTTAAAATGTTTTTGTTTTTACACACAGACACTGTTAAGATAAAAAACGAGAAAGAGAAGATAAAAGAACTATTTCCAGCACTTTGCAGACCAGACAATCCAAATGTTCGAGTAAGTAATGACATTTGTGCTTTTGAACTCTAAAACTAGTTCTAATAAATATACTGTATGTGAAACTGGAAACCGGCAAACAGTTAAAATGTAGTACTAAGAATAAATTCTTAGTACTACATATTTATTATTATTATTATTATTATTATTATTAATTTTTTTTTTTTTTTTCAATTTTAATTTCAATAGATTTTTATTGAAAAGTTTATTAAAGAACAGAGTTGCATCCTTCCACCTCGCCCTCCCTGCTGGAGGCGATCTATTTCACATACTTTGGGAATGTACTAAACTATCTAGCTTCTGGGTGAATGTCTCCCATATTATTTATGCTGTTACGAATGTGCCTCTATTACTCACTCTGGAACTAGCCATCCTAAACATTGGTGTTGATGATCTTCCTCGCCACTTAAAAAATATTGACCCCCATATCTTGTTAGCGGCCAGACTAGTAATAATTTTGCCACTGGAAATCAAATTAACCTCCTCCTCCAGGAGAAGTGGTCACCCTAATGCACCACTATGATCATCATGGGAGTTTCCACAACGACTGGAACTTCGGGGAGAGGAGAACAGTGCCACAGCTTGCTGGAGAGACAGGCCGGATTTGATTTAAATTAAGTCGATTTTAATCCCGATTTAAATCCCTAGTAAAGAGGCTTGATTTAAATCCACAAGAAAAAAAGGTGTACTAAAACAGGGGTGTACTAAACCTAGGTCGGACTTTGAAGGCATAAGAAACAACGAAGAGGCATGAGAATAAACACTATTTATTGAAAAATACACAACATGAATAGAACAGTACAGAAAAATTAAAAATCATGTATACTGATACATAATGTGCAGTGAGCCCTTGTGTATCTATGCGTTTCACCGTTAGGCTTCTTCAGGATATAGTCAAGGTTCTACAGATAGCAAATAAAGAGAACAGACCTCACTGTCTGAAAATAGAACATACAGTGGGGACGGAAAGTATTCAGACCCCCTTCAATTTTTCACTCTTTGTTATATTGCAGCCATTTGCTAAAATCATTTAAGTTCATTTTTTTTCCTTATTAATGTACACACAGCACCCCATATTGACAGAAAAACACAGAATTGTTGACATTTTTGCAGATTTATTAAAAAAGAAAAACTGAAATACCACATGGTCCTAAGTATTCAGACCCTTTGCTGTGACACTCATATATTTAACTCAGGTGCTGTCCATTTCTTCTGATCATCCTTGAGATGGTTCTACACCTTCATTTGAGTCCAGCTGTGTTTGATTATACTGATTGGACTTGATTAGGAAAGCCACACACCTGTCTATATAAGACCTTACAGCTCACAGTGCATGTCAGAGCAAATGAGAATCATGAGGTCAAAGGAACTGCTTGAAGAGCTCAGAGCAGTGATGGGCATTGATGGATGGTGTACTGAGCTGTATGTGTGCTGTATTGTGTATACTGACATGTATGGGTGGTGTACTGAGCTTTATGTGTGCTGCACTGTATTTTCTGATATGTATGGATGGTGTACTGAGCTGTTTGTGTGCTGCACTGTATTTTCTGATATGTAAACATAAAAATAATGCATTCTGCATGCAGACCAACTAATCTATTATGAAAATAGTTGACCACTATTTTCATAATCGATTATGTAGACTCGTTTTTTCAGCCCTAGTATTCTTTAATTTGCGAGCATGCGTGGTCTTGGTCTCGCAATTTTTATTTTTTTATTTTTGTACAAATACCATACTAATTGCACAAAAATCATTTGTTCTGGTATGGTACGGGAGAACTTTTCGTGTTTGTCCCTTCTGGTATTTTCACATGAACGGTCATGATCGTGTCTCGAAAGCTGTGTACTAACAATCAGATTATCAGACGATTGCTCTGAAAGCTACCTTTTTGTCCCATTTTCTGATTGTGTGTTTTAAGCATTAGTGTAACACTTACAAATCTTTTGGAAGACAGGAACCATTTGATATGTGTTTCATCTGTGCATTTAACTGATTTACTGGAGTTGTCCTTTTAATGTCTTTTAGACCATGCTTGATCCAGAGGATCTGAAAGTGGCAGCAGATACCTTGAAAGAACTTGAAGCTCTAATGCCTAGTGCAAACCGCCAAGACAAGGAAAAAAGTAGTAAACACAAGTATGTAGCATTACTTTAAATATAATTGCATTTACAATATATGAGAAGGCATCTGAGTAATTTTTAGTTTTTTAATTGATCTAAAATACTTCTAATATGACTTTGTACTTCTCAATATGCAGGCTGTGACTTTAGTTTTTACCTTTTTGATTTTATGTAATGGTTGCCAGAAACTTTAGTGTTGTGTCATTATTAGAAATAAGAAGAAAAGGAGTCGCAGCCGAGACAGAGGTCGGAAGAGTCGCAGCCGCAGCCGAGACAGAGGTCGGAGGAGTCGTAGCAGAGACAGAAGACGGAAAAGCCGCAGTCACAGTAGAGACAGAGGAAGGAAGAATCGCAGTTGCAGCCGAGACAGAGGTCAGAAAAGAAAAGATAGATCCCTTTCCAGATCCAGAGACAGAAAAAGGGTGAAAAGTCCACACAGGTCAAGGAGTCGAAGCCCAACCAAGAGCCGGGAGCAACACTCTGAAAGGTTTAATGATCGTTGGAGGGAGAAACCTGTAGACAGACCGCCCCCTGAGGAGCCAGCCATTGGTGATATCTACAATGGCAAAGTCACCAGCATTATGCAGTTTGGTTGTTTTGTTCAACTGGAAGGCCTAAGGTAACTGATTATCTGACTTCATTATCTGAGCTAGGGTTGTAGCACCTGTTTAGTTTTTGGCAGCTCTTCTAAAGTACTTTTACCTCATGGTTATAATTTTACTGTTTTGTCCACAGAAAACGTTGGGAAGGGTTGGTACACATATCCGAGCTGAGGAGGGAAGGTCGTGTGGCTAATGTTGCTGATGTTGTAAGCAAAGGTCAGAGAGTGAAAGTCAAGGTACTTTCCTTCACTGGATGCAAAACTAGCCTCAGTATGAAGGTATGGCTAAAAAAAAAACCTCATTGTGTTTTTATTGTATTTATAACCCAAACATTGTAGTACGCTTTAACTGTTCTATGGATATTGGCCTTGATGAATACTCATTTCCTACTTTATATTACGTAATAAAGATTATTCCTATAGTATCAACAACAGGAGTGTGTGTGCGTGTGTATGTATGTGTGTTCTGAAGGGAAAAAAGTATTTGATCCCCTGCTGATTTTGTACATTTGCCCACTGATAAAGAAATGATCAGTGTATGATTTTAATGGTAGGTTTATTTTAACAGAGAGACAGAACAAAAATATCCAGAAAAACGCATTTCAAAAAAGTTATAAATTGGTTTGCATTACTTCCTGGTCAGACTATAGATCATGACACAGGAAGGAGTTGATCAGCTGAACTCAGGCCAAAATCACCAGGGTATATAAACTTTTGATCTGAGTCATTTGGGTAGTTTCTGTGGTGATTATGATTTAAAAAGAGTAAAAACAGTTGATTGATAATAAATGGCTTCAGCCAAACACTAACCATGAGTGAAAGAAATGTTTTTGTGTTCTCATTCATATTCACTGAAAAATGGCCATAAAATCATACATTCTGCCAGGGTATGTAAACTTATGAGCACAGCTGTGTATGTTTATATTTATTTATTTTCCCCCCATAATGCATAAGTGTTTATGGTGCCAATGGATTGTTTTTCTTAATCTGTGAATACTGTAGAATAAATTCCTTTCCCTGTGCTTTGTTATTATATATGCACTAAATGAGCCCAGCTTTTGACTAGCAATAAAAATGATAAAGAAACCTCCTCTTGTGGGTTCCCCGCCTGCGCTCTTGGCTCCTCCTCTTCTCAGAGTACTCCCATAGCTTGCTTCTGAGCCAGGCTTTGTGCGGCTTGCCCCTGCTTTCTTCTCACAGGCATTGACTGATAGCAGAAGGAGCCAATGGCTCCCACTGCAGCTGATTCTCCTGTGAGAAGATTGAAGAGCTTACTGCATATGGACACAGCACTGGATCAAGATTGGGCTTGGGCAGGAGTTTAAAGTAGCTGTAAAGTCTCGATTTTTTTTTTAACCTTCATGCATTCAATTCATGAAGGTAAAAAAACCTTCTCTGTGAAGCAGACCCCCCCCCCCCCCAATACTTACCTGAGCCCCATCGTGATCCAGCGATGTGCATGAGAGACTCCCCAGGGACTCTCCCTCCTAATTTTCTGAGAGCAGCCAGTGAGCCAATGAGGAGAGAGGCAGGGTGGGGCCAAGCCGCGGCTTTGTATGAATGGACATGCAGAGGCATGGCTCGGGACCAAGCTTGCTTGGGTGCCCCCATTTGTAAGCAGCTTGCTCTGGGCACTGGGCAGGAGGGAGGGGCAAGGAGAACCAGTGGAGAACCTGAGAAGAGGAAGGTCGGGGCTGCTCAAAAAAACAAATTTATCAGTTTAGGCCAATATGTATTCTTCTACATATTTTTGGTATAAAAAAAAATCGCAATAAGTGTATATTGATTGGTTTGTGCAAAAGTTAGAGTCTACAAAATAGGGGATAGATTTATGGCATTTTTATTATTATTTTTTATTTTACTAGTAATGGCGGTGATCAGCGATTTTTAGCGGACTGTGACATTGCGTCAGACCGATCGGACACTTGACACTTTTTTGGGACCATTGACATTTATACAGCGATCAGAGCTAAAAAATAGCCAATGATTACTGTAAAAATGTCACTGGCAGGGAAGAGGTTAAGTGTGTTCCCTGGCAGGTGTTTCTAAGACCCCTTTCACACTGTGCCGTCAGCGGTTTAGCGCTGTTTTACCGTCGTTTTAGCAGCGCTATTCGGCCGTTAGCGGGGCGGTTTTAACCCCCCGCTAGCCGCCGAAAAGGGGTTAAATGCACCCGCAAAATGCCGCCGGTATCGCAGCGCTGCCCCATTGATTTCAATGGGGAGCAGCGGTGGAGGAGCAGTGAGTTCACCACTCCAAAAAAGCTGCTGGCAGGACTTTTTCTGACGCCCTGCCAGCGCACTGCTCCAGTGTGATAGCCCTCGGGCTTTCACACTGGAGTGAATGGAGCAGCTGTTTTAGCGCGGTTTGCAGGCGCTATTTAAAACGCTATAGCGCCTGCAAAATGCTCCAGTGTGAAAGGGGGATGGGCTGCCTGGGAGTAGAGAGAGACCGCTGTTCCTAATCTCTAGGAACAGCAGATCTCTCTCTACTTCCATCAGAACGGGGATCTGTCTGTTTACATTGACAGATCCCTGTTCTGGCTCTCTGTGGAGAGATCGCGGGTGGCCGGCAGACATCGCAGCCACCAGCCACGCGCATCTGCGCGCGCCTGCTGAATATTTAAAGGGCCACCATACAGCTACAGCGATTTGCCCAGTAGAGCCAACCTGCCACCGTATTATGATGGTGGCTGGTTGGCAAGCAGTTAATGCAGAGAATGCATTATGGCAAAACGTTTTACCTGTACAATGACTTTAAAGTGGTTGTAAACCTTAGATATGATATATGAACAAAGCATATCCTCTTATAGTGTGTACCTGTTTCAGTCCAGAGGACGAAGTGTCATTTCTGTCTGCTGCCTTTTTCCTCTGCTATCAGCATGAGTCACTTCTTCTGATAAGTTTTCTTGACACCAAGAGGTAAAAAAGGTGATGGAGGGAGCTACAGCACACAGCCTGAGATTGACAGCATCAGTTCTGTTCCTGTGTGAAGGGGAGGGGGGGTTGTCCCATCATTTCCCTTCCCTTTCTGTCCCGTTCCATCCCGTTCCGTCCCATTCCTTCCCGTTTCCTTCCCTTCCCCCCCCCCCCTCCCCTTTCCTTCCGATCAGCTCTCACTGAGTTCCGAAGAGTAACTTCAGCTCCCTACCCCCTACTTTCTGGAAGCTCAGACCAGCTGTATAAATTCTGCACATTTAAATGGATGTAGATGAGAGAGGGCTGCAGATAAACGGGTACAATTTCTGTAGGATGACTTGTATCACCTGAGGCCAGTTACTTCACTGGGTATATATTTGTAAGGGTTTACAACCACTTTAAGGGACATGAGTCACATCGCTCTGTTCCTATGACCCAAACTTTTTTTTTTTTTTTTTTTCTTGGTTTTCCACAAACCTGGAGCATGCTGGGAGTAGGAGGGGGTTAAACTAGGCTTTGTTTGCCAGTGTCCAATCTCCTGAAAGCAGCAGTGTAACCCATGGTCTCTGAATTACTTCACCATGCATCCCTTAATGAACTCCAAGAAAAGGATTTTACCATAAGTCAAAAACCCTGCTGTTTAATCTGTGAAGCCTCCAGCCTGCAAGTGACATTGGCTATGTCATAGCCAATGGGCATTAGGGGCTTAGGCAGCCTGGAATGAGCCACCGGAAGTGTGAGATTGTTGCTTAGAAGGGTTAGACAGACTGAGAAATTTGAGTGCTTTTTGCAGGTCTTTTTTGTTTATTACATATACATCATCCATATTATACTTTCACTTGTAACACAGGATGTGGATCAGGATACAGGGGAAGACTTAAATCCCAACAGACGGAGAAACTTTGTAGGTGAGAACAATGAAGAGGCTTTACTGAGGAATCCAGACAGACCCAGTCACATTTCTTTAGTAAATGCTCCTGAAGTAGAAGATGATACCTTGGAAAGAAAACGTCTCACCAAGATTTCTGATCCAGAAAAGTGGGAAATTAAACAGGTATGCACTTTTCAAAATGACATTCTCTTATTTTTCCCCACCTTGCGGAGGAAACTTTATTGCAACGAATATAGTGCATATACAGAATAATATAGTAGCGCAGCTTGGAAAGTAAACGTACTTTATTATCATATATCGCGTTTGAAAGACAGCATATATTACAGGTTATGCAAGACCTATTAGTATTCAACATGACAGAACTATGGAAGAAAGGTTTTTTTTTTTTTTTGTTTTTTTTTGCCAGGGGTTCTGTATTCATCACATCCCCTGGCCTATAAAACTCTAGAGTTTTTAAAGAAGTCCAGCCTGAGCTTTTTAGGCTGGGCTTCTCCTCTGGGTCACAGGAGTGCAATTCGTTTTGCACTTTTGTGACCCATTTTCAGCGGAGAGCGGTCTGAAGTCCGATCTCCGCTGACTTCACTGCCATCAGTCGAGGCAGCGCATCGTCCCGACTTCCCGACTTGATGGCAGTCTCAGTGAGCCGCTGAGATGGCCGCTCCCCGCCCCTCCACAGCTCAGTGCTCCAGTGAGCATGGAGAAGCAGAGAGGAGAGACGCTTGACTGACATATCATTCTGCAAGTGGCTGTGGGCAACGGCTGCCAGAACTATAATCTTTCTATCTGTATGCTGCTGCCAAAAAATGAGGAAAAAAAGTTCCAGGGCACAGTGGACCCCCTTTCCTCAGGGGTGCAATGCACCCTCTGCACACATGGATGATACGTCATTGACGGGGACGAGGAAAGGAGAGAGCACAAGAATGGTAGGAAAGAGAAAAATGAAACTGAGAAAAATTAAAAAGGGAAAGCAAGGGGGAAAAAAATAGGGGGGAGGGAAACAAACCTGAAAGATTCTCCAAGTTTTGTCACAATTCTGTGTACATCTTAGAAAAGGTTTGAAACTCAACACTTCATTCAGTAATGGTTTTTGAGGGACACTCCTCCTGATTGGCTGGCTGAGACACAGCGGTGGCGCTATTGACTCCCGATGCTGTCAGTCAGCCAATCTGGAGAAAGAGGGTGGGGCCAGGTCAGTGGTCTGTGTCTGAATGGATACACGGAGCTCTGACACAAGTTAGGTGCCCCCATAGAAAGCTGCTGGCTGAGGGGGCACTCGATAGGAGGGAGGGGCCAGGATAAGCAAAGAGGGACCCACCCGAGAAGAGGAGGATCAGGGCTGCTCTGTGCCAACTGCACAGAGGAGATAAATATAACATGTTTGTTGTTTTTTATAAAAAAAAAAACTTTACAATCACTTTATTGTTTTGTCATACCATGAGACAGTATAAAGGGAAAATTAGAACACATTCAACTATGTACAATTTGTATCTTAGATTATCAATAAGCACTTTCCAATTGTGGTCCTCTTGCTAAGGAGAGAAAAGGGCTCCATTGCAAAAATAACCGAGAGCAGGTTATAGAGAGCCACCTAGCTCAAATGTTGTTGTATTGTGCTGGGCAACCTCCAAATTCATAAATTACTTTCCTTAGCTTTTAAGGTATTGTTAATTACCTAAAATGCCACTGTGGGAGGGGAGAGCCTGCAGTCAGGTCTTAGTGATCGTCTTTTTTGGCTGTGTAAAGAGTTTTGAGCCAGAAAACCTTAGTATACCGGTGTTCAGCAATACCCAGTAGGCAGATTTTGGGGCCTAGTCCAACTGGGGAATTACTTGGCTCGTGAAGGAATTCCACTATTTGTTTGCAATATCTGTGGATTTCTGAGCATGCCCAGATTAGACAAGAGAAGGTCCTTGGGATTTGTTAACACTTTGGATATTTAGGGTTATATTGTGGCCTATACTTGGACTACAGTGAATTGAGGTCAGCTAGGGCTGGGAGATTTTCCAAAAAAAAAAACAGTTTTTCTTAAAAAAAAAAACTCTATTCACGATTCGAATCAAGTTTTTTGGGGTTTTTTTTACACCGCGCCGGTCCTGAGGAGCTGTGGGCAGGAGTTTTTAGGCGAGGCCGCGGCGTCCGGCCTTGCGGACTAGGCCGAAGCCACGGCCTCGCCTAAAAACTCCTGCCTACAGCTCTTCAGGAACGGCGCAGTTAAAAAAAAAAAAAAAAAAATTAAAAAAAAACGATTTGCTTACATTTTGAATCGATTTGACCTCTCAACTTGATTCAAGATTTAAATCAATTTTTTCCCCAGCCCTAGCTAGGCCCCATGTTATCTCTACAATTAATAGGCTTATCGGAGCTCTTCAAGGAGTCCAATTTAAAAGCTAAAAAAAGCCAATCATCCAAGGGGCCTACATCCATTTTTTCAGGAGGTTTTCATAAAATATGCTGGCTTTTGCACTTGAGCATCAAGCAGATGCTGGTAAATTTCAGAAAACTGTGACGGTGAGCCAGGTAGAGAGTTGAAGACTGGGCAATGCGGTAAGTACCCTAGTGCGCCAAGGAATTGGGTTTGGGCTCTCTGCTCCTCCAGTTCTCATTGGGCAAAAGAGGAGGCAGGCGGTGCTTGGCTGCGCGCTGAGGACCAGAGCCAGCGTCCGTCTGGCTGCTAGCTTTCTAGAGCCTGGAGTGACTCCCCCACATTAGCTGCTATAGTTTATAATCTTCTGTCAGCTGATTCTGGGTCACAGGAAGTGCACTCCTATGTCCCACAACAGAAGTGTGGCCATAAAACTATTTGTAAGCAAACAGATTTTTAAAATTGCTGCAGTTCCTGAAGTGCTTCTTGAACATATTATGTTGCTTTTTGCTCATCTCTGCCTTCTGTCTGCAAACTGCTGCACCTTAAACTTCTTATGCAAAGCATGCTGCATCAACAACTTTTTAACATGTGCAAGGGTTAGAATGATCTAGTCTCTAGCTTCCTTATTTTTTTTAAATTCAGTAGTGATCACTTAATTTCTTTTTCTTCAGATGATTGCAGCCAATGTCCTTTCCAAAGAGGAGTTTCCTGATTTTGATGAGGAGACTGGTATCTTGCCCAAGGTGGACGATGAAGAAGGTAAGTCATTATTGGTAAAAACTTGCCTTAAAGTGGAATTCAAAGCACCACCTAACTAATCCTAAAATTGTCCCATCCTAACGCGTGTTCTGACTAACCTGTATAAGAAAGACCTATACACTTACCTATTTTCAGGTTGCTATGGTCATGTGATCTCCCCTGTGTCAGCCAGCATGGCTGCAGGGGAGAGTAGAGGTTATTTTAACAACTGCCAATAATGTTTAGAGTGGGGACATCACCCATAGGCTTACTATTGCTCATCGTTGTCGGCACTCCCACTCTCCCCTGAAGTGATGCTGGCTGACACAGGGAAGCTACACAGGGAAGCTGTATCACGTGAACGACCCAGAGCAGCCTTAAAATAGTTAAGCATAGAGATTTTTAAGCTTGTTAGATGGCCTAGAATACCACTTTAAGGTGCACTGTTCTAGAGCCCTCTTGCCCACTAGTGCTCCAGTAAACACTTACTGCTGTGTTCTTGTGTTGGAATCCTGGTCGCTCTTTTCATGTCTTATAAGGCTATTTTTTTTTTCTGGCCAGTGAAGCTCAACCTTCACAGTTATGGGACTTAAAATCTATCTAATACCAAAACTGTTTTATATTTGGATAGAGTAGTAAAGACTTAAACACCTTTTTATTGTGTTTTTTTTTTTTTAAGCTGGCTGTGTCACATGAGGTGATGAGAAATCCTCTCAATTATCACTAGAACAGGTGTCCCGACAGGAAGATTAAACCTGCCTCATGGTGACCACCACAACCTTTTGGCCACTAGAAAAAGTAGAGACAGTGACCCTTCCCAGCAGGAACACACAGGGTTTTAGCTTTCAAACTGTCCAAAAAAAAAAAAAAAAAAATTATGTTAACCTTTATTTTCTTAAATGGTACTTAGATTTGTTAATCATAGTATATATTGCCAGCACACCAATAGATCTTAGAGAAATTGTCTGAACAATTATTTAGATGATCACATCACACAAGCAAGGTGTAAAGTTTCAGCATGTTCTCGCATCCCTGACAAAAAGGGTAAGGGTCCTGCTTTGGCCAAGTTTTGCGGCTTAATTATGTGACCATCTAAATAAATGTTTAGACAATTTCTCAAAGATTTGTTGGTGTGGTGGCAATATAAACTTTGGTCTACGATGTTACCTGTTGCCACAGAACCTGTTTACTTTTGGCTATTTCCAGGAACCTATGCGATGGGAATATTACACATGATTCATAGATTTCTTAAAATACATATCTTTTACTAAATTCTACCCATATTTTAAGTGTTTGCACCTGTTTTGTGTTGATCAGATGAGGATCTGGAAATTGAATTGGTGGAAGAGGAGCCTCCTTTCCTCAGAGGACATACGAAACAGAGCATGGACATGAGCCCTATCAAAATTGTGAAGGTAAAGATGCATTGGAGAATTTGGAGAAGTATGTTGCCAAATTCACAGGATTATTCACAATACTCTAATAAAACTAATTTTGTTATTTTTCTGATCTTTTTTTGCAGAACCCCGATGGTTCTCTTTCTCAAGCAGCTATGATGCAGAGTGCTTTAGCTAAAGAAAGAAGAGAAGTCAAACAAGCACAAAGGGAAGCTGAAATGGATTCTATCCCCATGGGACTGAACAAACACTGGGTGGACCCCTTACCTGATGGTGGGTTTTCTGTTCTGCATGCCAAATTGTGAAATTATAACTTTAACCACTTGCTGACCACCCACTGCAGTTATACTGCGGCAAGGTGGCTCAGCTGCGCGAATCGCCGTACATGTACGGCAGTTCGTGCACTAGCTTTTGTGTGTGCACGCGCGCTACCATTCACCAGTGGGAGAGCCTACCCTTGACCAGCGGGGGAGCCTGCAGTGACAGAACGGGGGTCTGCCTGTATAAACAAGGCAGATCTCTGTTCTGACGGGAGATCACACATCCTGTATTTCTGCTATGGAGGAAGACGGATCTGTGTGTTGTCCCAGAGATCCCTTCCCCCATACAGTTAGAACACATAGTGAGGGAACACAGTTAACCCCTTGATTGCCCCTGATGTTAACCCCTTCCCTGCCAGTGTAATTAGTACAATGTCAGTGCATATTTTTAGCACTGATTACTGTAGTAATGTCACTGGTTCTCAAAAAACTGTAAAAAATGTCAATTGTCCGATCTGTCCGCCGACATGTCGCAGTCCTGCTAAAAATCACTGATCGCCGCCATTACTAGTAAAAAAATTAAAAAATCCCATAAATCTATCTTCTATTTTGTAGTTGCTATAACTTTAGCGCAAATCAATCAATATACACTTGTTGGGATTTTTTTTTACCAAAAATATGTAGCAAAATACATATTGGCCTAAATGGATGAATAAATTTGTTAAAATTTTTTTTTTTTTTGGAAATTTTTTATAGCAGAAAGTAAAAAAAATGTTTTTTTCTTTCAAAATTGTTGCTTTTTTTTTTTTTTTTGGTTTATAGCGCACACATTTAAACCCACAGAGGTGATCAAATACCACCAAAAGAAATCTCTATTTGTGGGGAAAAAAAGGACATTGATTTTGTTTGGGTACAACGTCGCACGACGTTGCAGTTGTCAGTTAAAGCAACGCAGTGCCCTATCACAAAAAATGGCCTGGTCATTAAGGGGGTAAATCCTTCCCGGGCTGAAGTGGTTACATTTTTTTTAAAAATGTATAATTTGAGCAGTGGTCCTCCTTTTATATAATTGGGTTTTCACTTGACGGCAATGACGATGAAATCTGAGGCGTGATGGTTTCATTACAACTGAAGAGGAGCTGTTTATTTGGAAAAAGGTAGCGTGAGCCATACTTTGCTTTAGTTTCCCACCTGCTGCTGTACTTTCCCTTGAAAAGTTTGGATTGTGTTTTTAGTTATGTTTTTAACATCTGAGTTTCATACGATTGTGTTTCATTTCACAGTTGATGGCCGACAGATTGCTGCTAACATGAGGGGTATTGGAATGATGCCGAATGATATTCCAGAATGGAAAAAGCATGCATTTGGTGGCAACAAGGCCTCCTATGGAAAGAAGACTCAGATGTCAATTATCGAACAGAGGGAGAGTCTCCCCATTTATAAGCTAAAAGACCAGCTGGTGCAGGTAAAAAGTCATAACAGGCTATAATGTTTCTGTGTTTTTTTCAGGAGTCTGTTTTGGATAAATGATGATCTTGGGGTACAGGGCACTAAACAAGCCCTTTGTCAAGACTCTTCCCCCACCTTTTTTTCCATTTTTTTAGTTCCCTGGTGCTACAGTATTAGTGCCCTGCTAGGTAGTCTAGATCTAATTGCTTGAGTTTCCCTACTATGTTGCTACATTAAAATGTATGTAAACCCAAACAATGAATCTTCTTATTTTATGCCATTTTGCCCTGTTAAATATACCATTGGAAATGTTTTGTTATATCTGTTTAAAAAAAAAAATGGCAGCTAAATGGGTATTTCTCTCTACTGCACTTTTTTTTATTTTTTGCCTTGACATACACTTTACATTTTTAAAAATGACTAAATGAAACACAATTGTTTTTAGAGTAGAGTTTTTGGCACCCAAAGAGCAGCAGATTTAGCATAGATTGGAGTCTTTTTGTTCCAATCAACATCCGGGGATGGCTGTCTCCACAGCATTGGACCAACCTGTGAAATGGTCATCCAATTTGTATGCCCTGGTGTGGTAGCATATACCAATTATTTGGAAGAAACCAGAAGTCTAGCTGTGGCAAGAGAGGTAGATTGGATCCTGTGCAGGGCATAACTTAATGTTTCAGCCTTGTCTTCCATGTGCACTCTAGGTGTGAACATACTGGACTGATTTTTTACATTTTTTTTCCAGGTACAGGAGTCCTCTAGCAAAAGCCGTGGATGGCTTTCTGGCTCAGTGTAATCCAAACATCCTGGTCAAAGCCTTTCATCCCCAGAAACCTTCTCCCCTGTCTCCCCTGTCTCCCTTCTAGCTTGTCATTCCATTCACCTCTGACTCTGTGGGATCTAAATCTGGTTCTCTCTGCACTTCATAAACTGATGCACGTTTATAATCATAAACTGTTTAAAAGATAAATTCACCTTTTGAAGAAAAATAGTAAATGCACATTTTTTGCAGGTAAAAAAATGTGCATTTATAATTTTTTTTTTTTCCCCTAAGGGGCCTGCAGAGCATTGCACCTGCAATCAGCAGATCGTGGGTGCAATGTCAGGCACCTGCAGACTCTCAGGATAGCTCTCTGCCATGCCTCCAATTCAGGCGGGCAGTTATCTGAGAGCAGGAAGATCCATGAACTACGAGAGTGCTCACCAGTGTCCTCATAGTTCATTGAGAACAATAAGCCATCAGCTGCAATGGCTGATGGTACTTAGTGTATTTTTTCACAGGAAACTGTGAATGAATATCACAACCATGGGAGCGGAGCCCCACACAGCCTCGCTGTTTTCAAATTGTGACAGAGGATCCCCCACCCACTATCACAGGGAGACGAGGATCGGGGTGAGGGGTTGCGTGCTGAACATGTTACACCCTAAATACGGGTGTAACGTTTTTAGAAAGGTGAACTTAGCCTTTAGACCCATTAGAGACATTCCTCTCTCTATGCTTGCCTACAAGGTAGTGTTTCTTTTTGCCATCACCTCTGCAAGGGTAGTGTTTGAGCTGGTGGCCTAATTCTGCAAGGAACCCTTTCTGGTTCTGCATAGGGACAAGGTGGTGTTGAAGCCCAGGACTTCCTTCTTGTCAAAGTTTGTTTTCTGCCTCTCACCTCAGTCGGGACCTCATTCTTCCTTCCATTTGTTTGGCTTTAATTCAGCAAAAGGACATTTTATTCCATTACCTGGATCAGCTACTGCTTCTTTCTGGAAGACTTATAACTTTTATGTAATCCCCGATGTACCCTGTAAGGTTGCACCAGCTTTAAATTGCAGCATCTCTAGTTGGCTTAGGCAGACCATTATCCAGGCTTATGGTCTATAGCAGGGGTCTCCAAACTATGGGAAAAAAACACAAGGAGGGGAGGCGCCTCTAAGTGCAGTATGTAAGCCAATTTATTTAAAATCAATGTGCAAGCAACTCACATTTTGCAGAATAAAATACAGCATGTCTTGTGGTTAAAATCCAAGGAGGGAGGCCATCAGATCGGTCACGGGAGTCGCTGCTGCCTGCTGTGCGTGGGGCTTTGCTGAACACCGCTCGAGCCGGCCGCGGTGATGATGTACTTCAAAGCGAGGCCTGGAACGCTGGTGGAGGGCAGGCGCGGAGCTGTGACGTCACAAACTATGGCCCTTCAGTTGTTCAGGAACTACAATTCCCATCATGTCTGTGAATGACAGACTTTTACAATGCCTCATGGGATGTGTAGTTCCGCAACAGCTGGTGGGCTGGATTTTGGAGATCCCTGGTCTATAGGATTGGGTTCCAGCTTTTCCTGTAAAGGCACACTGCTAGATCCTTGAGTGCTTCTTGGACTTTCTAGCATCAAGCAACTATTTTACCAGATTTGCAAAGCTGTCAGCTGGTCTTCTGTCCATCCATCCTCTTATCTACCAGGTGGATAGATTCTGCCTTATCTGATGTCAGCTTTAGACATAAGCTCCTTCATGTGGCTATTTGAGCTGAAGGCAGTCCCTGGTTCTGTGTTGTTTCTTTGGCCTGTTAGTGTTTATTTACTGTGTTAATGGTTAAACCCCGTAGCTGGACTGCTTGTGGTCATGCTCTCAGTACTTTTCTACAAAACTGAGGCATGCTGGTAGTAGTAGGCTGGCTCATCCTGGGCTGGCCTACAGTTGTTTGTTTATTTGATGGTGAAAGACTGTGTCCTATAATGGACTCCAAGAAAAGAATTACGAAAATACTTTTTGTACTTCACAATGCAGACTGCGTGGAGCTTCAAGTGTCTTATGGAGTTCTTTGTTTAAAGCTGCAATAAACTCTGTGATTTGAAGGAGATATTACTCACATGAGTTTCATATCATATGACCAGACTCTTCCCCTAAACCTCCCCCTCTGAAATCCTTCGAATCAATAGTGATTCGCTTTGTAGTGCAGATCATAATTGCACACCTAAAATGCATACGGCTGTGCTTAATAAATGTGTTTTGGTTTATTTTATCCTGTTTGGCTTCACCCTCCTTATGATTTCGGTTCTTGCTTTAGTGATAGGGTTGTCCCCATAGAGAGAGTGTTCCCCTTTTTATGTGGAAAAAAAGTTTATTTGTGCAAACATTTTATATCTGCTCTAATATACATTTTTGCTCTTTCCAGGCTGTTCATGACAACCAAATACTGATCGTAATTGGAGAAACTGGTTCTGGAAAAACCACTCAGATCACACAGTATCTAGCAGAAGCTGGATACACGACGAGGGGTAAGATCGGCTGTACCCAGCCTAGAAGAGTGGCTGCCATGTCTGTTGCCAAAAGAGTGTCTGAGGAATATGGCTGCTGTTTGGGGCAGGAGGTATGTTCATATTTTTATCTTTCTTTGATAGCATATTACAGCTCCCATCCTCTGCTTCTTGCCTGCATATTGGATCAGACATCAGGGGCTTCTGCAGACACAGAGCTGCTGCTCTACTGATTAGCTATGTCAATTCCACATTCTCTCTCTCACACACACAAACAATCCTCTGTGCCATATACTTTGTCACACCCATCTTTCAACACCCTCTCCAGCTGGTATAACAGTTGTCAATTTAAAACTTCCCTAAACAGCGCAAGAAACTGTATAGCAGCTATTGTGCAAAATGAGTGCTCAATTGGTCAGCGCTGGCCATGTGACAGTGCTGACCAATTCTTCTTTGTTCCATGGTGCTGTCAGGGAAGAAAGGAGCCTCAAAAGGTTTCTCATTGTCCAGTGCAGTCACAATCCCAGAGCTGACCCAATGAGCGCCCGTCAGTGCTCGCATTATGCTGTGTGTTTATGTACAAAGGTGGCGGTCCATTATACAAGTTGAAGAGGGCATTGAATAATGGAAATCACATAAGGTCCAAGCAGCTAGGACAGGAGGGATGGAGAGGTTGTAGCGAGATAGTACACCTTTTCATTTCTTTTTTTTTTTTTTTTTTTGTGGAAAGGTGAGCTAACCCTTTAAGGGTAAGTGTGTTTACATTTGAATGTATGGACTTATGCCATAGTCAGTCTGGGATTGCTGAATGCAATATTCAGTCTTAGCTGGGAGAACACATGTTATTTCTAGAGTGTCCAGGATCAAGTGATTAGTAGTCCAGCTCTTACTAAGAATTGGTGAAGTGCAAAATGGCTGAATATTCCAGGAACTGCTGCCACTACAGACACCTGAGTGGAGTATAGGATGTGATTGCAAAAAGGTGTAGGTGTGGTGCTGTTCTCCTGTTCCAAAGTGTGTGTGTGTGTGTGTGTGTGTGTGTGTGTGTGTGTGTGTGTGTGATTTATGTGTAACCAAACTTGAGTGCAGTGTTATTACTGCATGTGCAACCAATAATCTTGAATAAATTAATAACTATAAATAAATGTAGGTGCCAAAATTAATAATAGCTGAATTGATCAATAAATGACTTAAATACAAAGTGACCATTGCTCATCATGTGTGACTACAATTTGTATTATGTGGCTAGTACATTTTGGATTGAAACACTGTAGTCACACAAGACTAATGAGCACCTTTTTGCAATCGCATCCGAAGTTAGGTAAAGATTATGTATACATCTCTATCTCTATCATCTCTATCTCTATCATCTCTATCTCTATCATCTCTATCTCTATCATCTCTATCTCTATCATCTCTATCTCTATCATCTCTATCTCTATCATCTCTATCTCTATCATCTCTATCTCTATCATCTCTATCTCTATCATCTCTATCTCTATCATCTCTATCTCTATCATCTCTATCTCTATCATCTCTATCTCTATCATCTCTATCTCTATCATCTCTATCTCTATCATCTCTATCATCTCTATCTCTATCATCTCTATCTCTATCTCTATCATCTCTATCTCTATCATCTCTATCTCTATCATCTCTATCTCTATCATCTCTATCTCTATCATCTCTATCATCTCTATCTCTATCATCTCTATCTCTATCATCTCTATCTCTATCATCTCTATCTCTATCATCTCTATCTCTATCTCTATCATCTCTATCTCTATCATCTCTATCTCTATCATCTCTATCTCTATCATCTCTATCATCTCTATCTCTATCATCTCTATCTCTATCATCTCTATCTCTATCTCTATCATCTCTATCTCTATCTCTATCATCTCTATCTCTATCATCTCTATCTCTATCATCTCTATCTCTATCATCTCTATCTCTATCATCTCTATCTCTATCATCTCTATCTCTATCATCTCTATCTCTATCATCTCTATCTCTATCATCTCTATCTCTATCATCTCTATCTCTATCATCTCTATCTCTATCATCTCTATCTCTATCATCTCTATCTCTATCATCTCTATCTCTATCATCTCTATCTCTATCATCTCTATCTCTATCATCTCTATCTCTATCTCTATCATCTCTATCTCTATCATCTCTATCTCTATCATCTCTATCTCTATCATCTCTATCTCTATCATCTCTATCTCTATCATCTCTATCTCTATCATCTCTATCTCTATCATCTCTATCTCTATCATCTCTATCTCTATCATCTCTATCTCTATCATCTCTATCTCTATCATCTCTATCTCTATCATCTCTATCTCTATCATCTCTATCTCTATCATCTCTATCTCTATCATCTCTATCTCTATCATCTCTATCTCTATCATCTCTATCTCTATCATCTCTATATATATATATATATATATATATATATATATATATATATATATATAATTTATTTATATCTCATAAGAGCATACACAGATGTTGCCATGTCAGAACAGTCTGATCCAGAGAGCGAGCTGAAGCTGCAAAAAATTGTTTTTTTTCCTGTAAAAGTTGTTTGGCACTTATCTCTTGCAGCTTCTTATTAGTTAGGGAGGCGGTCCACTATATTGAATTGCCCTTAATTGTAAAATAACCAACCTGCAGATATTCAATCCATATAAACAAACCTTTAAAAAATGTGCCTTTTTATTTGTCTTCTAGGTGGGTTATACAATTCGATTTGAAGATTGCACAAGCCCAGAGACTGTCATCAAATACATGACAGATGGTATGTTGCTAAGAGAGTGTCTTATTGACCCAGATTTGACCCAGTACGCCATTATCATGCTTGACGAAGCACACGAAAGGACCATCCACACAGATGTTCTGTTTGGGCTTTTAAAAAAGGTACACACGATAATTACTTGATATTTAAATTGAAAATGTTTTTTTGTTGACCCATTCCATGTGCTTGTGTTTTTTTTTTTTTTTATGTGAACCTACGGTTTAAGAATTGCTTAACTTGTTCCCGCCCATGCTATAGGCGAAAGATGGCTTCAGTGTGCCTCTCCAGTTCTGGGAGGGTGCATAGGGAAGTGACTGTGATCTCTGTTTGCATTGGAAGACAGCTGGTCTCGGATCAAGGTAGAGGATTAATCACAGTGGGCGTTTACCATGTGATCAGCTGTCTCCTGTCATAGATGTAAACAGACTTTGCTGGTTATAGGCTGTTCTTTCCTCACACAAAGTGCCCAGTATTGAAGTGGGTAAAGGAATACTATTCAATGCTGTGTTCTGTAGTGACATGGGTGTTCGGGCATTTAACCAAAATGCATGGTGGGGGGACACATACTTACAGTTATGTAAGCCCAGGTATCTGCACCGTAGCCCTTTGTTTTTAGTTTGGCTTTGAGCATACAAGTTTTCTTGTTTAACATTTGGCTCTGGCGCCTCACTTTTTGTGACATGCCGAAGGATTTAGTAAAGAGTCTGAGGGAGTGATCACTGAGGAATTTCCATACCCTCTGCCTGCAGCATACTCAGATTCATTATCTATTGACATTGTAGCTATAGCAGATAAATTACAAAGCGTGATTGACAGCATCAACAATTTATAATTTATAGCGGTAAAGCTGTGTTGGAGTGAATTACTTCCAATTACCTGCACATAGTTCTAGCTTTTTTTTAAGGCTCGGTTCACACCTAAACCGGCCACAGATCGCACAGCAACGCTGTCCGTCCCTGTTCTCCATTTCAGGGATGAATCAGGGCAGAATGTTTGCCTGAATTTGGCCAGGAAACGGAGGCAAAGACGCACAGCGTTTCTTTGCACTGCCGCCCCAGAGACATGTGAACCAGCTCCATAGAGAGCCAGTCATATTCTTCTGCTATGCAAATTGGATGCGGGGAAAGCCACATCCAATTTGCATAGGTGTGAACCCAGCCTGAAAGCTTTGTTCTATAAATGCCTACCAATGTCCCATGAGTGTGGTGGCAACCTCACTGTCGAAAGTGCCAGCTTCTTAGTTGAAATCGATATTTGGATAACAGAAGTCTCCGATTTCTGTTCTAGAAAAATGTTGAAACTATGTGTGCCTGAAAGTGCTTGCTTTTACATACAAGTTCTCTATTACAAACAATCATTTTAATACAAGGTTCTCTTTAAGAATCAATATATTTTAAGGAGGTAGTTTTGGCATTTTTATTTTATTTTTTTTTTGAAAATATTAATAAACCTTTTTGTTTTCTTTTGAAGACGGTGCAAAAACGTCCAGATATGAAACTTATTGTTACGTCGGCAACACTAGATGCCGTGAAGTTCTCCCAGTATTTCTACGAAGCTCCAATTTTCACCATCCCTGGTCGAACATACCCTGTAGAGATTCTTTACACTAAGGAACCTGAGACA
Source organism: Lithobates septentrionalis (assembly GCA_037952835.1). Taxonomy (NCBI): domain Eukaryota; kingdom Metazoa; phylum Chordata; class Amphibia; order Anura; family Ranidae; genus Lithobates; species Lithobates septentrionalis. The sequence continues at coordinate 345,495 of JBBDGP010003002.1, forward strand.
GACTACCTGGATGCCAGCCTTATCACAGTTATGCAGATACATCTTACAGAGCCACCAGGTTTGTATGATTGTAGCATGAGGGTGTTTGGTGCTTGGTTTGTTGTTTGAAAAAAGTTTAGGAATTGGAGTTAAATACCCCAGTTGCAGACTGAGTAAGCAAAGATTAAAACCTGGAAGGTTTTCCTGCTATCCCTGTACTAATTTCCCCACTTTTCATTTTGATACCTGTTTTCCCTTAACGCATGACATGCAAAACAGGATAGAACATTATGGTGATTCTAACCCGCCCCCAAAAGAAAATTGTTTTTATTATGGGTGCTTTTGGAGAAATTTCTCCAACTCCTTTTCTGTGCAAGGCAAGAGGAAGTTATGCCCCGTACACACGATCAGACTTTCCGACAACAAAACCGTGGAATTTGGTTCGAACTTCAAAGGTTGTTGGCTCCAACTTGTCTTGCATACACACGGTCACACAAATGTTGGCAAACAACTACGAGCGTAATGACGTACGGCGAGCCTTATAAAGGAAGTTCAATAGTCATGCACCACCCTTTGGGCTCCTTCTGCTAATGTTGTGTTTGGTGAGCATTGATTCCGAGCATTCGTGAACTTTTGTGCGACGGACTTGTGTACACACGATCGGAAAGTTTTGTTGGCGGAAAATTTGAGAACCTGCTGGCTAACAAATGTTCGATGGAGCATACTTTCAGCCAACAAGCTCGCATCCAACTTTTCCCGTCCAAAAATCCGATCATGTGTACGCGGCATTAGGAGAAATGTTGGTTTGCTGTCTTGGGACCAAGACAGCAATAACCTGACAGAGGTTTAACCAATTCCCACGTGATCCAAAGGAAAAAAAGTTTGCACTAGGTTTGCACTATAGGAAAATTGCACTTTAAAAGCAAAATGCACTTGTGCTTTTTGCTTTTTCCTTGACCTAAATAGCTCAACCTCTCCCTTACTAAATACATACTTCCTGGATCTGATGGCCATGGCCTTTGGTAATAGTGTTTAGATCCAATACCAATGGACCAGTGCATGGGCCACACCTGCACAGTAGATCCAAATAGACTTTTATGTGACTAACTCCCTAGCATCTTCAGCCTGGGGATACAGACTCATATGTTGCAAAGTATATTTTATATTGTATCATATTTCTCAGCTAGCCTTCTTTTTAAATATGTATCTAGTTATTAAAAAAAAATTAAAAAATTTCCCCCTCTGCATAGGTGACATCTTGGTTTTTCTGACTGGTCAGGAAGAAATTGACACAGCTTGTGAAATCCTGTATGAAAGAATGAAGTCTCTTGGTCCTGATGTGCCTGAACTGATCATTCTTCCTGTGTATTCTGCTTTGCCCAGTGAGATGCAGACAAGAATCTTCGATCCAGCACCCCCAGGAAGCAGAAAGGTACATTGTATACACATCTTTTTCACTTCTTGCCCGAAGGCAGGCTTTGGAGTCTATTGATGGATTTCGATTTGAGGCTCCATTCACATTTGGCGTTTTGGGATCTCTAATCGCACTACAATCGCAAAACACATGTTTGGGTGCCATTTATTTTCAATGGCACCTAAAACGTGGTGCGGTTTTGTTACGATTATCGCAACAAACGGCAACGTGCAAAGTCTGTTGCTCAAATAAAGCTCCTGCTCCTTTTTGGGGGACAAGCTTCACGCGTTGTGGCTTGATGCAATTGCCACACGATTTATCGTGCAATAATCATGGCAAAACCGCACCGTGTTTTAGGTGCCATTGAATGTTTGGTTTGGTTTGATTGTAGTGCGATTTGAGATTGTGGGCAGAATCGCAGCAATTCTGCCCAAGATCCCAAAACATCAAATGTAATTGGAGCATAAATGTTCTATGTTTGTCTGCTGCCCCACACCTCTTAATGTTGGGTGTTCACTGAACTGCCACTTGCTCTCTTTTCTTGAGCTCTTACAAAACCTCTACTGTGGTGGAGTGGGGCCGGGTTCAGTCAATCTGAGGGTCTTTTCAGCCGTTAGGTTCCAGAGTTGAGGAAGCTCTCCCTATCACTTGTTCAGCTGTAACAGACTGAGCTTAGCTTTGTAGACATGTTTCCGGTATTACCTTGTGATACAAGCTATGAAGAGTCCTCTGTAGAACTATGGATACAGAAATTTTGTATTGTGTACCGTCCAGTAGGCTCTCTCTCAATAATGGGAAATTCAGTATTCACTTGGGCTTGTGCTGTTTGAAGCTACATTCAAAAGCCCAAGGCATCCCTGTCAGTCATGCAGTCAGATTTTTGTACAGATTGCTGTAAAGACCTGGTGGGGTATCAAACTTCTGTCACGCTCCACCAAAACCAGAAGTGTCTAATGTGGGTGTTTGGGTGGAGCCTGCCTTTTAAAAATATAATTTTCTTTGGTTCAATAACACTGAATGCTATATCAGATAGATATATCTATAGATATATATTTTTATCATTTTATTTTGGTAGGTTGTCATTGCAACCAATATTGCTGAGACATCACTAACCATTGATGGCATCTACTATGTGGTGGACCCTGGCTTTGTAAAGCAGAAAGTTTACAACTCCAAAACTGGCATTGATCAGCTTGTTGTTACACCCATCTCACAGGTGAGTTAACCAGAAGGAATTTTTGCAATATAATTTTTTTTCTACAATATCTAGCAATCATTTTATTTGGGAGTTTTTGTACACTGTATTTCCCATTGTCAACATTTTCTACTTAATTCTAATTTTTTTTTTTTTTGTCTTTAACTGCTTGCCGCCCATCATATGACGGCTAGGTGGCGCGGGTCTCGTTCTGGGTGGGCGTCATATGACGTCCGTACATTTAAACAGGGAATGCACACGATCGTCTGTGCGCATCCCTGTACCCTCGGTGGCGGCGTGTCACGGAGACACCACTAGCCACCGAGGGGGGTGAACAGCCATTGGGCATGGCTGTTTACCACGTGATCACAGATGGTACCGCCCCACTTTGCACGGCGCAGCGTGTTCCCAGGAACAGTGCTCGTCACCGACGCTGGTAAACAGCCATTGGCCGGCGGCTGTTTACCACGTGATCGGCTGTGATCCTTTCACAGCCGATCACTAAATGTAAACATAGAGCGGCAACAAGATGTTACCGGGGTCTCCTCCTCACACACCGATCGTGTGTGAGAAGGAGATTGCGGTAACATCTCGTTACCGCTTACAATGTACAGCAACACACTGATTGCCCCCCCAATAAAGAGGACCTGTCACCACCCATCAAAGTACCTGTCACAGTCCATCTGAGTACCTGTCACAGTCCATCTGAGTACCTGTCACAGTTGATATGAGTACTGAGTACCTGTCACCGCTCTTCAGAGTACCCGAGTACCTGTCACCAGGCCATCAGAGTACCCGAGTACCTATCTGCAGCCCATGCCTCATAGAATATACGTTCGGGTGTTTGCTTTCCAAAATGGGGTCATTTTGTGGGTAATTCCATTGTCCTGGTGCTCAAGGACCTTCAAAAGTGTGATAGGTAGGAATGGTATCGCCATACTCTGGAAGAGTAGCAGAATGTATTTTGGGGTGTAATTTTTGCTGTATTCATGCTATGTGTTAGAAATAGACGACTTTGTGTAAAAAAAAAAAAAAAAAGCGTTTTTATTTTTGTTTTCCTCATTTTCCAAAAACTGAAAAAAATGAACCGTTCAAAAGACTCATTATGCCTCATAGATTATAAGTTGGGGCGTTTTCTTTCCAAAATGGGGTCATTTTGTGGGAAATTCCATTGACCTATTGCTCCAGGACCTTTAAAAGTGTAATAGGTGGTTGAGAAATGAGATGTGTCATTTATGCTTGTAGAACACCTGATGGTGCTACTTCAATGTTGGGGTGTAATTTGTTGTATGCAAATGCTGTGTGTGACAAATAACCTGATATGACAATTTTGTAAAAAAATAAAAAATAAAAATCTTCATTTTGCAAAGTGTGGGAAAAAATTACAACTTAAAAAACTCACCATGCTACTTAATACCTTGGAATGTCTACTTTCTAAAAAGGGGTCATTTGGGGGGTATTTGTACTTTCCTGACTTGTTAGTGTCTCAAGAAATTACCGTATATACTCGAGTATAAGTCGTTCCGAGTACAAGTCCCTAATTTACCACAAAAAAATGGGAAAAACTTAGTGACCCGAGTATAAGACGAGGGTGAGAAATGCACAGCTACTGTAAGTGGAAAAGAGGGTCAACAATGTCCATTTGCATGCCTCACTGTGCCCATTTGCAGCCATAAGTCCCCCGAACTTCAAACTCAGTAGTTAAGGGTTCCTGGATGCCCCCTAGCTGCAGCCAAAATTTGGGGTCTCTGAACCCAAATGGTCCCGAAATGACATTGCTGCAGATGGACACAGTTGACCGACTTTGGGGCCCCGTATCTCGGGGCCACTTAGTGCTAGGAACCCCAAATTTGGTGTGCAAACTCAAAGCTGGAGTTTCTAGCACCAAGTGTCCCCGAGATACTGGGCCCCAAAAATCGGTTCAGAAAATGTCAAGCACTTTTCTGCAGCAGAGAATGACATTTTCCGAACCGGCTTTGGGGCCCTTTATCTCGGGGCCATTTGGTCCTAGGAACCCCAGCTTTGGATATGTTATGGTACCAGTTCCACTGGGTTTGCACACCAAATTTGGGGTCCCTAGCACTTAGTGGCCCTGAGATACGTGGCCCAAAAGTCGGTTCAGAAAATGTCAAGCACTTTTCTGCAGCAGAGAATGACATTTTCCGAACCGATTTTGGGGCCCTGTATCTCGGGCCCACTTAGAGCTAGGAACCCCAGCTTTGGATATGTTGTGGAACAAGTTCCACTGGGTTTGCACACCAAATTTGGGGTTCCTAGCACAAAGTGGCCCTGAGATACGGGGCCCCAAAGTCTGTTCGGAAAATGAAATTTTTTGCTGCAGAAAAGTGCTTGACTCGAGTATAAGTCGAGGGGGGCACTTTCAGCACAAAAAAAGTGCTGAAAAACTCGACTTATACTCGAGTATATACGGTAGATTCACCTGATGTACTGAAGGCCTGATCAGATGTGATCAATTTTCAGTGATTGGCATCATAGTTTGTAGACTCTATAACTTTCACAAAGCCCAAATAATATACACTAATTTGGGTTATTTTTACCAAAGATATATAGCAGTATAAATTTTGGCCAAAATTTATGAAGAAAAATTACTAAACAAAGAAAAAGGCATTTTCCCAAGGCATCTTTCAGGACAGCACCTGAGAGATGGTGACTCCTCCCACCGCACCATAGGAAACACCACCTTCCTCCAGAGCTTTAAAGGGAGGCACCTCCCTACCATACCTCAGTTTTTGCGTTTCCTCCGGCCCGGAGGGAACATCTTTTGCGAGAGCAGTCAAGATCTCTTGGGTGCTCCTGAGAGACGCGGCTTCCTTCTCTTTTTTTCCTCCTCAAGAGACCCACTGTCCTCCCGGCCTACCTAGGCATCAGCATCGGGCTCCTCTTCCCCTCCTGGTGCTCTGTGAGAGCCGAAGATTCGGTAGCCCGCATGGTCCCAGGAAGCGGCAGCGCGCGGGATCTCATTGAAGCCACGAGTGGAAAGCTGCACACCTGCCATGGAAGAGTCAGCGTCTGCAGCGGTGGGGACAGGCACAGGTGCCAGCAAAGCTCAGGTAGGAGGCAGGGGTTAAAGTCTGCCTTTTTTCCTTTACCTGGGTTTTGGTTTCACGCTCCTTTTTTTTTTTTTTTTTTTTTTTTTTTTTTTTCTTTCCCCCTAATGGCAAGGGGCCTGTCTGGGCACTAGAGGCTGACTGGTTTCTTCTTAGTGCACCTGTGTGGTGGTCCTTGTGAAAGCAGAGACTGGGTCTCACTAATAGGTCCCCTGTTTTTTTTTTTCCCTTTTTGTCTTTTCTTGCAGGCTAAAAGCTCTGACCCAAAAAAGAGATGTCCTTCTTGCAGGGCCAAAATGGGAGAAAATTGGAAAAAAGCCCTATGCAATGCTTGCATAACTTCTTTACTTAAGGAGGAATCCGCTTCTGTTTTTGATGATCTGGTTGCCTCTGTAAAGAAAGAACTATATGCCACGATTCAAACTTTTCGTGACTCATTGGTTAATCCAGCTGCTAGTCAGCCTTCCACTTCAGAGTCCTCCCAGGGTTCTCTTTCTATCCCGGTGTTGAAAGCTCTACTTTAAGACCCTTCAAACAGGGAAGAGCTGTCCCCTGCTCCTTTTGTTAGACTCGGAAGAGGTGTTTGAGGAGGCTGAAGCAGCCCCCTCTAAATTTAAGCTATCCCTAGAGGAGGTAGATGGGCTCCTTAAAGCTATTCATGTTACGCTTAGATTTAGTGAAGAAAGGAAGGAATTATCTTTTCATGACCGCATGTATGCAGGGTTAAACGAACCTAAGGGGCGGACATTCCCGGTGCACTCTGTCATCTCTGATGCCATTAAAAAAGAATGGCAGGATCCAGAGAGAAAACCCTTTTTTTTCCAAAGCCCACAAGAGGCATTTTCCTTTTGAGGAGGACCCTTCTGCGGTGTGGAACAAGGTGCCCAGGTTAGATGCTGCCTTCTCCAAGGTCTCAAGATCCACAGACCTGCATTTGAAGACATGGAGGTTCTGAAGGATCCAATGGACAAACGCATGGATCTTTTGCTCAAGAGATCGTGGCAATCAGTCGTGAGCAATTTAAAGCCAGCAATGACCACAACATGTGTAGCCAGGAATACTGGGTGAACCAACGAAGATCGCATATAGTGGCAGATTCCCCTAAGCAGGAGATTTTAAATTCTTTTCCTACCTTGATCTGTGCAGTTGCTTATATTGCAGATGCCTCGGCTGAAGCAATTAAAATGTCAGCTAGATCAGCAGCCCTCACAAATGCTGCAAGACTAGCTTTATGGCTAAAGACCTGGCCAGGTGATACAGCGTCAAAAAGCAAGCTTTGTGGAATTCCCTTTTCGAGTGACCTTCTTTTTGGCCCTGATCTATTAGATAGTATCCTAGACAGAACTGCCGATTTTAAAAAGAAGTCCTTCCTGGTCAAAAAGAAAAAGCAGGTCCCAAAACGTCTCTTTCAACCTCAAAAAGCTCAGGAGCAAGACAGCAAGTTTCAGGGGAGAAGGAAAAATTGGTCCTCACGAAAAGCGAAAGGTAAAGGAGGAATTCTCTTTCATCGTCCTACACAGGCCGAGAAATCACAATGACTCGTCCCTGCGGGTGGGCAGAAGATTACGAGAGTTTCTTCCGCAGTGGTCCGGGGCAACTTCAAATCTGTATATTCTGACTACTCTCTCGCAGGGCTACACTCTCAAGGTTACCAAAAGCCCCCCCAAAAAGGTTTCGGATAACAAATACCCCACAAGATCCAGTAAGGGCCCTGGCCATGAAGTCCTCTCCAGAGGAATTGATGAAGCAGTGTGTAGTAATCCAAGTGCCACTAAAAGAACAGCAGGAGGGGTTCTATTCTCATGTCTTCCTGGTAAAGAAACCAAAAGGAAGATTTTAAATGATTCTCAATCTAAAACCTCTAAACGAATCCATCAAATACAGAAAGTTCAAGATGGACTCAATTTTTGTCGGTCAGAAATCTACTGACGCATAAATGGTGCCAAAAGTCTTCAATCAAGAAAACAACAGAAAAAAACAACAAATGTCCACAAATAATAAACATAACAGTGAAAAAACTTGTAAGTCTCTCAATATAGGTGAATAAAATCCTGTCGGTGAGTGGGAAACAAATGACATGGAATGTCCCACTGAAAACCATGCGTGGATGCAGGGAGACAGAAGTTAAAACGCAGGTGAATCAACAAATCATCCCCAAGTTGTATCTCTCAACAACATGCGACTTGGTAAAGGTGGTGTGTAAGAAACTCTTACCAGATATGATGGACTCCCTTGTCAGCGACAGTCACTCGAGCGGGTTGCCTCTCAGGGCCAGTGAACAGACATCACAGCTCTGCGAACCTTCTGGGTCAAACTCTGCGCGGATCTCCCGGGGTCGCCAGGTGGGTCCTCCAAAGGATGGCCAAGGTGCGGATCAGAGGGAACAATGCGTCACGTACAAAGGCTGGTTGAATCTCTCAGTAAGTATGTGGAGAAAAAATAAACAAGCTCCACATAGCAAAAATAGGATTTTTATTGCTAAAAACGCCAGGTAACAATAAAATGTGATCACAGAGTATAAAATCGAAAATGGGCAACAAGGAGGATGCTGGAAGCGCCCAAAGCTTTTCGATCAATGGATCGTCTACTGGGGCATGCAGCATCCCCTCCAAGTTGCCTAATATTTATAAAAAACATTCCAAAAGAGCAAATTGTGTGTGCTGTCAAACAACCTTCCCCATTGGATGAATGGGGTCACATGATCACACCTGGGTGGACCTGACAGGTGTGAAACATCATGCATTAGTATACATAGTGTGTGATTAACCTGTTATATGTCACCAAACAGACCTCACATAGAAAAATAATTGAATAATACAACCTCAGACTGTTCAAAAATGAAATAAACAGGGAACGGAATTTGACCTGTTATATATCACCAAAAAGACCTTGCATAGATAAATAGTAGCATGATATCACATCAGAATGTTCAAACATTTTGTAATGAAGTGGAATGAACAAGAAACAGACTTTTATGCACAATACTCCCATTGCTGACACCTCTGTGTCAGCTCTAAAGCAACAGGGAGTCAGTGCCAATCAGGGACTATGTTTCAGGGGGCGGGCGGAGCCAACCACCAATCGCTGTGAAGACAGGAAGTCACTGGCGGCGCCGCCCAACCTCCATGAGACAGACATGAGGAAGTGACGTCGGAGCGCAGGACCAGCTCCACGTCTATCCCCTGTCATGTGATACCTCTCTCAGGAAGTCAGGGAGAGGAAGAGGGAGGGGGGACGAGCGTCAGATAGAACGTTCCCAACGCCGGTGCCCAGGCTCCTCCCCCGTGTCTCCGGAAGTAACAAAAACGTGAATAGCAGCCAGAAATCCCACCTCAATGATGGAAAACTGGCAAAAAGTTACCTAAGAAATGGGGAAGGGGACGCACCACTTAACAGACGGCAAGGCGCAAGGGCCATGCAGTTGAGTGGCGCGCCTGAAAGGAAGGGTAGTGCTCGGCTGACTTCTAACAGTTGAAAATCGAGGGACCAAAAAACAGCACTAAATACATCAATGCTGGCGAGAGCCCCCAAAGTGTAATAATAATCCCTTCCTATCAAAACAACAGACAAGATAAATGAATAAAATGCAATGTCTTCTAAAAACATGATATAAAATGGGTTCATGAACATTGCATCTACAAAGTAAGAGCCATCCTCATAATGTTAACCGTGCACAAGCCAGTGTGAAAAGCCAACATGCGGAAGGTGTAGCTCACCTCTGAATATAATGTAAGCGCACCCCCAAAAAAATTGCGCCAACACGGGAAAATAGAATAATGTGGAAATAAACATAGGTGGTAGTATTAAAGGAGAGCACCTGGAAATATATGCAGATGTGATGAAATGAATAAAAAAGGGGGTGTTAGGATGAATTGATAAACGAGTTGAGGTCCCACTCCACGTTCATCCCAAACGGGAAGAAGGACCTCAACTCGTGAATCCAGTATGTCTCGAGACGTGAAACCCCACGCAGACGAGACTCGCCCCTCCAGTGCGGGACAAACTTGTCAATAACCTGGAACAGAGTGCCTGTGGGATCCCTGTCATGGTGTTCCAGGTAGTGACGTGGCACAGTGTGCTTGTCCCTACCTTTTTTGATTGCAGCCACGTGTTCATTAACACGAACAGAAAAAGTTCTGATCGTGCGACCCACATATTGTTTGTGGCAAGGACAGGTTATCAGATAAACGATGTATTGTGAGGAACACGTGGTGAAATGCTTCATGGAGTAGGTGCGGGAACTGACAGTGGACTTAAAAGTGACACTCTTGCGTCTTCCCCCAATATTATGTAGGCAGACCTGGCACTTACGACAGGGGTAGTAACCTCTACACTCCTGAAATAACGACACTTTTTTGGGGGGGTCCATTATATTTGGGGCGATCTGTCCCTGAATGGACCTAGCGCCTCTAAAGACTACCGAGGCCTGCTTGGGTAAAACAGGACCAAGTAGTCTATCGTTCTGTAATATTCCCCAATGTTTTTTAATAATACGTTTAATCTGTTTAGATTGAATGGAATAGGTGGTAAAAAAGGATAGCTTAGCATTAAATGTAGTGTTGTCTTTAGAGCGTTCTATAAGCGTAGCCTGCCTTTCAGTGAGTAGTGCTCTATTGATTTCGCTGTCTAGCAGGTGAGGGTTGTAACCCTTATCCAGGAATCTGCTTCTGAGGACTTGAGATTGGGATAAAAAATCTGAAGTCTGGGTACAGTTGCGCCTCAATCTTAAAAACTGGCTGCGGGGGACTGACCGAAGCCATTCTTCACGATGGCAGCTGTCGATCGGAATGTACCCATTCCGATCTGTGGGTTTGAAGTGGGTACGGAACTCTAGGTGTTGGTGCACAACTGAAATTTCCAGATCGAGGAAATGCACCTTGGTTGTGCTGGCTTCAAAACTCAACGAAAGGAGGAGGATGTCGTCTATGTACCTGGCCCAAAGAACCAATTCGGGTCTCCGGGCAGCATAGACGACATCCTCCTCCCACTGGGCCATGAAGAGGTTAGGGAGACTGGGGGCAAATTTGGCCCCCATGGCCACGCCCCTCTGTTGTAAAAAGAATTTGTCCTGAAACCAGAAATAATTATGCCTGGTTGCAAATTTTAACAGCTGCATAATGAAGTTTCGTTGTAGTGTGGGGAGTCTTCCATCTCTGGAGAGATGGTTTTCGACTGCTTCAAAACCCAGATGGTGTGGTATGCACGTATATAACGCTGCAACGTCAGCTGTAACCAGGAAAGTATCTTTCTTAATTACAACAGACTCCAATAGTTTAATTGTGTCTCGGGTGTCCTTCAGATAGGAGGGGGTGGCCTGGACAAGTGGTTGTAAGTAGAAGTCCACGTATTTGCCAATCCTCGCCGTAACCGAATCTATCCCGCTGACAATGGGTCGGCCGGGAGGATTGGTTGGGTTCTTATGAACCTTGGGAAGATCGTATATGGCGGGAATACGTGGTACTTGAGGGACCAAAAAGCATTTTTCCTTTTTGTTGAGAATTCCCAAGGAAAAGCCTTCCTCTACCAATTCAACCATAGCTTTTTTGAAGGAAATTGTGGGATCCCTAGGGATGCACTGATAAGTATCAGAGTCCCCTAAAATCCTATTCATCTCTTGAAGATAATCAGCTTTATCAAGAACGATGCCTCCGCCCTTATCCGCCGGGCGGATGACCAGGTTCTTATTTTCACACAGTGATTTTAAACCCGTCTTGATGTCAGGTTTGACATAAAAGCGTTTCCGACATTTAGCCAGTCTATCCAGGTCCTCCAAGACCAAACTCTTGAAGACCTGGATAGAAGGGGCCAAGGTGCCAGGGGGATTGAATAGGGACGAGTTGGACAATCCCGAATGGGAGACACGGGGGAGGAGCCTGGGCACCGGCGTTGGGAACGTTCTATCTGACGCTCGTCCCCTCTTCCTCTCCCTGACTTCCTGAGAGAGGTATCACATGACAGGGGATGGACGTGGAGCTAGTCCTGCGCTCCGACGTCACTTCCTCATGTCTGTCTCATGGAGGTTGGGCGGCGCCGCCAGTGACTTCCTGTCTTCACAGCGATTGGTGGTTGGCTCCGCCCGCCCCCTGAAACATAGTCCCTGATTGGCACTGACTCCCTGTTGCTTTAGAGCTGACACAGAAGTGTCAGCAATGGGAGTATTGTGCATAAAAGTCTGTTTCTTGTTCATTCCACTTCATTACAAAATGTTTGAACATTCTGATGTGATATCATGCTACTATTTATCTATGTAAGGTCTTTTTGGTGATATATAACAGGTCAAATTCCGTTCCCTGTTTATTTCATTTTTGAACAGTCTGAGGTTGTATTATTCAATTATTTTTCTATGTGAGGTCTGTTTGGTGACATATAACAGGTTAATCACACACTATGTATACTAATGCATGATGTTTCACACCTGTCAGGTCCACCCAGGTGTGATCATGTGACCCCATTCATCCAATGGGGAAGGTTGTTTGACAGCACACACAATTTGCTCTTTTGGAATGTTTTTTATAAATATTAGGCAACTTGGAGGGGATGCTGCATGCCCCAGTAGACGATCCATTGATCGAAAAGCTTCGGGCGCTTCCAGCGTCCTCCTTGTTGCCCATTTTCAATTTTATACTCTGTGATCACATTTTATTGTTACCTGGCGTTTTTAGCAATAAAAATCCTATTTTTGCTATGTGGAGCTTGTTTATTTTTTCTCCACATACTTACTGAGAGATTCAACCAGCCTTCACTCCAGCCTTTGTACGTTACGCATTGTTCCCTCTGATCCGCACCTTGGCCATCCTTTGGGAGGACCCACCTGGCGACCCCGGGAGATCCGCGCAGAGTTTGACCCAGAAGGTTCGCAGAGCTGTGATGCCCGGTCACTGGCCCTGAGAGGCAACCCGCTCAAGTGACTCCCTGTCGCTGACAAGGGAGTCCATCATATCTGGTAAGAGTTTCTTACACACCACCTTTACCAAGTCGCATGTTGTTGAGAGATACAACTTGGGGATGATTTGTTGATTCACCTGCGTTTTAACTTCTGTCTCCCTGCATCCACGCATGGTTTTCAGTGGGACATTCCATGTCATTTGTTTCCCACTCACCGACAGGATTTTATTCACCTATATTGAGAGACTTACAAGTTTTTTCACTGTTATGTTTATTATTTGTGGACATTTGTTGTTTTTTTCAGTTGTTTTCTTGATTGAAGACTTTTGGCACCATTTATGCGCTACTTTTTTTTTCATTTTCACATGTTTCTTTGGTTGTTGTCACCTTGTAAGTAGCTGCTCCGCACCATATATTCTTTCAATTTAGCGCAGTGTACACTTTTATTATATTTGCAGAAATCTACTGACGCCAGGTTGTTTCATGGCGTCAATAGATTTAAAGGATGCATACCTGCATATTCCGATCTCACCCCTGTCCCAGAGGTATCTCAGGTTGGCGGTAAGGATGGAAGGCATGATTCATCATCTCCAATTCAGGGCCTTACCCTTCGGTCTATCATCCTCACTGCAATTTTTTTACCAAGGCGATGGCAGAAGCGTTGGCTACGCTTCCTCTTCAAGGAATTGCAATAATTCCTTATTTAGATGATCTGCTATTTTTCGCCCCCTCAAGGGAGGAATTGCAGAGCAATTTAGGCAGAGCACGCAGCCATTTGGAGTCTCTGGGATGGATTCTAAACCTCCAAAAATCTTCCCTAGACCCATCTCAGGATATTCGGTTTCTTGGGTATGTAATCAGTTCTGTGGATCAAAAGATCTTTCTTCCTTTAGAGATGAAGGGCAAAATTCACAATACAGTGTCAAGACTGCAGACCAACCGACGATAAGTCAAGTCATGTCAGCTCTGGGTGTTCTGACTTCATCAGTGCCGGCCATTCAATGGGCAAGGCTACACTTCAGGTGTCTGCAGGCTTTTCTTCTGAGATCATGGGATCACAAATTTGGAATCCCTAGAAACAGAGGTAAAAATTCAAACTCAAGTGAAGAGGTCACTATGGTGGTGGAAGAGGCAAGATGTCCTATCGCAGGGGTTAGTCTGGGCCTTTCTGGTCGAGAAAAGACTGACAAATGATGCTAGTTCCTGGGGTTGGGGGGGCCCACCTAGGAAAGAGTTTCACTCGGGGTAGCTGGTCCAAGAAAGGGGCAACAAGGTCCTCAAACTGGAGAGAGCTCAAGGCGATCAACTTAGCTCAGAAGTCATTCGCTCAGGATCTTCACTCTCGGCATGTTCAGATTCTAACCAACAGTGCCACGGCTTATATAAACAAACAAGGGGGTACAAGGAGCAAGTTGCCGCAAGTACTAGCCATGGATATTCTTCGGTGGGCAGAGGGACACTTGCTGTCTCTATCAGCAGTCAATCTAAAGGGGACTGTGAACAGGGTGGCGGATTTCCTGAGCAGGAACCCTATTCAGGAAGCAGAATGGTCACTGAACCCAGAGGTTTTCACTATGATTGCCGAAAAATGAGGGCTGCCAGAGGTGGACCTGTTCGCCTCAAAAGAGAATGCCCTGGTTCCTCCAATTCTTTTCCCTGAACAATCAAGGCTAGTCACTAGGGACAGATGCTTTGGCATATTCATGGAAGTTCCATCTTTGCTACGCCTTCCCCCCCATTCCAGTTAATTCCATTAATCTTAAGGAAGATTCAGAAGGAAATGGTACCATCCATCCTAATCACGCCCTTTTGGCCAAAAAGAACCTGGTTTTCAACCATTCTGAGAATGGCGGTCAAACCTTGTATGCATCTGCCCCTCAGGCAAGAATTGTTGTTACAAGGCCCGGTAAATCATCCAGAGGTGGCCATTCTGTCGCTCACAGCCTGGTATCTGAGGAGCAGCTCCTAAGAAGCAAGGGCTTCTCCAATCCAATTGATTGCAACTCTAATATCAAGTAGGAAAAAGGTGACAAGGAACATTTATTCTAAGGTCTGGAAAGTTTACAATACTTGGTGTAATTCATCTGCTCAGGACGCAGGGAGCTTTGTTTCCATTCTAGAATTCTTACAAGATGGAGCAGACAAGGGGCTAGCGGTTAGTACCCTTAAAGTGCAGGCTGCTGCGCTAACAATTTTCTTAGAAAAGTCTGTGGCCTTGAATCCGCTGGTAATCAGATTTTTTTTAAAGCTCTTACGAGCTCTAGACCAGTACCACTTGGGGCTTTCCCTAAATGGGATCTGTTGGTAGTCCTGCAGTTTCTAACAAAGAGTCCTTTTGAGCCTTTGGAAGAAGCGCCTCTCAGATATCTCACTTTTAAAACTGTGTTTCTGATTGCCATTGTCTCTGCACGCAGGATCAGTGAGCTAAATGCTCTTTCAATTACAGAACCTTAATTGTCTATTTTTGCAGATGGTTATGCTAAGGACAGACCCAAAATTTTTACTGAAGGTAGCTTCAGTGCACAATCGTGCTCAAGATATTGTACTTCCAACTTTCTGCGCTAACCCAGCAGAGGAGAAGGGGACTTTTTTTTCCACATGTTGGATGTCAGGAGGACTCTGTTGTTACTTAGAAAGGACAAAGCCCTTTAGCCATTCAGATTCGCTATTTGTGCTTTTTTCGGGCAACAAAAAGGATTGCCAGGCTTCTAAAGTTTCTTTAGCGAAATGGCTGAAATTATCCATTTCAGAGGCTTATTCGCATGCAGGCTTGTCTCCACCAGAAGGAATTTGTGCACACTCAACCAGAGCACTGGCGGCCACTTGGGCAGAGAGAGCTGGTGCCACCCCTGAACAGATTTGCAAGGCGGCAACATGGTCAAGTTTTCACACATTCGTGAAACATTACAGGCTGGACTTCATATCTGCCAGCAATCAGGCATTTGGCAGAATGGTCCTGCAAGCTATAGTCCCACCCTAAGGGGGTAAGTCTCTGTTATCCTCTCAGGTGCTGTCCTAAAAGACGCCTTGGGAAAAAACAAGTTAGACTTACCAGTAACTTGTTTTCCAGAAGTCTTTCAGGACAGCAGCATTGTATTTTGATATACTATGCTGTGACTAATGTATGTGTTCCAGCCGGAGCCAGAGGTTCTCTTCTACAACTGAGGTATGGTAGGGAGGTGCCTCCCTTTAAAGTTCTGGAGGAAGAAGGTGTTTCCTATGGTCCGGTGGGAGGAGTCACTATCTCTCAGGTGCTGTCCTGAAAGACTTCTGGAAAACAAGTTACCAGTAAGTCTAACTTGTTTTTTTTTTTTCACAAAATTTTACGTTTTTTTTAATTTATAGCACAAAGAATAAAAATCCACTAGTGATTAGAAAAAAGAAAGCTCTATTTGTGTGAAAAAAGGACGCAAATTTCATATGGGTACAGTGTTGCATGACTGAGTAATTGTCATTCAACGTGTGAGGGCACCGAAAGCTGAAAATTGGTCTGGGCAGGAAGGGGGTGTAAGTGCCCTGTATTGAGGTGGTTAAGGTGGTTGTGAAGTCTATGCATGAAGGTAAAAAACCTTCTGTATGCAGCAGCCCCTCCCCTGATACTTACCTGAGCCCCATCTCAATCCAATGATGTGCAGGAGAGCCTTGGCTGTCCCAAGTCTCTCCCTACTCATTGGCAGAGACTATTGGCCATTGGATCCTGCTACTGTCAGTCACAGCCAGTGAGAAGAGGGCGGATGTGAGCTGTGCTCTGTGTGAGAACAGGCACATGGAGCAGCGGCTCGGTTGCCCCCATAGCAAGCTGCTTGCTATGGGGGCAGGGGTCAGGAGCATCAGCACTGGAAGAGGCGGATCGGGACGGCGCTGGAAGAGGCGGATCAGGACTGCTCTGTGCAAAGTCGCTGCACAAAGCAGGTAAGTATAACATGTTTAAAAAAAAAAAAATAATAAAAATCTGAACCTTTAACAACTTCCTGCCCAGACAATTACCTGTGGTTAGAGACGATGATCACTTCTTGACTCAACCACAACTGTCCACTTCCACCTGTACATCCAATCACAGGAATCCACTGGATTCTTGTCACACCTAGAGCATTTTGCCATGTTAATGAAACAGATGGAGTGAGCGCTAAGCCCAACACAGTAATTAATTGATACAGGGAATAAAAATAAATCATAAGTAGAATATAAGAACAATATCAATAGTTTATGTGGATGGATGAGCATAAATCTCTCAGGAAAAAGTTAAGTGTCCATATAGACTGGAGAAATGTCCATAATGATTCACTGATCACTTTAGAAGGCTGCCCTGCTTAGAGAAAAGAAGTAATCCTCTGGTGCTGCAACATAAGAACACAAGGCGCCACTCTAAGTGCAGAATGCCATAAGATTTATTTAGACAAATGTAAAAAGGTGGTACTCACAATGGTACATGTAAAAGAAAGCAAGTAGGCAGTGTTGCTGCTGTGTCCTTGGCGGTGTGGTCCGGTTCAGATTGTGCTAGTATCCGGTGGACAGGCTCGGCGGTGGATGCCGTCGTTTCCGGCCGCTGGAACGCACGATGTAATCCAGGAACCACAACCGTAAGATCACTTCCGGATGCAGGGGACGTAAGGCGACGCGTTTGCGGAGCTACGCTCCTTCCTCAGGCCTAACGGATGATCTGATTGGGCTGTAGTTAAAGGCTGGTGAATAGCGCTGATTGGGGGAAACAGGGCGCTGCATTTTAACTCTATCTGCGATCACTCAGGCTGACTAGTATTTGGCCAATGTATCGGGGACTTAGGGAAAACTTTATTAAAAAACTCTGATAATAAAAAATATATAAATAGAAATGAAAGATAATAATAAAAATGGAAATAAAAATAGAAAATAATTGTTTGAAAGGATCTGTAGATATTATGTTGTTTGAAATATGTGTAACCATATTATGGATTTAAATTGCTAGACCAACATTAACAATAGAGGATGGCACACAAGAAGCTCTAAAATACTCTAAAAAACTGCAAATAATTCAACAAAAACACAACAAAAAATTGGAGCTTATTCATCTTCTATGTATATAATACCGAATGAAATGAAAAAGTGAATAAAAACATTCAGAAGCGGGGAAAAAAAGAATGTGAAAAATTAAAGAAAAAATAATAAATAATAAATAGAAGAAAAAATCAAATTAAAAATTAGAAATAATAATGAATGGGTGAAAGGAAGTTGTGAAAGATTAAAAATGATGATAATATTAATGGATGGGTAAAAAGGAGTTGTCAGAAATTGTATGAATACATGATGGATAATGAAGGGATGAATGAATAAAACAATAATAATAAAAAAATAAAAATATATCTTTTTGTGTAAAAGGATAATGTGTGATATGCTAATGGAATAAGAATCTGAACTTGTTGTATGAACAATAAATAGTAAAAAGATTTTACCTGGAAAAAGAACCCATTAGATGAGGCTGCTCACCTCTATTTCCTCGTTTAATCCACCCGGGGCAAGGGAGTCCAAGGTATATATCCAGTACGTTTCCCTCTGGCAGAGACGCTTGAAACGCTCTGCCAGTGGGAACGCACTAGATATGGACTCAATAATCCAGACCCTGAGGCCTGAAGACGAATGTTGATGGTTTTTTAGAAAATGTAAGGGAACACTGTGGGTGTCGTCTCCCGCCTCTACGAGACGACGGTGCTCCCCAAATCTTTTCCTCAATGTACGTATAGTTCTGCCTACATAATAGAGCCCACAAGGACAAGTTAAGCAGTAAATGACAAATTCAGTGGAACAGTTGAAAAAACTGCTGATCTGATATGTTTTGTCCTTGTGGGTAAACTCCTTTTGACCATGTGTAACATGTTTGCATGTTAAACACAATTTTTTACGACATTGATACATCCCTATGAGAGGGATAAGACATGGGAATGCTATCTTAGGGCCTGACTTAGATTGGAGCTTGCTAGGTGCTATCAAATTTTTAATGTTCCTGGTTTTCCGATATGTGAATTTTGGTCTTGGTGTGATGGTTGATTTTAGTTGTGGATCTTGAAGTAGAATAGGCCAATGCCTGTTAAAGATACGTTCCATGGTTTTATATCGAGTGTGGAACTGAGTCACAAATCTGACAGGTTGTGTCGTAGGTTGGTCTAGATCTGTGGTACATATAGGACGCTCTGACATGTAAAAATCGAAAGCCTCATCAATCACATTTGGTGGAAAGGCCTTATCAATGAATTTTTGTTTTAAGAGGGACCCCTCTGTGATGTAGTCTGATTGCCTAGTACAGTTCCTGCGTAAGCGACAAAATTGGCTCTTGGGGATGTTTGAAATCCACCTGGGATGGTGGCAGCTTTGGTGGTGTAGGAATGAGGGTGGATTAAACGAGGAAATAGAGGTGAGCAGCCTCATCTAATGGGTTCTTTTTCCAGGTAAAATCTTTTTACTATTTATTGTTCATACAACAAGTTCAGATTCTTATTCCATTAGCATATCACACATTATCCTTTTACACAAAAAGATATATTTTTATTTTTTTATTATTATTGTTTTATTCATTCATCCCTTCATTATCCATCATGTATTCATACAATTTCTGACAACTCCTTTTTACCCATCCATTAATATTATCATCATTTTTAATCTTTCACAACTTCCTTTCACCCATTCATTATTATTTCTAATTTTTAATTTGATTTTTTCTTCTATTTATTATTTATTATTTTTTATTTTTTCTTTAATTTTTCACATTCTTTTTTTCCCCGCTTCTGAATGTTTTTATTCACTTTTTCATTTCATTCGGTATTATATACATAGAAGATGAATAAGCTCCAATTTTTTGTTGTGTTTTTGTTGAATTATTTGCAGTTTTTTAGAGTATTTTAGAGCTTCTTGTGTGCCATCCTCTATTGTTAATGTTGGTCTAGCAATTTAAATCCATAATATGGTTACACATATTTCAAACAACATAATATCTACAGATCCTTTCAAACAATTATTTTCTATTTTTATTTCCATTTTTATTATTATCTTTCATTTCTATTTATATATTTTTTATTATCAGAGTTTTTTAATAAAGTTTTCCCTAAGTCCCCGATACATTGGCCAAATACTAGTCAGCCTGAGTGATCGCAGATAGAGTTAAAATGCAGCGCCCTGTTTCCCCCAATCAGCGCTATTCACCAGCCTTTAACTACAGCCCAATCAGATCATCCGTTAGGCCTGAGGAAGGAGCGTAGCTCCGCAAACGCGTCGCCTTACGTCCCCTGCATCCGGAAGTGATCTTACGGTTGTGGTTCCTGGATTACATCGTGCGTTCCAGCGGCCGGAAACGACGGCATCCACCGCCGAGCCTGTCCACCGGATACTAGCACAATCTGAACCGGACCACACCGCCAAGGACACAGCAGCAACACTGCCTACTTGCTTTCTTTTACATGTACCATTGTGAGTACCACCTTTTTACATTTGTCTAAATAAATCTTATGGCATTCTGCACTTAGAGTGGCGCCTTGTGTTCTTATGTTGCCATGTTAATGAGACTGTTTGTTTTTTATGATCTGACCAATCAAACAGACCAAATTGGTGACAGACTATAGTCATCCAAAATGTCATCCCAGAAGGTAAAGACCATTAGAAAACACAGCTTGACTTAGAACGCAATAAAACCATGTCCAAATGGTTCCGAAATTTTAACTCCATTCTGTTTAAAAAAAATAAATTGCTGTGACCTTTTTAGTTACATTAGGTGTTTTTGATAGCTGATCAGAAATGTGGTTGTTTAAAGGCCCTCGATTGTTTTCCAGGCACAAGCCAAACAACGTGCCGGCAGGGCAGGAAGAACAGGCCCTGGGAAGTGCTACAGACTTTACACTGAGCGAGCCTATCGTGATGAAATGCTTACTACCAATGTACCTGAGATCCAGAGAACAAATTTGGCTAGCACTGTGCTATCACTTAAGGTAAGAATTTGTAATCTGTGTATGCATAATTCTGTGTGAGCATGCATATGTAGTCCTACATGTACTATTGCCACATGTCCACTTGGGGTTCCATTTATAATTAAGAGCGGAAACCACTATCCAGAGGACATTGCAGTAAACGATAAATTCCACGTTATGCCATCCTTTTAGGTTTCATTCATAAAATGCAGAGGCACTGTGGAGACTGCAGCAGTGTGCTTTAAATTAGGCCACAGAAAATGCAGAGTGATAGGGGAAGAGCCCGGATCACGTGACCTGTTTAGGTCCTATATTACTCCACTGCATGTGCCTGTCTTTAGAAATGGCCATGACATTATGAATAATCACAAAAATCCAATTCAAGTTCCACAAAGACTTTTGCACATTTTTCTGTATGAGTTCAACTGGAAAAATGTGTGAATCCTGGCTGAAAGTAGTGTAAAAACCTTTTTGAAATAGACTCCAAGTCCAAATAGTGAAATATTTTTAGAGCTTGTGTCAATAGGCAAATAATGTTCTTTCTGGTACATGCAGTCTGTGCTTTTTTTTAGTTTTGGGATGCTTCTGAAATCAGAGTTAATTGAAATGAAAGGTTATGCATTTTTTGTGGCCTTGACATGTCCTGCAGTGCTGTGTAAAGGGCACTAGGATACTGTCATCAGTATCTGCACCACAGGGACTTGTACTCTGGTGTCCCCACCGCGGTCGCACACTATTGTGCATTTGTGGTGTATTCCACAGTTTTGTGCAGGACTGGGCTGTTTACATCAGCCTCTGCATCAGGTGAGCTTGCAGTCTGGTGTCCCACAGGAGTTGCACCCTTTGTAAGGTTCTTTGTTAGATGGCTTGTTGGGGATGATGCCTCCTATGGTACTATTATAGGTAAAGCAAAATTCCACCTTTAATGCAGTTCTAGTGGCACCACAGGAGTTGCACACTATTATTAGAAAATAAAATGTTCATTGACATGTGCATTTTACCTGCATTTGACCTCCTCCTAAGCTGTATCAACCTGCTTCAGGCTATTTGTGTGCCCATTGACTTGTTTGCAAAGAGAAACCGTTTTGTATGTTAACCAAAGTCCCTAAGGTCCTTCAAGTGGAGGTCCGCCGAGAAAAAAATATTAAAAGCCAGCAGCTACAAATACTGCAGCTGCTGAATTTTAATATATGGACACTTACCTGTCCAGGGAGCCCGCAATGTTGGCACCCGAAGTCGATCTGTCCGTCGGCTCTCGGCTGCTGCCGCCGCCATCCTCGGTAAGGTAATCGGGAAGTGAAGGCTTCACTTCCTGGTTCCCTACTGCACATGCGTGAGTCGCGCTGCACATCCTCACTGGTCCCTGCTGTGTTCTGGGACCTGTGTGCCTCCCAGAATACAGTGGGGGAGGACAGAGTAGGTGCCGTGGTGATCTATGCCAGGAAGTGGGAGCAAATACCTGTTTTAGACAGGTATCTGCTTTCTCCTCCCCCTGAAAGGTGCCAAATGTGATACCGGATGGAGGAAGGAGTCCAAAATGTGGAAGTTCCATTTTTGGGTGGAACTCCACTTTAAAGTGTTCTTCCACTTTTGCAGTTAAATTTGAGAAAACCCCATTATGTTTTGTGAGCACAGCATACCTAAAAATAAATAATTAAAAAGAAATCCTTACCTTTTTAGGCTATATTTACATGGACATAAATACAGTACTGTATTATGGACAGAAATACACCTCAGCTTGGGCTCCTGGGTGCTGTAAACACAGATGTATTTTATGCTGTCTAGACTTGCCTTCCTGCATATAGTATGCACAGAATAACAATCATCCATCTGCTTGAGGCTGTAATAGATATTGTAGACCTGCTATCCACCAGGGACCCTCCAGTAGCCTCTTCTGATCTCAATCTTAGAGGTTCTCTTCCCATTAAGGTCTTGAATGCTCATGTAGATTTATGCATGTGGGAAAGAAAGTTATAAAAAGATAGCATCAGGTTTCCCTGATGAAGTCACGTGACGGTGATGTAATGTGTAGGGCGTGGCGGAGGCAGTCCTGGACCAGAAGTGGCCATGCTTCCCTTGCACCAGAACAGGACCTGATTTTAACACCGGTCTTTGCATCTGACTCTAGTTCTAAGTGGCCTACCTGACAAAGGCAGATTTTTCTGCTACTATGTCACAATTTTTCAGATAATTAATGGATTTAATACAGACATATCTCTCCAGGACTCCAAATTGCCAAGCCCCTTCTCCAGCTCTTCCTTCACTACCTGACTTGGATCCTGATATGTCCAGCCTAGAAGAAGTGGACATAGAAGGAAATGAAGAGGACCCGAAGGCAGTGTTTGAGGCAGCTACAGCTGCACCTTCTCACCATACCCCTCTGGGTACAAAAAGGCACACAAAATCTAAAATGACATGTCCCCGTTCACAAACAGAGTGCGCAATCTATGACTTTTGCGGCAATCCAGAAACGTGGTCTGTTCTGGTAGCTGATCTTGCTGTCTCAGTCTTGAACAAAGCTCTCACTGTACCTATTACGCTGCATTCACTCCTGAGCGTTTTCGACTTGTAAAACGCCTGACAAAATGCCTGAGAAACACCCAACAAGCAAAATCCCATTCATTTCAATGGCACCTGG
Organism: Lithobates septentrionalis; assembly: GCA_037952835.1. NCBI lineage: Eukaryota > Metazoa > Chordata > Amphibia > Anura > Ranidae > Lithobates > Lithobates septentrionalis. The sequence goes on from JBBDGP010003002.1 coordinate 368,602, forward strand.
TTACATCTGAGTGTTTTGTCACCTGAAGTAAAACGCCTGAAAAACGCCTTAAGCTCAAAGAACATGAGCTTCTTTTGGGGCAGATAACGGGTGTTTTTCTGCTTTTTACACTGGTGACCTGTAGAAAATTGTGGCAAAAACGCGGTAAAAAATCGCTCAGGTGTGAATGCAGCCTCAAAGATTTTCCTGCATTCAAAGTTTCTGCAGATAGGAAGTTAGAGACACTCTTGAAGGCTCTCTTTACACTTGCAGGCCTGGCTCTGCAGCTAGCTATTGCTTTGATTTATTTCTATGAAACTGGAGCTAAATGGTTTAGGGCAATGAACAGCCAACATGAGCCTGTATTCCAGGACCATGCCTTAACTGAGCAATTGCAGCGATTGCCTTCTGCTCTGCTCTTTTGTGTAGATACCCTAGAACAAGTAATGAAACACATTTATAGAATGGCTCTAATCTCCATTCACATGCGTAGAATGTTGTGACTCAAAGCCTGGACAGCTGAACCTGCCTGTATAAGAAACCTCGCACACATATGCCCTTTTGAAGGAAGATGTATTTTTTGGGGAGGCACTTGACAAATTTACAAAAGATGTCATAGGAGGGAAGGTTTTATTTCCACAGCAGAAGACTCAGCACCTCCCCCCAGGATCCTCCACCTCTTCAAAATGCAGAGCACCTAATCTCTCTACCCAAGCTTTAACTTCAAAAGGTAAGTTCAGCCCTTCCTTTCGGCTTAAGGTAAAGCCCAGCAGGTCTTCCCCCAAATTCTTCTTCCCAATGAAAAGCCACCCTCACTCCTGTGAGCCCAGTGGGGGTGTGCACCCTATCATGGCCCTAAAATACCTCAAATACCTTTTTCCATGCCCAAATTTTGCACAGAATTCTCAGCATCGGTTATTGCATCTGAGATAAGGGGGATTCCTGGCATCCGCACACATCCATGATACCCATCTGCATATTCCCATTTATGCAGTGATTTCTCAGCAGTGTTTTCTGCTCTTAGCAACAGCAGATGGTCATTTTCAGGTTGTCACACTGCCTTTTGGCCTATCTACTGTGGGAGTAGTGTTCACAAAGGTCCTAGCATCTCTTCTTGCCCTTCTCAGAACCCAGGTCACAAGTTATCTTGATGCCCTTTTCCTTAAGGACTTCCAGTTGTCGGCAAACATCCACAGTACAGTTTAGGTAAATCCAGCCTTTTGGTAGGGTGATCCAATTTAAAAAATCTGCTCTCCAGCCTCTTCACCTGGAATACTTGGGTCTGGATTTTTACACATCATAAGCAAAGGTTTTCCTTCTTGTTCCTTCTTGAGAATTTGAGGTCCAAGACATCCAACAATGAAATGCTACATAAGAGTTTTAGGCCCCACGATGGCCTCCTGTTGAGGCTGTGCAATTCATCCAATTTTATTAGAGACCTCTCTAACAACATTTTGTCAACTTGGAAAAAGCATGCTACTGTCCAGCCAAGCAAGAAGGAACAGGAAAATACAAGGATATAATGCAGGAGAAGAATGTCTGGTCTCAAGAAGACTCAGTGAAGGAACTGTGACTTTAACCTATTACACTGCATGATAGCTTAGGAAGAGGTGTTTTGAATGAAATGTAAGGTAATTGATGCATAATGCTCCATTTAAATTTTATTTTTGTCTGGCGGGCTTTAATTTGTGCAATGTGACTGGGAACAGGTAACAAATATAAAGTAGATGTTATCCCAATTTGTCTCCAAAAAGTGGATATATATTTTAAAGTTACCGTTTTTCTTTTTTTTTTTTTCTCTTTTGGGCTTCCTTGCATAGAGAGGGGATCATTTTAGGACTTCCAAGTTTCTGGTACTCTAGTAGATTAGTAGATACATTTCCATACCTTCCATGTGACTATAATTTCCAGTTTCAAAATTTATATTATAGGATTACAAGGTTGGGAAAGTAACTTTCCAAACTATTTCTTTTATGAGTAATTCACTGAGCTGTATTGTTTAAAAATATTTCTTAGCTTGTCTCTTGCAAGTATAAGTTAATACTAGTGTGTCTTTATTTTAAGGCTATGGGGATCAATGATTTACTATCTTTTGACTTCATGGATGCTCCACCTATGGAAACTCTCATCACAGCTATGGAACAGTTATATACACTTGGAGCACTAGATGATGAAGGCCTGCTTACACGTCTAGGGCGAAGAGTAAGTATTTTTGGTGGTAATTTTTTTTCCTGACAATCGCTCTTTCAACTGCTATTGGGTGGCCTAAAGCAGGATGTTCTTCAGACATAAAAAAATATTTCTAAATGTGTATAATACGACTGAGCCACAGTACGTACACATTTCTGCACAGATCCCAATGGCAGCTCTAGAAAGTTATTGGTTGATAATACTGCCAACGTAGCAGGTTTTACTAGTTAGTATAGGGGAAGGCATCACATACTTTATCCATTAATTTAATTGATTGTTTAGGCTCTTAAAGAGGAAGTAAAGCCTCTTTAAAAAAAAAAATACACCCTGCAAGGCAAAGGCATAATGAGCTAGTATGCATAGCATACTAGCTCATTATGAATTATTTACCTGAGATCGAAGCACCGGCATCGGCGCTTGTTCGCCTCCTCCGACGCCATCTATTCCGGAGTGACTGCCGGGTATCGCTGCTACGGCGCTGTGACTGGCCTGAGCCGCGATGACGTCACTCCCGCACATGCACGCTGGTGCCACCACTAACGGCATGATTACCATTAGAAACGGCACGCTCAGTGCGCCTGCGCCCGATGTCTACGGTGCATGCAACTATCTCCTAAACCTTTTAGGTTTGGGAGATATTTCTTGCACCTACAGGTAAGCCTTATTCTAGGATTACCTGTAGGTTAAAGTGGTTGTAATGGGTTTACCACTTTAAGGAGGAAGGTAAAGCAAATCTGCCTGAAACCAGTTTTGCAACTTTGTTCGTAAAACTGTACATATTTTTGCAATGATTTAGAATGCAACCCATTCAACTGGTCCGGGTTTGTAGGGTTTAAAGGTACAAACAGGGCCATGGATAAATCCATGGAAAAAAACAAGCTTAACTTACCACCAGCCCGCAGACAACCAAATAACCTGTCTAACAGTATGCGTTAAAGCAGGGGTTTAGTCTGCACACATTTGCAAATGCATGCGTAAGCCACAGAGCCTCGTCAAGGCACCCTGGTACCCTGCTTTTAATGCATACTGTTAGACAGGTTATTTGGTTGTCTGCGGGCTGGTGGTACTGTTTGTACTTGTTAGCCCTCCAATGCTTCTTACTGCGATAGTCAGCTATAGATGTGAGCAAGTGGCGTCTTTTTGTATCACCAACATGTTTTTTGGTCAGGCCACGCACTGACACTTTTGCTGCCATTGTGCTACAATGCTGGTTGTTCAGTGTGCCCCTGCACCTTTTAAGAAGGGGTGGGCTCCCCTTCTGTCCACCTGCTCTCACCTATCCATCAGAATGCATGTGCTTGTGGGGACACTCATAAGTTAGTGTTGGGTACCACAGATACCGGAGTGCCTTGACGAGGCTCTGTGGCTTACGCATGCATTTGCAAATGTGTGCAGACTAAACCCCTGCTTTTGAATGCATACTGTTAGACTGGTTATTTGGATGTCTGCGGGCTGGTGGTAAGTTAAGCTTGGTTTTTTTCCATGGCCCTGTTTGTACTTGTTATTAGCCCTCCAATGCTTCTTACTGCGATAGCCAGCTATAGATGCGAGCAAGTGGCGTCTTCATGCCTCCTCGGCACATGTCAAATGCCCTCTGAAAAGTGATATCTCACAGTGTTCTCTTCAGAGTGCGATACGTATAGGTGAGCCCTTAGTCTCTTCTGCCTTAAAAACGCTTTCCCTGCCTTCTAGCAATTTATCTTCTAACTGTACATTGACAGCCACACAAGCACTGCTCAGTGTACAAGCTCTGCATACCATGACAAAGCAAAATCTTTGCACATCCTTAGTCGGACAGCCGAACACTTCACACCCTGAAAAAGACCAGGAGGAAATGTCAGAGTGCAGCAGTGGGGAAGACAGTGGGTGAAGGAAGAATGTTGCATTGCTGAAGGAGTGCACTGTGTTTATTGATCTATGATGTGCTGGATATGCTGGATATACTTGCCCATTATGGCAAGAGATCTTGGGATGCCAAAGATCTAGTTCTGCTTTAACCCTTTCACTGACGGAGCCTTTTTTGCGTCTTTTGCACACTTTAAAAAAATAGTTTTAGGCCCGAAGACTGCATAAAACCCCCCAAAAAATGTATGTATTTTCTGAAAGCAGATGCCCTGGAGAATAAAATAGGGGTAGTTCCAATTTTTTATGTTACACAATATTACCGAAAAGGTCTAGGAAACACACAATTTCAGTGAAAAAATACACAAGTTAATTGTAAGGCACACAAATTTCTTGTAAAATATAAAAGATTAGGTTGTAAATGGATACCCAACGTGTGAAAACTTAAATTTGTCAGAGCCTGTGAAATGGTGACAGACTTCAGTAGACTATATTTTCCTTAGGCAATGCTTTAAAAGTCCCAGACGAGTCATCAGTCTAGCTTTATGGGGGGACTTTTAAAGCGTTGCCTAAGGAAAACATAGTCTACTGAAGTCTGTCATGAGTGAGTCTTGCTCTGCACGTCTATGCACGGCGAATGTATTGTGTATCGCAGCTAACGTTTTAGTGCATAGGCGTCCCCGACATATATGTTTATGGTCGTGTGGGGGGGGCTCAAAAATTTACTGGCGGGGAGATTTTCTTACAATTTAAAAAAATTGTACTTGTTATTATTTATCACATGGAGGACATAAAGTCCATTATGTGATTGTTTGCTGACAAGTCCTCTTTAGGCCCCTTTCACACTTACACGACTTGTCCCACGATTTTGTACTGCAAAATCGTATGACAAGTCATTCTCCATGATTTTCAATGACTACCATTCATATTGGCACGACTTTAAGTCGTGCCGACTTGAAAGTAGTCCCTGCACTACTTTGGTCCAACTTCTATGCGAGTTGTACTCCATAGACCTCAATGTTAAACCCTGAAAGTAGCATGCAAGTCGTGCCTGAATAATATAGACACGACTTCAGCACGACTTTGTAAGCACAAGCCTGGCTCCCTGATCGGGAAAGGAAAACTTTTTTTTCCTTTCCCGATGAGCGACAGGCAGTGCTGACAGCTGTCTGGTATGAATCCAGAGGGGGAACTCCACGCCAAGTTTTAAATGAAAAAAACGGCGTGGGTTCCCCCCCCCAGGGGCATACCAGGCCCTTAGGTCTGGTATGGATCTAAGAGGAACCCCCTACGCCGAAAAATCGGCGTGGGGTCCCCCCAAAATCCATACCAGACCCTTATCCGAGCATGCAGCCCGGCCGGTCAGGAATGGGGGTGGGGACGAGCGAGCGCCCCCCCCCCCCCCTCCTGGACCGTACCAGTCCGCATGCCCTCAACATGGGGGGGTGGGTGCTTTAGGGCATGGGGGGCACCCTGCCGGCCCCCCCACCCCAAAGCACCTTGTCCCCATGTTGATGAGGACAAGGGCCTCTTCCCGACAACCCTGGCCGTTGGTTGTCGGGGTCTGCGGGCGGGGGGCTTATCGGAATCCGGGAGCCCCCTTTAATAAGGGAGCCCCCAGATCCCGGCCCCCCACCCTATGTGAATGAGTATGGGGTACATGGTACCCTTACCCATTCACCTAGAGAAAAAAGACAATAAAAAACACAGTACACAGGTTTTTAAAATAATTTATTGGGCAGCTCCGGGATCTTCTTCCGACTTCGGGGGTCCTCTTCCGACTTCGGGGGTCTCTCCGCCGTCTCCTCCCGGTGTCCGCTTCTTCTGCCGGCTCCTCCGCTATCTTCTGCAGCTCAATTGCTAGCGGTGGTCCGGACTTCTGCCTTCTTTTCTTCCAGAGATGTTGACACGACGCTCTCTACAGCTGGAATGGTCTCTGAACGCTCCGCAACAGACTTTTATAGGCGGTGACTCCGCCCCCCCTATGAGGTCACTGTCCCGGGGCATGCTGGGACTGTGCCGTCATAAGGGGGCGTGGTCATCACCCGGTGACCACGCCTCCTAAAACGTCACAGTCCCAGCATGCCATGGGACTGTGGCGGCATAAGGGGGCGGGGTCACCGCCTATATAAGTCCGCTGCGGAGCGCACAGAGACCATTCTGGCTGGAGAGAGCGTCGTGTCAACATCTCTGGAAGAGAAGAGGGAAGAAGACGATCCAGAAGTCCGGACCACCGCTGGCAAAAGAGCGCCAGAAGATAGCGGTGGAGCCGGCAGAAGATGCGGACACCGGGTGAAGACGCCGGAGAGACCCCCGAAGTCGGAAGAGGACCCCCGAAGTCGGAAGAAGATTCCGGAGCTACCTAATAAATTATTTTAAAAACCTGTGTACTGTGTTTTTTTTATTGACGCTTTTTTCCCTAGGTGAATGGGTAGGGGTACCATGTACCCCATATTTATTCACATAGGGTTGGGGGCCGGGATCTGGGGGCCCCCTTATTAAAGGGGGCTCCCAGATTCCGATAAGCCCCCTGCCCGCAGACCCCGACAACCAACGGCCAGGGTTGTCGGGAAGAGGCCCTTGTCCTCATCAACATGGGGACAAGGTGCTTTGGGGTGGGGGGGCCGGCAGGGTGCCCCCCATGCCCTAAAGCACCTACCCCCCATGTTGAGGGCATGCGGCCTGGCACGGTCCAGGAGGGGGGGGGCGCTAGCTCGTCCCCACCCCCATTCCTGGCCGGCCGGGCTGCGTGCTCGGATAAGGGTCTGGTATGGATTTTGGGGGGACCCCCACGCCGATTTTTCGGCGTAGGGGGTTCCCCTTACAATCCATACCAGACCTAAGGGCCTGGTATGCCCCTGGGGGGGAACCCACGCCAGTTTTTTTATTTAAAACTTGGCGTGGAGTTCCCCCTTATGATTCATACCAACTACTGTATGTTTTCATTTGTTAATGCCAAAAACGTGGCAAAGTAGTACTGCTCCCAAATCGCGGTAAAATCGCGGCAAATCGCGTTAAAATCGTGCGACTTTGAAGTCGTATAAGTGTGAAAGGAGCCTTAATGAGACATGTGGAGTCTAAAAAAAACCCTGGATGTCTCCCCCCTGCTCCAATAAATCGAATGCACTGCATTTGTTTCTTTTTCCTGGGACGCTTTTCTTTCCTGACCCCAAGGAAAGTAAAAACGTATTTTGTTTCAATTAGGGTGTGAAAGGTTTAGTCTCTATCAGTTTTTTTCTGCCCTTTTGGGGAGATTTCTGCTCACTTCTCAGGGCAGGCTGTGATTAAAAAAAAAAAATCTGACGAGGACAATATTACCCTATTGCATTTTTAAGTTGGGACTTTCCTGGTTTCACAGGGACAGAAAGTGAAAGCTGGAGTTAGGTTTTTAAGGGACATTACAAGGTTTGCAAACTTTTCCTTCCAATTGTATGTAATCAGGAATTCTGTTTCAGAGCATTTTAAAGCAGGGGTGCCCAACCTTTTGAAGAGTGAGGGCAGTTGCGACTTGGTAACCGGTTGTGGGCCACAATGAGCGGAGTGGGTGGATGACGGGTCAGTGTCCACGCTGCATATGCAGTGCGGACATGGACACAGCCCACTCTACTCTATAGGCCCTTCGTTCCGAGATCCCAGACTGGAGGAAACTGACCACCTTCTGGTGTGTGTGTGTGTGTGTGGTTTTTTTTGCGTATCGGATTGGAGGTAGGCGGGTGTAAATGGATACAAGTCCATTTACATCTGGCGCTCCATAGAGGTGAATCGAGGCTCCAATTGGGTCGGAACGATCGTGTGAAAGAGGCCTAAGGCTTTCACACTGATGCACTGCATTTTACCTGCACCAGGGGTGCAGCACAGTTCACCTGTGGCTTTCCTGCAGGTTACCTGCACTTTGCCATAGACTTCTATTATATCCTGTAGGTGTTGTGCAATTTCTGAAAGCGCACCAAGCCCACAGGTAAAACCAGAAGTCCATGGCAACGTGCAGGTAACCCGAAGGTGCACCGCGCTGCACCTGGGAATCAGTTTGAAAGCAGCCCAGTAACCTCTGCAGAACAGATATGCTTTTTATATTTATATATATATACTGTGTTTTTAGTAATAAACTCACCTTTAATAACAGTCTTCCATTCAGGTATCGCCAGCTTTTGCTGTCCCATGCAGAGTGCTTTTGGTATCACTACACTTGTGACAGGAGCCGGTGCTATACAGGAAGCATCGGTTTATGCAGCGCTGCTCCGCAGCCGCTATCTTCCTCTACCCCTGACTTCATTTACAACACTGATGCTCTGGAATGGTGGGTCGGCAACCTACGATCTGGGCTTGCCAACCTGCTATCCCAGAGCGGGAGGTTGCGGGCCACAACTGAGGGCTCCATGGGCCACTGGTTTGGGCACCCCTAATTTAAAGGATAAGTTCACCTTTAACTTGTTCGTTCCACCTGATTTTAGGGTGGAACATGTAACGGATTCCCAGTGCTGCAGCCGCTGCCCGCCCTCCGTGTGGCAGCAGTATGGGGAGAAGTTCCCTGTATCAGTTCTCACTGTTTAAAAACAGCGCAGCCATGCGGGGTTCCCCCCACACAGCCACGTCGCTCATACACACAGCTCTGTGTGTAAGTGAACTACAAGCCCTTACATCCTTAGTTGGATGTAGGCTTGTAGTTCTCAGTGAGCGGATGTAGACTTGTAGTTCTCAATGAGCGGATGTAGACTTGTAGTTCTCAATGAACTACCAGGGCACTGTGGTAGTTCATGGAGTTTTCCTGTCAGTGAGTACACGGACAGTGTGCAGGAGACCTGCATGGCATTAGCGATCTGCAGAGCTCTGGTGCATTGCTTTACATGCTCCTACTACAAAAAATAATAAATGCACATTTTTTTTTACCTGCAAAAAGATGTGCATTTATTATTTTTTGTAGAAAGGTGAACTTATCCTTTGTGCTGTTTTGACTTCAAAAGAAAATACTCATTCATACACCCGCTACCTACCACCCAAGGTCTCAACTGGTTCATCTTCTACTTTTATGTTTTAATTGTTGTATTTGTGTCCTTTTCAGATGGCAGAGTTTCCCCTGGAGCCCATGCTGTGTAAGATGCTCATCATGTCTGTACATCTTGGCTGCAGTGAAGAGATGCTGACCATTGTGTCTATGCTCTCTGTTCAGAATGTGTTCTACAGACCTAAGGTACAAAGCACGCTTCAGTGTTTAATTGTGCATGTAACACTATTAAAGCAGTTCTCCAACCTCCCCGCCCCTACCATTTTTTTCATTTTTATTTATTTTTTTTACACCCCTGCTTACTTTGTGGTGGATACTGAATTTTTCAGATGCTTAACCACCCATGGATCCAGCGGTATCTTGCAGAATCCTGTCAGAATTCTGCACCCGTTGGGTCCCGCACCGCCATCTTTTGTGTGACGTCATCCTGAGGCCCGCCGGCTCTTTTGGGTTTTTCCGATGGACCTCGATGACGCGCCGCTAAGGCCCATCCCCTCCTCCTTTCTCTATAAGGCATATACCTCCTAGGATATGACGTGCATATCCCAGGAGCCATAGCAGGCATAATGCCTGTCATTCACCTAGACCAGTGATGGCGAACTTTGGCACCCCAGATGTTTTGGAACTACATTTCCCATGATGCTCATACACTCTGCAGTGTAGGTGAGCATCATGGGAAATGTAGTTCCAAAACATCTGGGGTGCCAAAGTTTGCCATCACTGACCTAGACAAATGACCGGCATTAGGTGACAGGACAGAACTTTTAAGAAAAAAAATAGAAGTAAGCTTTATTTTAGGGAGGAGTGGAGAGGATGGAACTTCACAAATAAGGGTAAAGTTCTGCTTTAAGTTGATGCAAACAGAAACAAACGCCTTCATATTGATGGCATATTTCTGGACTTAAAGTGGCCAGCCTATGGACAGTCTTATTCTTAATAAGTAGATGTGCTTCAAAACAAGCCTTCAGTGGCCTCTGTAGCTGCATACGGTATATATGGTGTAATTAATCCTCAAGCTTTATAACGGTTGCAATAGAGTCAGCAGCTGAGCTCACTCTCCCAGCAGTGACTCAGCACCTTCTTATCTCTAATGTAAACACAAATTGGCAGAAATAGCTGAATTTATAACTTCTGTGTTGGGAACTTTGAGGATTGATTGCTTCAGGGGTCAGTAGGGGCATATTTTAAAGCTTGTTTAAATATTGAAATAATTAAAGGATGTATAAAACATAAGTGTATTGTTTTGCAGCTTACCGGTTCTTAGATGTGGTTGCTGAAATAGTTGTTTTTTGGGGCTAAGAACTAGACATGTGCAATTCGTTCCGTTTTTTTTTTGTTTTTTTTTTAACGATTTGACAAATTAGTTAATTTCCGAATTTTTCAATTTCCGAATTTTTCAATTTCCGAAATTTTGAATTTCCGAAAAAAGCAAAAAGACGAATGAAACTAAAACAAACACATTTTTTGTCTGTGCACATGTCTACTAAGAACATTTCTAGAAAGTACTGCAAAGAGCAGTTGGTCTTGCCAGAAATGTCCTTGTCACTTCATGTGAGCTGAACTGAAAACACAATCTTATCTGCCTTGCAAGCTGTCTCCTGTAAGCTACCAGTTCTCCTCCCCCATGTAATGAAGATGAAGAGAAGAAAACCTCTTTGTAGTCTAAATTAGGAGAGCAACCTACATGACAATCATGACTCTCTCTGTAGAGTGTGTTGACTAGTAGATACAATGGTGGAGCTAGTGTAGCCAACCAGGGACAGTGTTGTTCACAAGATCACCAGGTAGAAAAAAAGAAAACGAATGCAGCCACAACATCTAAGGGCAGTTAAGCAGCAATATATTAAAAGTTGGGTTTAGATGCACATTAAATGTCTGTAGCCCACAAGTTCATTTTATTGTTTTGAAACTATTTCTAAATTGATCAAATGATCATTCAGTTTGCTATTGCACAACAGTGCTGGATTTAGCCATGCTGAATATGAAAGTTATGGGCTGCTTTAGTACAATTGTGTTTTTTACTAGTATAACTTAAAGGGGTGTTCAGCCGCCTTCTTAGCCCTTTTCCTCATACTCAATCCTTTTGTGAACAGTAATCCAACTGTTGATTACAATCATTTGATGAACAGAAATATTTCCGAATTAATATCCACGTATAGCTCAACTGAAGCATAATAATGCTGTGTTTTAATAGCAAGTTGTGCTGGCGAAAGTGAGGCTTTGTGAAAAGAGGCACCAATGTGTTTAAAATATGTACCAGTTGTAAGAAGAACAGATTCATGGTTGGCCTCTAACTTATAGGACAAACAAGCACTTGCAGACCAGAAGAAGGCAAAGTTTCACCAGACAGAAGGAGACCACCTGACATTGCTGGCTGTGTACAACTCTTGGAAGAACAACAAGTTTTCCAACCCATGGTGCTACGAGAACTTTATTCAAGCTCGTTCACTGAGGCGTTCTCAAGATATTCGCAAACAAATGTTGGGCATAATGGACAGGTATGTTGACTGAATTCAAACCTGAATGTGTGACACCAATGTTTTTGTTAACCACTTCAGCCCCGGAAGGTTTTACCCCCTTCCCGACCAGAGCACTTTTTACAATTCGGCACTGCGTCGCTTTAACTGCTAATTGCGCGGTCATGCAATGCTGTACCCAAACGAAATTTGCGTCCTTTTCTTCCCACAAATAGAGCTTTCTTTTGATGGTATTTGATCACCTCTGCCGTTTTTTATTTTTTGCGCTATACACGGAAAAAGACCGAAAATTTTGAAAAAAAACGATATTTTCTACTTTTTGTTCTAAAAAAAATCCAATAAACTCAATTTTAGTCCTACATTTAGGCCAAAATGTATTCGGCCACATGTCTTTGGTAAAAAAAATGTCAATAAGTGTATATTTATTGGTTTGCGCAAAAGTTATAGCGTCTACAAACTAGGGTACATTTTCTGGAATTTACACAGCCTTTAATTTATGACTGCCTATGTCGTTTCTTGAGGTGCTAAAATGGAAGGGCAGTACAAACCCCCCCCCAAATTACCCCATTTTGGAAAGTAGACACCCCAAGGAAATTGCTGAGAGGCATGTTGAGCCCATTGAATATTCATTTTTTTTGTCCCAAGTGATTGAATAATGACAAAAAAAAAAAAAAAAATTACAAAAAGTTGTCACTAAATTTATATATTGCTCACACAGGCCATGGGCATATGTGGAATTGCACCCCAAAATACATTTAGCTGCTTCTCCTGAGTATGGGGATACCACATGTGTGGGACTTTTTGGGAGCCTAGCCGCGTACGGGGCCCCGAAAACCAATCACTGCCTTCAGGATTTCTAAGGGCGTACATTTTTGATTTTACTCCTCACTACCTATCACAGTTTCGGAGGCCATGGAATGCCCAGGTGGCACAAACCCCCCCCAAATGACCCCATTTTGGAAAGTAGACACCCCAAGCTATTTGCTGAGAGGCATGGTGAGTATTTTGCAGCTCTCATTTGTTTTTGAAACTAAAGAAAGACGAGAAAAAAATTTTTTTTTTTCTTTTTTCAATTTTCAAAACTTTGTGACAAAAAGTGAGGTCTGCAAAATACTCACTATACCTCTCATCAAATAGCTTGGGTTGTCTACTTTCCAAAATGGGGTCATTTGGGGTTTTTTTTTGCCACCTGGGCATTTCATGGCCTCCGAAACTGTGATAGGCAGTGAAGAGTGAAATCAAAAATTTACGGCCTTAGCCTGAAGGCGGTGCTTGGTTTTCGGGGTCCCGTACGCGGCTAGGCTCCCAAAAAGTCTCACACATGTGGTATCTCCGTACTCAGGAGAAGCAACAGAATGTATTTTGGGGTGTAATTTCACATATTCCCATGGCATGTTTGAGCAATATATCATTTAGTGACAACTTTGCGCAAAAAAAAATAAAAAAAATAAAAAATTGTCTCTTTCCCGCAACTTGTGTCACAATATAAAATATTCCATGGACTCGACATGCCTCTCAGCAAATAGCTTGGGGTGTCTACTTTCCAAAATGGGGTCATTTGGGGGGGGTTTTGAACTGCCCTGGCATTTTATGCACAACATCTAGAAGCTTATGTCACACATCACCCACTCTTCTAACCACTTGAAGACAAAGCCCTTTCTGACACTTTTTGATTACATAAAAAAATATTTTTTTTTTTGCAAGAAAATTACTTTGAACCCCCAAACATTATATATTTTTTTAAAGCAAATGCCCTACAGATTAAAATGGTGGGTGTTTCATTTTTTTTTTCACACAGTATTTGCGCAGCGATTTTTCAAACGCATTTTTTGGGGAAAAAACACACTTTTTTAAATTTTAATGCACTAAAACACACTATATTGCCCAAATGTTTGATGAAATAAAAAAGATGATCTTAGGCCGAGTACATGGATACCAAACATGACATGCTTTAAAATTGCGCACAAACGTGCAGTGGCGACAAACTAAATACATTTTTAAAAGCCTTTAAAAGCCTTTATAGGTTATCACTTTAGATTTACAGAGGAGGTCTACTGCTAAAATTACTGCCCTCGATCTGACATTCGCGGTGATACCTCACATGCATGGTGCAATTGCTGTTTACATTTGACGCCAGACCGACGCTTGCGTTCGCCTTAGCGCGAGAGCAGGGGGGACAGGGGTGCTTTTTTTTTTTTTTTGTTTATTATTATTATTTTTTTATCTTATTTTTAAACTGTTCCTTTCATTTTTATTTTTTTTTTTTTAAATCATTTTTATTGTTATCTCAGGGAATGTAAATATCCCCTATCATAGCAATAGGTAGTGACAGGTACTCTTTTTTGCAAAAATTGGGGTCTATTAGACCCTAGATTTCTCCTCTGCCCTCAAAGCATCTGACCACACCAAGATCGGTGTGATAAAATGCTTTCCCAATTTCCCAATGGCGCTGTTTACATCCGGCGAAATCTAAGTCATAAAATGCTCGTAGCTTCCGGTTTCTTAGGCCATAGAGATGTTTGGAGCCACTCTGGTCTCTGATCAGCTCTATGGTCAGCTGGCTGAATCACCGGCTGCATTTTCAGGTTCCCTGTTGAGACAGGAGAGCCAGAGAAAAACACGGAAGACGTTGGGGGGGGGGGGCATTCCTTCCCACTGCTTGTAAAAGCAGTCTAGAGGCTAATTAGCCGCTAGGATTGCTTTTACGTGAAAGCCGACCGCTGGCTGAAAAGAATGATACCAAGATGATACCTAAACCTGCAGGCATCATTCTGGTATAACCACTCAAAGTCGTGAATGGCGTACCTGAAGACAAAAAATGGTTAATAATAAAGCACAGTAAACGGTAAGGTATAAAAAATTGCATACCTGAAAAGCAAACGTGATAAAACATAATAACAATAAAACATTGCAGAATAGAATACAGTAAAAAAGAGCAGAACAATAGAGAGAATAGAGAGAGAGAGAACAATAAAACGCCAACTATTTTTTTTTTTTTTTTTATATTTTTGTATGTTTTTTTTTTTTTTTTTTTTTAAACTTTTTTTTGTAACTAACTTTTATAACTGTAACCGGTTCCAGGTTCGGGTCTCTCAAAATGCGATGGCATCTTGGGAGACCCTGTGAAAGTGTGTCCTAGTCTGTGCAGTGCTGTACCCTACGCTAATACTCAACTAGTGCATGGTAGCGTTCAAAACATTCACCAATGCAAAGACCAGGATTGTCAGGACAGGAGGGACAATAATATCGGGTGTCACGCCTATATCCGCGCTTGCTGCAGACACGACATCTTTTTTGGGGGGGTTCGCTGGGTAGGGGTACTCGGGAGGACATAAAGAAAATGCCTCTCATGCAGCCGACTGCATTTGGTTGGGGATGTGAATGGGGGAAGTACGGGCGCTGCAGAAGCGGTGGGTTCCCAATTAGGATTGGCGAATGCAGCAGGAAGGGCATTATGGGCACGACGGGCCTGTGTTTGTCTTCTTGGTGGCAGCGGGACACTACTTGTGCTTGCCACCTCACCAGCTTGAACTGCACTTATGGGACTCGCCACGTCACCAAGTGTTACTGCAGTGCTGGTTTGACTACGACCGGGGTGTACTAGGCCGCTGGTGCTTGCCAGTTCACCAAAACGCTACCAAAAAAACTGTTAGCGATCGCAGGGATCAGGCCTGACTCTGCGAACGCTGCAGTTATGCGTTTAGTGTTTTGTAAGTGACAGTGATCGATCGATACTGCACTTGGGTGGGCTGGGCTGGGCCGGGCGGAGGGGCAAAACGCAGGTCCTAGCAGGTATCTGGGCTGATCCCGCTAACACTGCGTTTTTGGGAACCCTAAACTGCTGGGGACGCTAGTATAGATCTGATCGGATCAGATATTGATGCGTTCAGATACTATACCACTAAGGGAGGCGTATGCTGCGTGCGTGGGTGCTAGCGGTACTGGCGCTAATCTGACGCTGCCTGGGGCGACGCATATCACCGCCGGGCGATCAGGGGGCTAAACCTTTATTCGGTGATAAACGGCGGGTGCCCTGAGACTATAAAAAGTAAACGAACTAACCAGCGTCACCCGTAACAGTTATACGGTGATCAGTGGTGAAAGGGTAACTAGGGGGCAAGCAAGGGGTTAAAACATTTATTAGATAGTATATGGGGGTCCCTGTCGCTATAAAACACTGACGGCGAACCTAAATATTTACCTCCCTAACTAGCGTCACCAGCGACACTAATACAGCGATCAGAAAAATGATCGCTTAGCGACACTGGTGACGGGGGGTGATCAAGGGGTTAAAACTTTATTAGGGGGGGTTAGGGGGGTACCCTAGACCTAAAGGGGGGTAATACTCACTGCCCTAACACTGTAACTGTCACAAACTGACACCATGCAGTAATCAGAAAAAAAAAAAATACTGCTTGGTGTCAGTTTGTGACGGGGGGGGGGGGGGGGCGATCGGGGGGGGGGGGGGTCGGGGGTGTAAAGTATGCCTGGCATATTCTACTGTGTGTGTTTGTGTTGTGTGCACTTACATGTCTTCTCTCCTCTGCGCTGGGACGGAAACTGCCAAGCCGAGGAGAGATGACATCACATCCTCTGCCTGTGTGAAACTACACACAGGCAGAGGAGGATTCCCATTGGCTGGGAGCGATCGCGAGGGGGGGGCCACGATCGGATGGTCTCCCCCTCGCCTCCCGACGCTCCCAGTGAAATGCCGACCGCCGCTGGCACCGGGGGGGGGGTCCGCTCGGACCCCCCGCCCGCGGGAGGCAGATCACGTACGGGTACGTGATTCTGCCTGCCCGTGCCATTCTGCCGCAGTATATCTGCGTTAGGCGGTCGGCAAGTGGTTAAGTAGAGGCAATTAAAAAGTCTGAAGTGTTACGAGAATCATATTTTCAAGTGTAGGAATTATTGTAAATAATAAAATGTTATACCATAACATTATTTTACATAACATCCTATTACATAGCGTTATTGTACATACAGTGCATTCGGAAAGTATTCAGAGTGCTTCACTTTTTCCACATTTTGTTATGTTACAGCCTTATTCCAAAATGGATTAAATTCATTATTTTCCTCAAAATTTTACAAACCATACCCCATAATGACAATGCGAAAAGAAGTTTATTTGAAATTTTAATAAAAATCAAAAAACTTCCATGTACATAAGTATTCACAGCTTTTGCTCAATACATTGTTGAAGCACCTTTGGCACCAATTACAGCCTCAAGTCTTTTTGAGTATGATGCTACAAGCTTGGCACACCTATTTTTGGGCAGTTTCTCCCTTTTTTTTTTTTTTTTTCTTTGCAGGACCTCTCAAGTGCCATCATGTTGGATGGGGAGCGTCAGTGCACAGCCATTTTTTCCAGAGATGTTAAATCGGGTTCAAATCTGGGCTCTGGCTGGGCCACTCAAGGACATTCACAGAGGTGTCCTGTGGCCACTCCTTTGTTATCTTGGCTGTGTGCTTAGGGTCGTTGTCCTGTTGGAAGATGAACCTTCGCACCAGTCTGAGGTCCAGAGCGCTCTGAAGCAGGTTTTCATAGAGGATGTCTCTATACATTGCTGCATTCATCTTTCCCTCGATCCTGACTAGTCTCCCAGTTCCTGCTGCTGAAAAACCTCCCCACAGCATGATGCTGCCACCGCCATACTTCACTGTAGGGATGGAATTGGCCAGGTGATGAGCAGTGCCTGGTTTCCCCCAGACATAATGCTTGCCATTCAGGCCAAAGAGTTCAATCTTTTTTTCATCAAACCAGACCATTTTTTGTTTCTCATGGCCTTCAGGTGCCTTTTGGCAAACTCCAGGTGGGCTGTCATGTACCTTTTACTGAGGAGTGGCTTCCGTCTGGCCACTCTACCACCATACAGGCCTGATTGGTGGAGTGCTGCAGAGATGGTTGTTCTTCTGGAAGGTTCTCTCTCCACAGAGAAACGCTGGAGCTCTGTCGGAGTGACCATCGGGTTCTTGGTCACCTCCCTGACTAAAACCCTTCTCCCCCAATCACAGGCCCGCTCTAGGTAGAGTCCTTGTGGTTCCAAACCTCTTCCATCTATGGATGATAAAGGCTACTGTGCTCGTTGGGGCCTTTAATGCTGCAGAAATGTGTCTGTTCCCTTCCCCAGATCTGTGCCTCGATACAACCCTGTTTCGGAGGTCTACAGACAATTCCTTGGACTTCATTGCTTGGTTTGTGCTCTTACATGCACAGTTAACTGTGGGACCTTATATAGACAGGTGTGTTCATTTCCAAATCATGTCCAATCAACTGAATTTGCCACAGGTGGACTCCCAAGTTTTACATCTCAAGGATGATCAGTGGAAACAGGATGCACCGGAGCTCAATTTTGAGTATCATGTCAAAGGCTGTAAATACTTATGTACATGTGATTTTTTATTTTTTTTTTTTAATAAATTTGCAAAGATTTTAAACAAACTTCTTTCATGTAGTCATTATGGGGTATTGTTTGTAGAATTTTGAGGAAAATAATGAATTTAATCCGTTTTGGAATAAGGCTGTAATATAACAAAATGTGGAAAAAATTGAAGCGCTATGAATATATTCCGATGCACCGTATCATATTCTAACACCCGTTGCTGCCTTTGTATTGGTTGTAAAGTCACTTTTATTCTGAAATTGTTAGAGTAGTGGGGTTAAGGTCTGGGCTCTGACTAGGCCATTCCAAAAGGTGCATTCTCTTTTTCTGAAGCCAGTCTATGATGGCTTTACTGTGATGCTTAAGGGCATTGTCCTGCTGCATCACCCAAAACTTGAATTCATTTTCCCCTCGATTTTGATAGCAAGTGGTCCAGGTCCTGAGGCAGTGAAGCCCAAATCATGATGTTCCCTCCACTATACTTCACACTTGGGATAATGTTTTGATGTTGGTAAGCTGTGCCCTTTTTGTGGCATACATGGTGCTGAGTATTCTTCCTGAACAATTCAACTTTTGCTTCATCAGTCCACAAAACATTTTATCAGTAGCGTTGTGATTTGCCAAGGTGCTCTTTGGCAAACGTCAGGCACGCAACAATTTTTACATTTTTTTTGGGAGAGCAGCGGCTTCCTCTGGTGTTCTGCCATGGACACTCTGCCTGTCGGACTTGCGTATGGTAGACTCAAGAACAGGGATGTTTGCCAGTTCCAGTAATGTCTTCAATCCTTTAGCTGTTGCATGTGGGTTCTTCTTTACCTCATTGAGGATTTTGTGTTGTGCCTTGAGAGTAATCTTGGCTGGACACCCACTTCTAGGAAGAGTTGCCACAGTACTACAACAGTCTCTATCTATAGACAGTTTGTCTAACTGTCCACTGATGGATGCCTAAACACTTTGAGATTGCTTTGTATCCCTTTCCAGTCTTTTGTAGATAAATTACCTTTGATCATGTGTCTTCAGAGAGCTACTTTTTGCGATGCATGGTTCACATCCGCTGATGCTTCTTATAAACGGCAATCTTATAATGTGAGTTTTTTTGTTTTTGTTTTTTAAACCAAACCTCCAAACTCATTTCATTAGCTGTACTCCATGTGTGCAAACTACTGACTCCAATTAGCATTTGTACTTACTTTATCCTCCAGCACTGTAAATGTTTATTGGTGTGTTCAGTAAAGAAAGAAATTAGAATCAAGTGTTTCTTCAGCTTAAGCACGTTGTGTTTGTCTATTGTTGTGACTTAGATGAGGATCAGATCACATTTTATGGCAAAATACTGCAGAAAGCCAGTTAATTCCAAGGGGTTCACAAAATTTTTTTTGCCACTGTATGTAGTCAATACTGAGCCATAAGCAAAACCTATACTCAGAAAAACTATGATAAAAGGGTTTCTATTATCTTTAAAAGAAAGGGAGACATAATGTGAATGTTGGGGCAGGACAAATGGCAATCAGGAGAATATCCTGCCTCCACTCAGACCTGTGTGTCAGATAGGTGCCATCTGTGGTTGTATTATCCTGACTGAGTGTCATATGATGTCCAGCAGGATAGGCTGCTAGCACACGCCTGCGTCGATCGGTAGTGTCAGTCTGACACACCGCATCTCTGATTCCTGTAGAGAGCCTATGACGTAGACTCTTTACCATGTGATCAGCTGTGTCCAATCACAGCTCATCACATGGTAACCAGGAAGTGCCTTTTATCTGCTTTTCCTCTACTCGCACTGTCAAGGCACAAGTAGAGGAGAGCAGATTGGCTGCTCTCCTGACAGGGGGAGTCTTCGTTCATAATCAACGCATTGATTATCAATGCAGAGCCCATCAGTGCCGCCTCATCAGTGAAGAAGAAAACTTACTTATTTACAAAGTTTTACAACAGAAAATTAAAAAAAAAAAGTTTTTCTTCATTTCAGTCTTTTTACTTTTTAGCGCAAAAAAAAAACCTCAGTGGTAATCAAATGGGGAAAAAATGATAAACATTTTGTTTAAGTACAGTGTTGCATGAGCACGCAATTTGTGCAAATTGCGACAGCGCTGAAAGCTGAAAATTGGGCAGGAAGGGGGCGAAAGTGCCCTGTACTGAAGTGGTTAATGTAGAAATTTAAATAAATGAATTAGAAGTAAAGGATATCACACTGGTAGCCATGAGTGTTGAAAGGTTAATATCATCCAGACCAGCAACAAAACCGACATAGAGAGGCGCCAGTAACCATGCTGTGGGGGGATGGAAACCTGTTTGGGTTTGGAAACCTGTAGACCGTGAAGATGAAGCTGTGACAGGTTTCGCGTGAACCTACCAGAAACAGTTGAGCTTGCTCTCCACGGGCATTCACCTTCCTTCTACAATTCCTGCTGTCGCTGCAGAGTAATGTCATCCATGTGCGCTGGCCTTCACCAGGTTGGCCCTCTGGTCCATTCCACAGCATTTGCTACTGGATTGCAGTGACTCTTCCAGCTGGTGCCTCAGGTTTCCATCCTCGAACAGGCTTCTGTCCCCCCCACAGCATGGTTATTGGCTTCTCCATGTTTGTTTGGCTGCTGGTCTGGATGGTGTTAACCCTTCAACCAGTGTGGTATCGTTTTGCTTATGCAGTTATTTTATTCTCTCTACATTAAGGACAATAAACAGTATTGCCTTATTCATGGTTTAGTCTACTCCTAATGCTTCCATGCCTCTGGTTATCCAGGCTGCTGAGCGCTGTTTACAGGTTTAGTTAAAGCAAAAACTATAAATCTGCTGTGGGGTTAGAACTGTAGATAGATATGGTGAAGTGTGTGTGTGTGGGAAGGGGCTATATATATGGTAATTTTTGGTGATGAGAAGTGCAAATGGTAAACCAGAGCTGCGTTGTTATTGGTTGCTAATTTTTTAGATCTAGATTTGGGGATATCTTTTTAGATCCGGCTCATGTATAGTTTGCTTTTATATAAAGTTTTCAACATACAGTGGATATAAAAAGTCTACACACCCCTGTTAAAATGTCAGGTTTCTGTGATGTAAAAAATGAGACTAAGATAAATCATTTTAGAACTTTTTTCACCTTTTAATGTGACCTATAAACTTTACAACTCAGTTGACCAACAAACTAAAATCTTTTAGGTGGAGGGAAGTAAAAATAAAAAACTAAAGTTATATGGTTGCAAAAGTGTGCACACCCTTACACTAATACTTTGTTGAAGCACGTTTTGTTTTTATTACAGCACTCAGTCTTTTTGGGTATGAGTCTATCAGCATGGCACATCTTGACCAGGCAATATTTGCCCGCTCTTCTTTGCAAAACACTCTAAATCTGTCAGATTGCGAGGGCATCTCCTGTGCATAGCCCTCTTCAGATCACCCCACAGATGGGATTCAGGTCTGGGCTCTGGCTGGGCCATTCCAAATATTTTTAATCTTCTTCTTTTAGAGATGCCATTCCTTTGTTGATTTTAGATGTATGCTTTGGGTCATTGCCCTGCTGAAAGATGGAATTCCTTTTCATGTTCAGCTTTCTAGCAGAAGCCTGAAAGTTTTGTGCCAATATTGACTGGTATTTGGTACTGTTAATAATTCCCTCTACCTTGACTAAGGCCCCTGTTCCAGCTGAAGAAAAATGACTCCAAAGCATGATGCTGCCACCACCATGCTTTACTGTGGGTATGGTGTTCTTTTGGTGATGTGCAGTGTAGTTTTTGTGCCAAACCTATCTTTTGGAATTATGGCCAAAAAGTTCAACCTTGGTTTCATCAGACCATAACACCTTTTCCCACATGGTTTTGGGAGACTTCAGATGTATTTTTGCAAAATTTATCCAGGCTTGGATGTTTTTCTTCATAAGAAAAGGCTTTCCGTCTTGCCACTCTACCCCATAGCCCAGACATATGAAGAATACAGGAGATTGCTGTCACATGTACCACACAGCCAGTACTTGCCAGATATTTAAGGTTGCTGTAGGCCTCTTGGCAGCCTCCCTGATCAGTTTTCTTCTCGTCTTTTCATCAATTTTGTCCAGTTCTTGGTAATGTCACTGTTGTGCCATATTTTCACACTTGATGATGACTGTCTTCTCTGTGTTCCATGGCATATCTAATGCCTTGGAAATTCTTTTGTACCCTTCTCCTGACTGATGCCTTTTAACAATGAGATCCCTCTGATGCTTTGGAAGCTCTCTGCGGACCATGGCTTTTGCTGTGACTAAGAAAATGTCAGGAAAGACCTACTAGAACAGCTCAACTTTATTTGGGGTTAATCAGAGGCACTTTAAATGATGACAGGTGTGTACTGACTACTATTTAACATGAGTTTGAATGCGATTGCTTAATTCTGAACACAGCTACATCCCCAGTTAGGAGGGTGTGCAAACTTATGCAACTTATTTGTGTAGACTTTTTATATCCACTGTAGATGGTGACAAAAAAAAATACAACTTAAAGTGTAAGTTCACCCTTACAGAAAATCTGTAAAGTGACCTTACACTGGAGCCCCCCCCCCCCCCCCCCCCTCAGTCCTGCTGTACCGAAGATCTGCTGTCCTCCTCTGTCAGATGCCAGCAAGCTGCTTCACTGGTCTGGGGAAGCAGAAATCCCCCACAGCTTTCTCTCCTCACAGTGCTGACAGGACAGGCTAGATGGATTCTGATTGGTCAGCGCCATCAATGTGAAGGTGCTGACCAATCTAGAATTACTCTGGTCTGTACTGGTTAAGCAGTATGGATAGAAGATTAAGCTGCAGGGATTTCAAATCCTTGGACTGGTAAAGTGGCATGCCAGCGTCAGACAGCGGAGGATTGTGGGACTCCAGTACAGTGCGACTGGGGAGATGGGGGATATCCAATGGTAAGGTCACCTTACAGATTTTCTCTAAAGGTGAATTTACACTTTAAAGACAGACACAATATTAACGGGTCATGATGGTAAAGAGAGGTTGACTTTGCTTCGAAGACTTTATAGTCTTGATAAAAATGATTCCATTGTGTACAGTGAGATCATTTTATATTAACAAACCATTCCAGGCAGGAAGAAAATAGTTTTAGATGTGTCCAGGAACCTTTGCAACGGTGCTAAAGTCAGTCCAGTTTACCTTTTTTTTGAATCTGAGTTTTATATTGTTGATTGCAGTCCTGATTCTTTAAGACCGCAAAAAGCATATAGTGTGAGAAATGTGAAACATCTGCTTTGCACATTCCTGTGGTTTAGGTACTGGTGCTGACAAGACACCAGATAACTGCTGAAAAGACAAAACAGCTTGGTAAGCTTTAGTTATGCCTGGATTAAAAAACAAAGCCCTAGGCAGCAACACTGTTCTTCATGCATGCAGTTCAAGTTTTAGAGGAAACCTGCTAGTAAAATATTGCAGGCTTCCATTGCTGACCTCGTCTTCTGAAAAGGTTACTTGGCTTGTTACCCCACTGATTACCCCACTGACTTCAATACTTTCAGTCACCCACAAGAGTCAGAACAAGTATGCCGAAAATGACTTCTGACAATCTGCATTCTTATTCCAGTTTAGTGACTCAGGAAATACTGAGGCCAGTGGGTCATATAACAGCTTTTCCATTCTATTCAGAGGAAGGATAGCAATGGCTCCCACACATACTACTTAGCACCGGTGTTCTGTAGTTGTATACTTTGCTTGGTTTGTAAATCTTTATAGTGTAAAAAAGATGTGTTTTTCAATACTTTCGCTGCCGTCTCTTTATATGTTTCTTATTTCAAGATGTTCTATTTGTTTCAGTTAAAATGTAATGATATTCTGATCCTTGAAAATTGTTGCTCTTGCCCATAATGCATAGTGTAATGTAAACATCCATCATCTGGTGTCATTTCAGCTGCGGATATATTTGCATTGATTTTATGTTAATATCTTTTTACAGACATAAGCTGGATGTCGTGTCCTGTGGTAAAGCGACAGTAAGAGTACAGAAAGCTATATGCAGTGGTTTCTTCCGAAATGCGGCCAAGAAGGACCCTCAGGAAGGCTATAGGACTCTCATAGACCAGCAAGTGGTCTATATTCACCCATCCAGTGCTCTATTCAACAGACAGCCAGAGTGGTAAGAAAGCTACAATTTTTTGTTTTCTTTTCTTTGGTAGTTTGATCAGTACAGTTTTCTTTATATTCCAATAGATGTCAAGGTGTAAATTTGAGAATGTCATTGTAAATCATAATCGATAATAAATATATGCTAATTTCATAATTACAATTTTATAAATGGTATTCTGTAAAAAATGTTTAGAGTTCAGTTATTCCAAACAGTGAGGCCCCAGTAGCAAAATCATAGTAAAAACACCTGCGTTTCCCTGCGATTCTGGTGTGTTTTTGGGCCACCTGCACCTGTGAAGAATGGACATGTGACTCAAAAACACAAATCGCGGGTGCGTTGTTACCACGATTTTGGTGCGATTTCCATTAATTTCAATGGGAAGCTACATTTTTTGGTGTGGTTTTCAAAACTACACCAAAGATGCAGCATGCAAGACTTTTCAAAACGCACCGCACCCACAGTGCAGTGGTGTGAGGATTTAAAGGGAAACCTTTTTCCTGCTTTTCCTTGCAAGGTAAAAACTAGGGTTGTCCCGATACCTCCTTAAGGCCTAGTACAAGTACCGATACTTTTTAACCAGTTGCCGACCGCCGCACGCCGATGTACGTCGGCAGAGCGGCACGGGCAGGCAAAAGGGCTTACCTGTACGTCCTTGCCTGCCCGCGGGTGGGGGGTCCGATCGGATCCCGCCCCCCCCCCCCCCCCCCCCGGTGCCTGTGGCGGTCGGCAAATCTTCCCTCGCGATCGCTGGTGAGGGGGAGGCCATCCATTCGTGGCCCCCCCCCTCGCGATCGCTCCCAGCCAATGGGATCATTTCCCTGCCTCTGTATTGTACACAGAGGCAGAGGAAATGATGTCATCTCTCCTCGGCTCGGTATTTTCCGTTCCGGGCCGAGGAGAGAAGACTGTAATGTGAGTGCACAACACATACACACACACACACACAGTAGAACATGCCAGGCACACAAAACACCCCGATTTCCCCCCCCCCCCAATCACCCCCCCGTCACAAACTGACACCAAGCAGGTTTGTTTTTTTTTTGTTTTTTTTTTCCGATTACTGTATTGGTGTCAGTTTGTGACAGTTACAGTGTTAGGACAGTTACTGTTAGCCCCCTTTAGGTCTAGGGTACCCCCCTAACCCCCCCTAATAAAGTTTTAACCCCTTGAACCCCCGTCACCAGTGTCACTAAGCGATCATTTTTCTGATCGCTGTATTAGTGTCGCTGGTGACGCTAGTTAGGGAGGTAAATATTTAGGTTCGCCGTCAGCGTTTTATAGCGACAGGGACCCCCATATACTATCTAATAAATGTTTTAACCCCTTGATTGCCCCCCTAGTTAACCCTTTCACCACTGATCACCGTATAACCGTTACGGGTGACGCTGGTTAGTTCGTTTATTGTTTATAGTGTCAGGGCACCCGCCGTTTATTACCGAATAAAGGTTTAGCCCCCTGATCGCCCGGCGGTGATATGCCTCGCCCCAGGCAGCGTCAGATTAGCGCCAGTACCGCTAACACCCACGCACGCAGCATACGCCTCCCTTAGTGGTATAGTATCTGTACGGATCAATATCTGATCCGATCAGATCTATACTAGCGTCCCCAGCAGTTTAGGGTTCCCAAAAACGCAGTGTTAGCGGGATCAGCCCAGATACCTGCTAGCACCTGCGTTTTGCCCCTCCGCCCAGCCCACCCAAGTGCAGTATCGATCGATCACTGTCACTTACAAAACACTAAACGCATAACTGCAGCGTTCGCAGAGTCAGGCCTGATCCCTGCGATCGCTAACAGTTTTTTTGGTAGCATTTTGGTGAACTGGCAAGCACCAGTGGCCTAGTACACCCCGGTCGTAGTCAAACCAGCACTGCAGTAACACTTGGTGACGTGGCGAGTCCCATAAGTGCAGCTCAAGCTGGTGAGGTGGCAAGCACAAGTAGTGTCCCGCTGCCACCAAAAAGACAAACACAGGCCCGTCGTGCCCATAGTGCCCTTCCTGCTGCATTCGCCAATCCTAATTGGGAACCCACCACTTCTGCAGCGCCCGTACTTCCCCCATTCACATCCCCAACCAAATGCAGTCGGCTGCATGAGAGGCATTTTTATGTCCTCCCGAGTACCCCTACCCAACTAACCCCCCCAAAAAAGATGTTGTGTCTGCAGCAAGCGCGGATATAGGCGTGACACCCGCTATTATTGTCCCTCCTGTCCTGATAATCCTGGTCTTTGCATTGGTGAATGTTTTGAACGCTACCATTCACTAGTTGAGTATTAGCGTAGGGTACAGCATTCCACAGACTAGGCACACTTTCACAGGGTCTCCCAAGATGCCATCACATTTTGAAAGACCCGAACCTGGAACCGGTTACAAACAAAAATATAAAATAAAAAATAATAGTTGTCGTTTTATTGTTCTCTCTCTCTCTCTATTCTCTCTATTGTTCTGCTCTTTTTTACTGTATTCTATTCTGCAATGTTTTATTGTTGTTATGTTTTATCATGTTTGCTTTTCAGGTATGCAATTTTTTATACTTTACCATTTACTGTGCTTTATTGTTAACCATTTTTTTGTCTTCAGGTACGCCATTCACGACTTTGAGTGGTTATACCAGAATGATGCTTGCAGGTTTAGGTATCATCTTGGTATCATTCTTTTCAGCCAGCGGTCGGCTTTCATGTAAAAGCAATCCTAGCGGCTAATTAGCCTCTAGACTGCTTTTACAAGCAGTGGGAGAGAATGCCCCCCCCCACCGTCTTCCGTGTTTTTCTCTGGCTCTCCTGTCTCAACAGGGAACCTGAGAATGCAGCCGGTGATTCAGCCAGCTGACCATAGAGCTGATCAGAGACCAGAGTGGCTCCAAACATCTCTATGGCCTAAGAAACCGGAAGCTACGAGCATTTTATGACTTAGATTTCGCCGGATGTAAATAGCGCCATTGGGAAACTGAGGAAGCATTTTATCACACCGATCTTGGTGTGGTCAAATGCTTTGAGGGCAGAGGAGAAATCTAGGGTCTAATAGACCCCAATTTTTTCAAAAAGGAGTACCTGTCACTACCTATTGCTATCATAGGGGATATTTACATTCCCTGAGATAACAATAAAAATGATTAAAAAAAAAAAAAAAAAAAAAATGAAAGGAACAGTTTAAAAATAAGATAAAAAAGCAAAAAAATAATAAAGAAAAAAAAAAAAAAGCACCCCTGTCCCCCCTGTTCTCGCGCTAAGGCGAACACAAGCATCGGTCTGGCGTCAAATGTAAACAGCAATTGCACCATGCATGTGAGGTATCACCGTGACGGTCAGATCGAGGGCAGTAATTTTAGCAGTAGACCTCCTCTGTAAATCTAAAGTGGTAACCTGTAAAGGCTTTTAAAGGCTTTTAAAAATGGATTTATTTTGTTGCCACTGCACGTTTGTGCGCAATTGTAAAGCATGTCATGTTTGGTATCCATGTACTCGGCCTAAGATCATCTTTTTTATTTCATCAAACATTTGGGCAATATAGTGTGTTTTAGTGCATTAAAATGTAAAAAAGTGTGTTTTCCCTAAAAAAAAAAATGCGTTTGAAAAATCACTGCGCAAATACTGTGTGAAAAAAAAAATGAAACGCCCACCATTTTAATCTGTAGGGCATTTGCTTTAAAAAAATATATAATGTTTGGGGGTTCAAAGTAATTTTCTTGCAAAAAAAAATTAATTTTTCTTTCTCGAACATCACGGGACACAGAGCCACAGTAATTACTGATGGGTTATATAGGTATCACTGGTGATTGGACACTGGCACACCCTATCAGGAAGTTCAACCCCCTATATAATCCCTCCCCCTTGCAGGGATACCTCAGTTTTTACGCCAGTGTCTTAGGTGTTGGACGTGTAAAAATGTCCTGTGCTGAGCTCCAAAGGGAATATCCTAAGATCCTATACTGGGGCAAGCCAGGCGAACCGGATCCATTCAAAGTGTCTTTTCATGGCCGAATTGAATGGTACCCGGGCCTCGTGTCCGAAGAAACGAGGTTTTACCCGTAATGCTTCTCTTTTTAGAGAGCTGGACCCCGCAGATCAGAAAATGGCTTTAAACTTCCTAATTTCTGGCGAGGTGCTTTACGGTCCCAGAACTGTTGGATCACCCTACTGATGGGGGCCCCAGTCTCTGACGGTTTTTTCAAACGGAGCCCACCGTGAGAGGTGAAGATTGGGTCTGTGTAAACAGCACCCTGCGGCTGGATAAGGTAAGAGGAGATTCCACAGAATTTTTGAGTTCTTGTGGTTTTTCTCCTTTAAGGTAAATGCATGCTATGCCTATTGTGACCACCGGGGGCTGCCAAGAGCACAAACCTACACATGCTGAATGTCTGTCTCAGGTGTTAATTGCTGATTATGTCCCAGCATCTCAAGCAGGCTGCAAACAGGTAAGGTGGAAAGGGGGATTTCTCATGTTTGAATGTTCCCCCCAGGCTAGGGCCACAGGGGTCTAGAAAGTGGTTATACCACCCGGGCTCTGCGGCCTAATGGCCACCATCTCTGAAGATAGCCGTTCAGGCAGATCTTGTCACCAGCCTTCCTCCCTCCCCTCCCCCCATCCCCAGCCTTTCTCCAGAAGCATGACAGGAGAGTCGGCAGCACGGGAAGCGCTCGTTTTTTTTCAAAACTCGAGGGGGGGGGCGGTAGAGGGGGGGGGGCGGGACGTCAGCACAGGTGCTTAGACTCCCACTCAGGCCAGCTGCTGGCTATTAGAGGCACTCTGTACAGGTGCACTCAGCCTTCTGAGAGACACAGAGCTGACGGTCGCATGTAAGGTGGGACACAGGCATTCTCCTAGGCAGCATTTACTGAAGTAACACCAGACATTGGGCATTGGGTAGCAAGGCTTTTAGCCAGACTACATCGCTCAGCGGGCAGTGTTCATTTGTATACCTCACACCTTGTTGCTTTGCACTATGGGTAGAAGAGGTTCAAGCACCCCAGGAACCAGAGACACTAGGGGATCTCGTTCAGGTTCTGAGGGCCCCCTGTCGGCAGCATCCTCCCCCCCCCTAAAGATGGGCCAGGGACGGCTAGCCAGGGAGAGCCATCGGGGTCAGGGGCTACACCTGCTTCTGGCACTTCAGCCCCTGTATATATTACACAAGAGGTTTTTTCCTCAACCATTAATGGTCTAGAGGAAAGATTAATGGCCGTGATTACGTCTTCACTCAGTGGAAGAAAACGCACTAGGCTTTCCTCAGTTCCCCAAGACCCTCAGACAGAGGAGCTCTGGGATAAAGGAGATGAATCCCTTTCAGAGGATCGGGATGGGACGGATGATTCCTCTTCGGAGGAATCAGGTGGAGAGGGACCCTCTGCGACTTCCCAAGAGGAGAAGGTCTTAGTGCAGATCCTTACTGGATTGGTCCGCTCCACATTTAAGTTGCCCATACCTGAAACTGCTAAAGAATCCTCTTCTGCTTTGGGGTCACTGAAACCTTTCCAAGCAGCACATGCTTTTCCTGTTCATATTT
This sequence comes from Lithobates septentrionalis, assembly GCA_037952835.1. Taxonomy (NCBI): domain Eukaryota; kingdom Metazoa; phylum Chordata; class Amphibia; order Anura; family Ranidae; genus Lithobates; species Lithobates septentrionalis. The sequence continues at coordinate 398,055 of JBBDGP010003002.1, forward strand.
TACTTGAAAAGCTCATTTATTCTGAGTGGGATCACCCAGACAAACGTTTTTCTCCGCCGAGAAAGTTTTCAACACTTTATCCGATGGAAGAAAAGTTTATTAAAATGTGGGGAATACCGGCTATTGATGCCGCCATTTCCTCCGTAAATAATAGCCTGACTTGTCCTGTAGACAACGCTCAGATGCTCAGGGATCCTGTAGATAAAAGGATGGAATCCCTATTGAAGGATGTTTTCTCCTTAGCAGGATCAGTGGCCCAACCTGCAGTAGCAGCGATTGGAGTCTGTCAATACTTAAGAGACCATGTTAAGCAGGTCATCAAAGTATTACCTGAACAGCAGGCCCAGGGGTTTGCTAACCTTCCAGCGGCCTTATGCTTTGTGGTTGACGCCATTAGAGATTCTATCGTGCAAACCTCCCGTCTTTCACTGGGGTTGGTGCATATACGTAGAATCCTATGGTTGAAAAATTGGTCAGCCGAAGCACCATGTAAGAAGCTACTGGCTGGGTTTCCATTTCGTGGTGCAAGGTTGTTTGGAGAGGACTTGGATAACTATATCAAGAGAATCTCTTGTGGGAAAAGCACTCTCTTACCTGTCAAGAAGAAGAGTAAACGTCCCTCTTTCAAACTGACTCTTTCCCCAACGCCGGGGGCTTCAGCCTCCCGGCAGTCTCGGCGGCCGCCTCCATCGGGGTCCGGAGACAAGAGTCAACCCCAGAGACAAAAGAAGTCCTGGGGAAAGAAGCCTACTAGGCAAAACACTAAGACCTCTGCATGAGGGGGCGCCCCCGCTCACTCGAGTGGGGGGAAGACTGCGACAGTTCTCAGAGCTCTGGCAGGAGGACTTCCAGGACAGATGGGTAATCTCCACGGTAACCTTAGGGTACAAGCTGGAGTTTCAGGAATTCCCTTCTCCTCGGTTCCTCAGATCAAGTGTTCCCAGAGACCCAGAGAAGAAGCAGTCGCTCCTTCTAGCGTTAGAGCGACTTTTGTCGCAGGAGGTCATTATGATAGTTCCCGCTAAGGACCAGGTATTGGGCTTCTATTCCAACCTTTTTACGGTCCAAAAGCCAAATGGGGATGTCAGGCCCATTCTGGACTTAAGGGATCTGAACCGATTCCTAAGGATTCAATCCTTCCGCATGGAATCAATTCGAACAGTAGTTCCCACCCTGCAGGGAGGAGAATTTCTGGCATCAATAGACATCAGAGATGCATATCTGCATGTGCCCATTTTTCCTGCTCATCAGAAGTTTCTGCGCTTCGAGGCAGGAGGGCGCCATTTCCAGTTTGTGACTCTGCCTTTCGGGATAGCCACTTCACCTCGAGTGTTCACAAATATCTTGGCTCCTCCTCTGGCCAGATTAAGGGCTCAGGGTATAGCTGTCATAGCATACCTAGACGACCTGCTCTTGATAGACCGGTCGGTAGCCTCTTTGAATGGAAACTTGAGGACCACAGTCAGGTATCTAGAACACCTGGGTTGGATCCTCAACTTAGAAAAGTCTTTCCTAAAACCCGTAAGAAGACTGGAGTATTTAGGTCTGATTATAGATACAAGCCAGGAGAAAATATTTCTACCCCAGGCAAAAATCGCTGCTTTAAGAGAGCTGATTCTGGCAGTAAGGACCAAGAAGGGTCCCTCAGTCCGCCTTTGTATGAGGCTACTAAGGAAGATGGTGTCTTCATTCGAAGCAGTTCCCTATGCTCAGTTTCATTCAAGAATGCTGCAACACAGTATTCTGTCGACCTGGAACAAGAAAGTTCAGGCATTAGACTTTCCGATGCACCTGTCGCATGCGGTGCGTCAGAGCCTCAATTGGTGGCTCATACCCGAAAACCTGCAAAAGGGGAAATCCTTTCTACCGGTTACCTGGATGGTGGTAACAACAGATGCCAGCCTGTCAGGTTGGGGAGCAGTTCTGGAACAGGCTGCGGTCCAAGGGGTATGGTCAAAGACAGAGAGGACCTTACCCATCAACATTCTGGAGATCCGGGCGATACATCTAGCTCTAAAAGCCTGGACTATCAGGCTACAGGGTTGTCCGGTCAGGATCCAGTCCGACAATGCCACAGCAGTGGCTTATGTCAATCATCAGGGAGGCACCCGGAGCCGAGCTGCTCAAAAGGAGGTGAACCAGATCTTAGTCTGGGCAGAGATGCATGTGCCATGCATATCGGCAGTTTTCATCCCGGGAATAGAAAATTGGCAGGCGGACTATCTAAGTCGCCAGCAGTTACTTCCAGGGGAATGGTCTCTGCATCCCGACGTCTTTTGGGCCATATGCCAAAGATGGGGGTTCCAGATGTAGATCTTTTTGCATCCCGATTCTACACAAAGATAGATAGATTTGTGGCAAGAACAAAGGATCCTCTTGCATGCGGGACGGATGCGTTGGTGATTCCGTGGCATCGGTTCTCACTGATTTACGCATTCCCGCCTATTCTGCTATTACCACGACTCCTTCGCAGGATCAGGCAGGAAAGGAAGTCGGTACTTCTGGTGGCCCCCGCTTGGCCCAGAAGGACTTGGTATGCAGAAATAGTAAGGATGACGGTAGGTCCCCCGTGGACCCTACCAGTACGCCCAGACCTGTTATCTCAAGGTCCAGTGTTCCATCCTGCCTTACAAACGCTAAATTTGACGGTTTGGCTATTGAGACCCACATTCTGAAGAGTCGTGGGCTCTCAGGTCCTGTCATATCTACCTTGATTAATGCAAGGAAGCCAGCTTCCAGGATGATTTATCATAGAGTCTGGAAAGCTTATATAACCTGGTGTGAATCCAGAGGTTGGCATCCCAGGAAATATGTCATAGGTAGAATCCTTGACTTTCTACAATTAGGATTAGCGATGAAGCTGGCCTTGAGTACCATCAAGGGCCAGGTCTCTGCTTTATCAGTATTATTTCAGCGGCCACTTGCTTCGCATTCTTTGGTCCGAAATTTTATGCAGGGGGTGATGCGTCTTAATCCTCCGGTTAAAGCGCCCCTAAACCCCTGGGACTTGAACTTGGTCCTGGCTGTGTTACAGAAACAGCCTTTTGAACCAATAAGTCAGATTCCTTTGGTCTTGTTGACAAGGAAGTTAATTTTTCTGGTGGCCATCTCTTCTGCTAGAAGAGTATCAGAATTAGCAGCTCTTTCCTGTAAGGAGCCTTATTTGATTATACACAAGGATAGAGTGGTACTACGCCCTCATCCTAGTTTTTTACCGAAGGTGGTTTCTGATTTTCATTTAAACCAAGACATTGTTCTACCTTCCTTTTTTCCAGATCCCTGTTCTCCGGAAGAGAGATCTCTACATTCGTTGGATGTAGTAAGAGCAGTTAAGGCCTATCTAGGGGCAACTACTCAGATCCGCAAGACGGATGTTTTGTTTGTGCTGCCAGAGGGTCCCAATAGAGGACAGGCAGCGTCAAAAGCGACCATTTCTAAATGGATTCGACAGTTGATCATTCAAGCTTACGGTTTGAAACAGAAGATTCCTCCGTTTCAGATCAGGGCACGTTCCACAAGGGCTATTGGTGCTTCTTGGGCAGTGCATCACCGGGCCTCTATGGCTCAAATCTGCAAGGCCGCAACCTGGTCTTCAGTCCATACATTCACCAGATTCTATCAGGTGGATGTGAGAAGGCATGAGGATATCGCCTTTGGGCGTAGTGTGCTGCAGGCAGCGGTACAGGGTCCTCAGGTCTGATTGCACCCTACTTGGTCGTGGTTCCCCCCCTCAGGTAGCATTGCTCTGGGACATCCCATCAGTAATTACTGTGGCTCTGTGTCCCGTGATGTTCGAGAAAGAAAATAGGATTTTTTAAAACAGCTTACCTGTAAAATCCTTTTCTTTCGAAGGACATCACGGGACACAGAGGTCCCGCCCCTCTTCTAATACACTATATTGCTTGGCTACAAAACTGAGGTATCCCTGCAAGGGGGAGGGATTATATAGGGGGTTGAACTTCCTGATAGGGTGTGCCAGTGTCCAATCACCAGTGATACCTATAGGGTGTGCCAGTGTCCAATCACCAGTGATACCTATATAACCCATCAGTAATTACTGTGGCTCTGTGTCCTGTGATGTTCGAGAAAGAAAATAGGATTTTTTAAAACAGCTTACCTGTAAAATCCTTTTCTTTCGAAGGACATCACGGGACACAGAGGTCCCGCCCCTCTTCTAATACACTATATTGCTTGGCTACAAAACTGAGGTATCCCTGCAAGGGGGAGGGATTATATAGGGGGTTGAACTTCCTGATAGGGTGTGCCAGTGTCCAATCACCAGTGATACCTATAGGGTGTGCCAGTGTCCAATCACCAGTGATACCTATATAACCCATCAGTAATTACTGTGGCTCTGTGTCCTGTGATGTCCTTCGAAAGAAAAGGATTTTACAGGTAAGCTGTTTTAAAAAATCCTATTTTTCATGTAATCAAAAAGTGTCAGAAAGGGCTTTGTCTTCAAGTGGTTAGAAGAGTGGGTGATGTGTGACATAAGCTTCTAAATGTTGTGCATAAAATGCCAGGACAGTTCAAAACCCCCCAAATGACCCCATTTTGGAAAGTAGACACCCCAAGCTATTTGCTGAGAGGCATGTCGAGTCCATGAAATATTTTATATTGTGACACAAGTTGCGGGAAAGAGACAAATTTTTTTTTTTTTTTTTTTTTTTTGCACAAAGTTGTCACTAAATGATATATTGCTCAAACATGCCATGGGAATATGTGAAATTACACCCCAAAATACATTATGTTGCTTCTCCTGAGTACAGGGATACCACATGTGTGAGACTTTTTGGGAGCCTAGCCCCGTACGGAACCCCGAAAACCAAGCACCACCTTCAGGCTTTCTAAGGGTGTAAATTTTTGATTTCACTCTTCACTGCCTATCACAGTCTCGGAGGCCATGGAATGCCCAGGTGGCACAAAACCCCCCCAAATGACCCAATTTTGGAAAGTAGACACCCAAAGCTATTTGCTGAGCGGTATAGTGAGTATTTTGCAGACCTCACTTTTTGTCACAAAGTTTTGAAAATTAAAAAAAGAAAAAAAACATTTTTTTTCTTGTCTGTCTTCATTTTCAAAAACAAATGAGAGCTGCAAAATACTCACCATGCCTCTCAGCAAATAGCTTGGGGTGTCTGCTTTCCAAAATGGGGTCATTTGGGGGGGTTTTTGCCACCTGGGCATTCCATGACCTCCGAAACTGTGATAGGCAGTGAAGAGTGAAATCAAAAATGTACACCCTTAGAAATCCTGAAGGCGGTGATTGGTTTTCGGGGCCCCGTACGCGGCTAGGCTCCTAAAAAGTCCCACACATGTGGTATCCCCGTACTCAGGAGAAGCAGCAGAATGTATTTTGGGGTGCAATTCCACATATGCCCATGGCCTGTGTGAGCAATATATCATTTAGTGACAACTTTGTGCAAAAAAAATAAATAAAAAAAATTGTCACATTCCCGCAACTTGTGTCAAAATATGAAATATTCCATGGACTCAACATGCCTCTCAGCAAATAGCTTGGGGTGTCTACTTTCCAAAATGGGGTCATTTGGGGGGGGGGGGTTTGTGCCATCTGGGCATTTTATGGCCTTCAAAACTGTGATAGGTAGTGAGGAGTAAAATAAAAAATGTACGCACTTAGAAATCCTGAAGGCAGTGATTGGTTTTCGGGGCCCCGTACGCGGCTAGGCTCCCAAAAAGTCCCACACATGTGGTATCCCCATACTCAGAAGAAGCAGCTAAATGTATTTTGGCGTGCAATTCCACATATGCCCATGGCCTGTGTGAGCAATATATCATTTAGTGACAACTTTTTGTAATTTTTTTTTTTTTTTGTCATTATTCAATCACTTGGGACAAAAAAAAATGTATATTCAATGGGCTCAACATGCCTCTCAGCAATTTCCTTGGGGTGTCTACTTTCCAAAATGGGGTCATTTGTGGGGGTTTTGTACTGCCCTGCCATTTTAGCACCTCAAGAAACGACATAGGCAGTCATAAATTAAAGGCTGTGTAAATTCCAGAAAATGTACCCTAGTTTGTAGGCGCTATAACTTTTGCGCAAACCAATAAATATACACTTATTGACATTTTTTTTTACCAAAGACATGTGGCCGAATACATTTTGGCCTAAATGTATGACTAAAATTGAGTTTATTGGATTTTTTTTAGAACAAAAAGTAGAAAATATCTTTTTTTTTTTTTCAAAATTTTCAGTCTTTTTCCGTGTATAGCGCAAAAAATAAAAACGGCAGAGGTGATCAAATACCATCAAAAGAAAGCTCTGTTTGTGGGAAGAGAAGGACGCAAATTTTGTTTGGGTACAGCATTGCATGACCGCGCAATTAGAAGTTAAAGCGACGCAGTGCCAAATTGTAAAAAGTGCTCTGGTCAGGAAGGGGGTAAATCCTTCCGGGGCTGAAGTGGTTAAAAAAAGTTTTTAAATTTTGGCATTGGGTTTGAGCTCCGTGAGTGGGCCGATCGGCTGAGCACTGGGAGCTACCTCATTATTTGCACCACCAGGTACCTTTTTACATTTTCCTGTATTCTGATGATTTTACAGCATAAGGGGTCAGTGCACCAAGACTGAGCGCTAACATCTGCTGGGTGGCTTATCTGTTCAGCGCTCTTTTACATCCATTGGCTTTGGGGAAGCATTGTCCAACTGCTTCTTTTACATTGCAAAGTTCTACATGGCCAGTCCATTGACATTGGTAATCTCCATTCATCCAACCTTCACTGGCTACCAACTGTTTGACCTTTGCGAGTACCCTGAGCCCTTGCCTCGTACTTGGAGTTTGATTGCATCACTGGCACAGTCATCACATGTCTATATCAAAACACAGAAATGGGTAATCCCAGCTCACGCTCCACTAATGGCCTTGGAAACATGACCCCAGCTTACACTTTGCTAATTGTTCTAGAGTTTGCACTGTGCCCTCTGAAGGCACTGATAGTTGTAGGTACAAGTTGTATAGTTGTAGGGTTTACCTGATCAGATGATTTTTGAGGAATTGCAGTCTTCTGTTTCTGCCCCTGTTGAGTTAGTATGTACTTCTCTGCATCTGCAGGATCAGCTTTCTTTTTCCAGTCTTGGGTCTTGCAGTGGTCCTACAACTGCAAAGACCTTCCTATTACACCTATTCTTCGAAGTTATTACTCTGTGAACTTTGGAAGCACCCCCAGGGGTCCTGGCGTTCCCCAGGTGCTTGCTGGAGCTGTTTCTATTTGGGAGGAATTTGTAAAACAGAGGTTTATACCCATTGTGGATCTGTCGGTTACGCTCCTTAATAGAGAAACCATTAGGCCAGTAGAGAGCATTGTTATCTTCAACGATTCTACTGACAAACAACTCGAACCCCACTTTAAAACCCTAGTCTCTCTAGTGGATCCTGCCTTTTGGCGGATTAAGGTCACAACTAGAAAAGGGCAGTCTGTGGCGGAATGGACTACGTCCTTCAAAAGAGATCACTCCACTGCGGCAGTGGACCCATTCTTGACAGTGTTTAGATCAGATATCAGGGGCCCTTATGGTTCAGCTGTGTTGGCCAGATAAAAGCATCTAGGCGTGTGTCTTGTATGAATACAATGGCCATACAAATGTACAGAGGACTATATCAGCAGTGCTATATCCAAAGAGAGCCTTGCTTGCTTGGTCTTTGAGCGTAGAGCGTAGACATCTCTTTGGACCTACCCATGATATTATCGTTAAGGATATCATTGGTGGTTGGAGCATTCACCTACCTCAGCACAATAAATCAAAATCACTTCCCTCCTTCACCTACTTCTAGAGAGGGGAAAAAGATTTTCATGAGGGGTGTACTTGGTGAGCAACAATGTTTTTAGGTAGGTGGTAAGTGTCAAGTAACAGCCACATGAATGGCAGGACCCAAGATTTCCCAGCAGAACATTGTGCAAAGCATCACGCTGCCTCTGTAGGCTTACTTCTTCCCAAATGGCATCCTAGTGCCATCTCTTCCCCAAGTTAGTAACGCACATGCACCCTGCTGTCCACATGATGTAAAAAAGAAAAACGATTACTCAGACCAGGCCACCTTCTTCCATTGCTCCATGGTCCAGTTGTGATGCTCAAGTGCCCAATGTAGGCACATTCTCCCACCGCCTTCTGCTGGCTCTCCTGTCCCATCGGGACACCCGATAGACCAGCTGGCACTTCTGCTGGCTGATCAAAGAGGCGGCAGTGGTGGAACCCACTGCAGAACATGCCAGGAACAGATTGGGGAGCCTGGCTCCCCAGTGTACTACTCATCCCTGACCCTGAGGCAGGACTCAAGCAGGGGGTGTGGCCAGCCTTGGAGGGGATCACACCTTGCCACAGGTGTGCTGTTGTAAGAGAAGCCTGTGTAGTGGCTACTGAGTGGAGAGATAGTGATCGGGAAACGCATGCTAACCCTTTCATTGCTTGCAAATGAGATCCTAGTTGGACGTGCATGATTAAGCCTTTCAGATCTATGTTTGAAGTGTATGATTAACTATTTCATTGCTAGCAGATCCCTGGTGGAAATATGCATTTCCATTAGGGATCTGCTAGCAGTGAAATGTTTTAATTCAATACAGGGCACTTACACCCCCTTCCTGTCCAGGCCATTTTTCAGCTTTCAGCGCTGACACACTTTGAATGACAATTTTGCAGTCATGCTACACTGTAACCATGTGAAATGGTTATCATTTTCTTCACACAAATAGAGCTTTCTTTTGTTGGTATTTAATCACTTCTGGGTTTTTAATTTTTACCTAAAAAAAAAAAAAAAAAAGAAAAAGACTGAAAATTTTGAAGAAAATGAAAGTTTTTATTTGTTTCTGTCAGTAAATTTTGTAAATAAGTAATTTTTTCTCCTTCACTGATGGGCGCTGATGAGACGGCATGGATAGGTTGTACTAATGAGGCGACACTGATTAGGTGGCACTGATGAAGAGGCACGAATATGCTGCACTGGTGGGTGGCATTGATGGGCAGCAGTGATAGCCAGCCCTGACTGGCATCACTAATGGGTACTCACTGCTGGCACAGTGGGCGTTTTTATTGTAATCAGGGCACTGATTATCAGTGCCCTGATTACATGCCTAGATGTCCTCTGTGAGGAGATGCCGCTGATCGGCTCTCCTCTTCTCACACTGTGAGGCGAGGAGAGCCGATTACCGGCATCTCCGTGTTTTACATGTGACCGGCTGTGATTGGACAAAGCCGATCACATGGTTTACAGAGATCGGGGTTGCGCCGTGTCTTAACAACACGGCGTGATCAACAGTGGCCGTTCTGGGCACCGTCATATGACGTCCAGAACGAGAGCCGCACCGACCCGTCGTCGTTTGATGGTGGGCGAGCGGCAAGTGGATAATCATACTCTTCCAACACAGATCTGAAATGGTTAATCATGCACATCCAACTGCGTTCTCATCTGCCAGCAATGAAAGGGTTAATTGTGTCTAGTGACGCTGTGTGAAATGTGTTTACCTGTTTGCCTGTCCTGTGGTGTTATCCATGTTAGGGATTTTACAATAAAGAGATTCATCGCTACCTCTGTGTGCAGCCATCCATTCTTTTTAATCCAATCGTGTCTAGTAACCAGGGATCTTCTAGCAATGAGGCTTTCATTGCTAAAAGATCCTTGGTGACTGGACACGAGTAACGGAAAGGTGGAAAAGTCACACTTGTGATCAGGCCATGGCGTTCCGCCACCATGGGAGGGCCCCAAGACGACAGGAAAGGGGCCCGCTGCAGGACCATAATAAAGGGCCTTAGGCCTAGTGGCTTGGGCCCCAGGACCAATGGAAAGGACCTGGGGGCCCTTCATGGGGGCCTTGAATGTTCTAGTTATGTCTCTGAGAGGCAGGCAAAGACCAGGAACCGCTCTGTCCGCCTCTATGTTATAGGAAATTAAAAGCGATGAGCATAAATTTTAAATGGGCGCCAATTTTAAAAATGGAGATCATTTGATCACACCTCTGAACATCGTGTGCACTTCTAATTAAGTAGGTGTGGATGAGGGAAAATCCCAATGTGTATTTGAGTTCTTCCTCAGGGGAAAGGGACTGTGTACAGTTACTTTTTTTCTTCTAAATCAATTGAACTAATGGGCATAGCGAGTTATACTGTAGTCATTAAGTGAATAACCATATCTACAAAGATTTTCTTCCTTACCTAGATAAGTAAAGGTTCTTGATGCATTGTTTTTTTGTTTTTTTTTAATAGGGTTGTATACCATGAGCTTGTCTTAACCACCAAGGAATACATGCGGGAAGTGACCACTATAGACCCTCGATGGCTAGTGGAGTTTGCGCCAGCTTTCTTCAAAGTCTCTGACCCGACCAAGCTCAGCAAACAGAAGAAACAGCAGCGGCTGGAGCCCCTGTACAATCGCTATGAGGAGCCCAATGCCTGGAGAATTTCCCGCGCCTTCAGACGGCGGTGATGTGTTTTCAGGCAGAGACTATTTCTGGACAATTGCAGGTGTACATTGTGGCCTTTTCTTTCAAAGCAGATCTTGTCTCATTCAAAGTCTAATTCCTGTTAAGACAACTATGCTCAGATGCCTCTGTATGTTTCCCCGGTCAGCTCCAATAAATGCTACCAGGTGCAGGACCGCCATAAGACCTTGTCTGAATTGATTTCCCTACTCAGTGTAGAAAGTGGGGCCACACACTGTTTATGGAAACCACGTTAGTAAGAATCTGAACTTCAGCTCAATCTCCTCCTAGACTTAAACCCTATTCAGGTGATGTGTTCTACCAGCCAATGATGTTATTTGCTAAGGACACATCGGGCACCCGCACAGCTTTCTAGGTTGCCCACAGGAGTACTGACAGCGGCAGAGGGGGGTGCGGAATGTGCTGTTTCCCTCCTCTCAGGATTGCTCTCAGATTGGACTATACAGAGTTCGATTACTGCCTCATCTCCTCCTCAGACGAGTTGGGGGTGGTAATCCAACCCTGGACAGTCCCGATCTATGAGCGTTCTGTCTCATTTTCTGTATACAAACAGGGGGGTGAGTAGCTGGAGGAAGGGGGGGTGGGAGAGGAGAGCACAGCTCACACTTCCTCCTGGCTCTCTCCTCCTATCCACTGCTGTTACTACTCTTGTAGCCAGTTCCCACCTGTAAGTGTTTTGTTTTTTTGGGAGGCGGGGGTTTGGGTGGTTGTATTTGGGGACACAACAAGGGAAGGGTAACAATTGTGCTTTGGATGAGAGGTTTTGTGTTTGTGGGTAAGTTGCGCTGGAAGTTGAGGGATTTGTGCTAGTAGCCTCACACCAGGTGAAGTGTGGTAACGTGTGTAAAGTTGTGCGTTTTCCTGCTCCACACAAACATGCGCTTCCTTTTGCAATCGTGTGGGTGCCATTATTTCCTAATGGTACCCCCACACATCTAGCAAATGCACATGCGTTTGTCTCTGCTTAATGTATGGTACTGCACCAATATGCGTTTTGGTGCGGCACGATTTTAAAAATCATGCTGCCACTATTTTTCTGTGTTTCACATACATAGAGGGGCCCGTTAAAAAAAATTAAAAATGCAGTGCAGGGGAATGCGCAAAAAGGTGCACACACTCAGGTGCTCCCCCTGGTGTGAATGAGCCCTCATTGTGGTGTGCCCCGAGATTTTGTACAGTTCTAAAGGATTCCTTGACTTAAAATAGGTTGAGAAACGCTGGTTTACAAAAACAGTGGGCGCCCTTGCTTTCTACACTTTAAATCTGTTAATTCCTGTGTTATAAAAGTTACTGCCTAACCTTGAGGTTTGACTGCAAGCATGTTTTTAAAAGAATATGATTACTTCATCTCCAACATTGGGGAGTACAACAAAAAACAATATTGGGACACAATAATGGGATGCAAAGGATAGCCATGATGAATTTTTTTTTGGAGTCCTCCATAATTTCAGATTACTATTGGAACAAGTGGACTGAGTCACTGAACATTAGCATTTTTGTGGGGGTACAGGAACAGCAGATGGCAGATACTGCCAATGTACAGCTTTTTGGTGTTACTGGGACAGGGTCTCCACTTCTTCCTGATTTTGATTGGCTACAACAGCTACTTGCCTTGTTTTCATGTTGTCTGTTATGGTTCATCAAAAACAAAGGAATGACTAAATACAGTGGGGTGCTGTCTATCATTTGCCCATCAGAAATGGCTGTCAAGATTTGCAGTTTTTAAAGGTCAGGTTAGTGAGAGACGATGGAAGATGCTTGCAGCAGGAAATTTATACTCCGTTTTAGGCTAGAAAACTTGGGGGGGGGGGGGGGGGGGTCGGGAATAAAAATACAACATCATGATTTAATATGAATGCTTCCTAGGAGTTTAATGTTAATTGACATTAATGTTTAACTTGGTTCTTTTATATGTTAATACTGTTGAGGTGTTGTGTGATCATTTTCCTACAGGACAGAATTTATTTGTATTATAAACTTGCTTTTTTTATATTTGAAGTTTGTTTTTCTTCTGTATACCTTTTGTGCCTTTTATCCAGAGATGTAAAGTGTTTTTTTTTGTTTGTTTGTTTTAAATTGTCATTTGTATAACTGCATGACAGTTATAGCTTACCTCAAAAAATACAACAGAAAAGTACAGATCGTACATGTAGTACCATACAAAGGTTTATAGACACTGAAATGCTGTAAAGCAGGTGTGATTTAAAAAATTAAGCCAGGAATAGTTTTCATTAATCAAGAAACACAAAAAAAAGTCTTCAACTAAAAAACCTGCCCTTTTGTTAGAACCAGATATTTCAAATGTTGACCAAAAAATTCAGAACACCTGCTGCTATTTCTTTGCATCCAGCCCTTGTGGTTTGGTGTTTAGGTGAGTCCTTTTGCTTTGGTCACAACTCTTTTAGAAAGACCTCTTCTGATGAGACATCTACGCACTAAATAAATATAAATAAGCAGCGCTGTGTCAAACACCTATTGCATATGTGTATAAGGCCCCTTTCACACATGTTGTCCGATCAGGTCAGCCTGTCCCATTTTTCTGGCAGACCTGATCGGACGCTCCAGTCACCTCTTTGGAGCGACGTATGTCCGCGGTGACATGTCCACTGAAATCTGCCGCTATCTGGTCCGCTAAATCCAGATGGATGGAGAACCTATTTTCCATCTGTCTGGCGGATTGGATCTGATGAAAACGGACAGGCGGATCCGTTTTTCATCCAATCTCTCAGGGCAGCGGGGCTCTAACAGGTCCGTCTCAGCACAGTGAGCGGAGACATGCCTGTCATCTGCCTGCTCAACAGATCAATCCCACGCTGAAACAATTGCTGCTAAACATCAATAGTGTTGTTCACCACACCATGTGTGCCTATAGACTCAAACAATGTAGTGCAAAAAAACGTTAACAAAACAAAAATTGGCCAACATTGTCCAAATATCACAATCCTTCCTTGATATCAAAATAGTGTACAATCTTCTAAAATCTTCCAGTGCTTCTTATGCTTTAAGCAATATACACTATATTACCAAAAGTATTGTGACACCTGCCTTTACACGCACATAAACTTTAATGGCATCCCAGTCTTAGTCCGTAGGGTTCAATATTGAGTTGGCCCACTCTTTGCAGCTATAACAGCTTTAACTCTTCTGGGAATGCTGTGCACAATGTTTAGGAGTGTGTCTATGGGAATGTTTAACCATTCTTCCAGAAGCTCATTTGTGAGGTCAGGCACTGATGTAGATGAGAAGGCCTGGCTCGCAGTCTCCGCTCTAATTTGTCCCAAAGGTGTTCTATCGGGTTGAGGTCAGGACTCTGTGCAGGCCAGTCAAGTGCCTCCACCCTAAACTCACTCATACATGTCTTTGGACCTTGCTTTTTGTACTTGTGCGCAGTCATGTTGGAAGAGGAAGGTCAGTTTGGGGTGGAGGAACTTGACTGGCCTGCAGGCAGTTTAAAGTATCTCTTATCACTATAATGGTTGAGTGTGTCTTAGCTGCTCACCTCCTTAAGTGGACCCCAAAAGATATATTCTCTCTAGGTCACACAGGCTTATAGGGTTTGATCTACCTTCTTTCTGCCTCAACTTGACAATTATATATCCAGCCATATGCAAATAGAAATGGGACCAATAGTGCATACCACTAAAAGTGCAAACCACTTTTTTAACCACTTGACCACTGGGCACTTAAACCCCCTTAAAAAACAGACCAATTTTCAGCTTTCAGTGCTCTCACAATTTGAATGACAATTACTGCAACACTGTACCCATATGCAATTTTCGTCCTTTTTTTCACACAAATAGAGCTTTCTTTTGGTGGTATCACCTCTGTGTTGATCACCTCTGTGTTTTTTATTTCTTGTGCTATAAATGAAAAAAGACCGAAAATTTTGTTAAAAAAATGCATTTTTCTTCATTTCTATTAAACATTTTTGCAAATAAGTAATTTTTCTTCATAAATTTGGCCAAAAATGTATATTGCTACATATCTTTGGTAAAAAATAACCCAAATTTAGTGGATATTATTTAGTCTGTGTGAAAGTTATAAGGTCTACAAGCTATGGTGCCAACCACTGAAAATGTATCAATTTGATCACACCTGATGTACTGACGGCCTATCTAATTTCTTGAGACCCTAACAAGCCAGTAAAGTACAAATACCCCCCAAATGACCCCTTTTTGGAAAGTAGACATTCCAAGGTAGTTAGTACGAGGCACAGTTAGTTTTTTGAAGTTGTCATTTTTTCCCACAATTCTTTGCAAAATTAAGATTTTTTTTTTTTTTTTTTTTCACACCAAATTGTCAATATAACCGGGTATTTCTCTCACATGGCATGTACATTCCACAAATGAAAGCCCAAAATATATTATGCTGCTCCTCCTGAGTATGGCGATACCTCATGTGTGAGACTTTTACACAGCCTAGCCACATACAGAGGCCCAACATTGAAGTAGCCCCTTAAGGCGTTATAGGAGCATAAACTACACATCTAATTTCTCAACCACCTATTACAATTTTGAAGGCCCTGGAGCACTAGGACAATAGAAACGCCCATAAGGTCACCCCATTTTGGAAAGCAAACACCCCAATGTATAATCTATGAGGCATAATGAGTCTTTTGAACGGTTCATTTTTTCCAGAAGTTTTTGGAAAATGTGGAAAAAAATGAAAACGCATTTTTTTTTTTTTTACACAAAGTTGTCCATTTATAAGATATTTCCAACACATAGCAAAAATGACACCCCAAAATATATTCTGATATTCCTCCTTAGTATGGCGATACCACATGTGTGAGACTTTTACACAGCCTGGCCACATAGAGGCCCAACATCCAAGAAGCACCATCAGGTGTTCTAGGGACATAAATTACGCATCCAATTTACTTACAATCTATCACATTTTTGAAGGCCCTTCATATTTCTAACACAGCATGTACATACCAAGAATTACACCCTAAAATACATTCTGCTGAGTAAAGGGTAAACAAAAGATTACCTGTGGTTTTAGTAGTGCAATTGTCCACAGGAGGAGAGCCCTGATGCAGGCAGGGACGTGGTCAGCGACAGTGAATGGAATTGTCCAGGCAGTAGGCAGGAATATTGTCCATAGTCAGTACAGGCAGGGATACTGTCCATATACAGTCCAGGGTCAGTGCAAGTAGAGACGTTGCCAGCAGTGCCAAAATATTGGTCTTGGTAGTAAGCAGGCCAGGAAAGAATGGGGACAGGGGTAGAGGCTTCTCCCACCTAAATCTCTTTGAAGCCTCCGAGTCTCCAGACCCTAATCCGGGAATGAGAAAACTAAAAAATTAGTTTTCTTCATCCAGAAAAACAATTCTGGAGCCCCTCACATATGTGAGACCCCTGTGTTCCCACTAGCATAGCAGGGTAAAAGATCAATCCAAGAGGCGAGCAAAAAATGTGGTAAAACAGTCCAGGGTCAGTTCCAGAACAGGCAGAGGTAGCTACAGTTTAGCGTTAGGCAGAAGCGTGGTCGTATAACAGGCCAGGGTCAGTTCCGGAGAAGGCAGAAGTATGTTTAGCGTTAGGCAGAAGCTTGGTCGTATAACAGGCCAGGGTCGGTTCCGGAGAAGGCAGAGGTATGTTTAGCGTTAGGCAGAAGCTTGGTCGTATAACAGGCCAGGGTCAGTTCCGGAGAAGGCAGAGGTATGTACAGTTCAGTGCAGTGGCATAAGGGGTGTGGAGGAAAATGACAGGAAATGAGAATTACATTCACCATACTTCCCTAATAATGTAGAGAAGTATGGTAACGGCGGAAACATTCACCTATACAGAGGCCTGGTTGGGAAGGACAATCAGGACAATAATACATGGTGACTCTTCTAATTCCTTCTCTGGAGCACACCCGGCATTTCTTCTGACGTCTGTGGCCTGTTTCACGGGGAGTGATTTTGGCAGGAAAGTGGCGCTCGTGGAGTCTGCTCACGAAATCAGAGCGAATAGTTGCTGGTGGGCTTTCAGGGTACAAAAGGGCGGAAATAACTTCTTCTTGGTAGTGCAGATAGGATACAGGGTTCTCTGTAGATTTTTGGTAAATAACATAAGTGTTATACATGGCCAAACTGAAAAAATGGACATTTTTAAACCAGTGGCAGGATTTTCTTGTGGGAAGGTAGGGTTCAATCATCTGATCGTTGAAGTCCACTTCCCCCATAAACAAATTATAGTCATAAACACAAGCTGGTTTCTGGACTGGGCCATTTCTTCTGGAGACTTCCACGTAAGTGTCATTATGAATTGTCGTCAGCATGTGGACGTTTTGTCTGTCCCTCCACTTGACAGCCAATAGCTCCTGGTTCCGCAAAGATGCCGTCTCCCCTCCTCATAGCCTTTCATTGACGAGTTTTTGCGGGAAGCCCTTTCTATTGGCTCTTACTGTACCACATGTTGTGGAAGAGGGGCAAGCTAGTATAAAAATTATCCACGTAAAGATGGTATCCCTTTCCAAGGAGTGGATAGACAAGCTCCCAGACCACTCTTCCGCTGGCTCCGATGTACTCTGGGCATTCAGGGGGATGTAGTTGGGAGTCCTTCCCTTCGTACACCAGGAAGCCGTAGATGTACCCCGTGGCTCAGGCACAATGTATATACAGTTTAACCCCATATCAGACCCTTTTGCTGGGGATAAACTGTTTGATGCCCAGCCTGCCTGAGAATTTTACAAGGGACTCATCCACTGAAATATTCTGTTCGTGGGTATATAACTGAGGAAATTTTTCAGAGAGATAATTTAGGAGTGGCCGAATTTTAAATAGTTTGTCAAAAGCTGGGTCATTTTGGGGAGGGCACTGGGTGTTGTCATTGTAATGGAGGAACCGCATAATCATTAGGTATCTGGATCTTGGCATAAGAGATGAGAAGAGTGGCATGTGGTGGATGGGTTTGGTAGACCAATAGGAGTACAATTTTGTTTTTTTTGTTTTTTGCAAGTCCCATAGCAAAAGTTAGGCCTAAGAAAATGTTGAATTCCTCTACGGTTAGTTCTCCCCACTCAAAGGGATGGGCGTAACTAGAGCCAGGGTTGCTTACTATGTGCTGCTGTGCGTAGAGGTTGCACTGGGCCACAATGGACAATAGTAAGTCTTCGGTGAAAATCAAATGAAAAAAAATCAAGCATGGCAAAATCATTGGTGTTCACCTGGACACCTGGCTGTGCAGTGAAAGGGGGGATATTTGCTGCTCCAGAATTAGGGGGAAGCCACAGGGGGTTTTGAAGGGCATGGGGAAGGCTGGCATGGCCCCTATCCCTTTGGGGCTGAGATGACACCCTACTGGTGCCTGGCTTTTGTTGTAGTGGCTCTGCTCTCGAGGTGGACAGCACTGCGCTGCTGGTAGTAGGCTGCTGCTTCACACCAGAACGCCTTTTCACAGGCACACATTCCTCTTCCAATTCTGTATCAGACACGCTGCTTGTAACGGGTTCATAGGCTGAATCGGACTGAGACTCAGAGCGCTCCCCGCTACTCACATCCGTCATGCTTAGACGCTGGTAGGCCTCCTCGCTAGTAAAATATTTTTTTGCCATACTGGTGGCTGGTGAGGCTGCACTACAGAGCACTGTGGTGGCACTGCAGTGGCACAGGTGGCATTGATGGGCTCTGGTGGCACTGATTAGCGCACAGGTGGCACTGATGTGGCACTGCAGTTGGGCAGATGAGCACTGATGGACACAGGTGGCACTGGTGTGGCACAGATGGCACTGTTGTGGCACTATTGGGCACTGCTAAATAAAAGGAAACTCACAGTTTGGCACACGATCGCTCTCCTCTCACGCTGCATCGGTGTGAGGAGAGGAGAGCGATGAACCTCTGATGACCCTGCATCACTGTCTTTGTTGACATTTGTGATTGCTCCGTCACATTGGCCCTTTACCGCGATCCGTGTTGCGCCGGGTCAGAGCACGGATGTTCCCGTGTGCGCGCCCCGGGGGGGCGCGGGAACGATTCTCCGGGAGGACGTCACCATACGCCCTCCCAGAGTTAACAAACTGCCCTGTAGCAGTCATTCGGCTATGGGCCTGTTACTAAGTGGTTAAAAACCTCCTAAGATACTCCACTCACATTAAAAGAGCACCAACAGTGCTATATTATGCACATAAACAGAACATATCAATATGGCCAAACGTTTATAATCAGGACACATTAATATTACGACTCCTTGCAGCGTGCCTCTGACCCTCCCTCACCGGATGCAAGTATACCCTGGGGTGGTTTGCCCTCTGGGGTTCTCCTCCTCCCCTCCAGATCTGTGTCTTATACTACCCCCTCTCTCCGCTAATATATCTTCTGGGGTGAATTGGTGTGGGGTTGACTACCCTGTTACCCTAGTCTCCTCAGGCTCCAAGTGTCACAGGGTGTAGCTGATGAGACTATGGGTTGTATGTGCTTGGCTGCTGTTTCCCCTCACTGGTGGCTCTTACCTGTATCGCCAGACGCGTGACCCCCTGGCCTAAGGGGTCTGCTGGTCAGCACTGCTGCATGGGTCCCTTCCTCTGTTGATTTGAGAACCTAGAGGCTGTGTGGGCCATGCGGGGAAAGTATTGAAACCCAGCACCCTTTGAATGGGCTTGGGTTAATCAATGGTAGGGGATGGGGATGTTTCTCTTATTAATGTGGGGTGCACCACTCAGAAGTAAAAGGCTGATCCTCTAGTTTCAATCATTGCTGTTTCCAGTCTTGAGTCCTTTAGAACCACTAAGGTCACAAAACCTTTCCCATTGTAACTGCTGCTCCAATCCTTTCTATGAAGATTTGAAACACCCTAATATGCTGCTATGCCGCTTTTTTTTAGCCTTGTACCCATTTAGAGAAGATTTTGTACAAAAGATGTCTACTTCAACTGTATGCTCAGCAGTGTATCTTAGCAAAGTGAAGCATGCACCTCTTTTTAAAAGGATAGTTCACCTTTACAAAAAAACCTGCCTATGTAGGTAAGGGATCTTTGTAGATTAAAACAAACTGTGCAACTCTGACTAAAGATGAATAATACCCTTACGATAGGTGTAGGCCATTTACATACCTTGTAAAGCCTGACTGGAATACTCCCGGGATGTTGCTAAGTGAGGCCTAGTCGTCACCGCTCACCTCCACCATCAAAGGAGTGAGCTCTTTCTCTGATTTAAACCCCCTCACATGCTCTTTCTCTCCCCTGATGCAGTAGCTCTGAGCTCAGCATTTGAGAGCTCATTGATGGTAAAGGTGAGCAATGACGACTAGGCCTCACGTAGCAATGTCCTGGGAGTACTTAGCAACATCCTGGGAGTATTCTAGTCAGACTTCATAAGGTATGTAAATAGCCTACACCGATAGTAAGGGCTTTATTCATCTTCAGTCAGAGCTGCAAAGTTTGTTTTTATCTACAAATGCCCTTTATCTGCATAGGCGGTTTTGTGGTAAAGGTGAACTATCCCTTTAAGGACCCAGCCCAAAAGAAGGAAGCCTACTCTAGAACTGTTTTTGCTGGCGAGACCTGCTTTTCACCCCTAAGACACCTTAAAGAAAGGTCTGTTGGGGAGGGTTCTTGACTTCTCTCATATGCAGGTCCTGTCAGTATACATGTGTAAAAAATGACATAAAAACAAACAAAGGCGCCTCTAAGTGCAGAAGATAAACAATTTTAATACCCCAAATGGGTTAAAAACACTTACAAAATGGAAGTAAAAAGCAGGCACATCGTGGGTAAGGCTGCATTGGAAGAGGTCACAATCAGGGGAAGCCTCCAGGAGGATGGATGTAGTCACTGTCAGCAGCGATGTAAAACACAGGGAACAGCTGTGGAGCCGGCGTCGTCAGCGTGTGAGGGCTGCGAACCCGGAAGTGATGTCATCCGCTGGGTGGCTCTGTGACCAGCCTGAACCGCAAACGAAAGGCCGGAGAGGGGATGTGATGTCATCAGTGAGGGACGCGTTTCAGAACCGTCATTCGTTCCTTTCTCAACCTCGGATTGCACTGATGGCTGGGGAGGATATATACAGACACACTGGCAGTGGATTGGCCGGGGGGTGGGGACAACTAGATTAAATAAGCACACTGGCAGTGGATTGGCCGGGGGGAGGGGACAACAAGGTTAAATAACAATAGGTCTAGTGGATACATGTGAATAAAGACACACACCTGCAATAACATGCTGAGAACCAAAAAGAACAATAGAAGAAAATAAAACCAAGGATGGTGATATTAAGGATTAAAAACGATCTGTATCACAATCAGAATGCCCAATGTATGGGTCTGACAGATCGCAAGGAATGTTGCACATAATGAATTGTCCACAAATGGGTAACAAGAAAAGAGGGGGGGGGGAAGGAAAAAAGGGGGACCATGCATAACATTAGTCATATTAAAATGTATAAATATATATAAATATACATAGAAAAATATATATAAATAAATATAAATGCCATAGATTCGAATGAAAGAAAGTATATGAAAATAAAAATAAAAAATAAAGAATCTATGTAAAAAATATGTTAAAAAATATATGTATATATAAATTGGTAATAATAAACCATCTTATTATTATTAAAAGTGGGGGAGGAGGGGGAAAAAATTGGATAAGTATGGTAAAAAGATGTATTATCAAGGTATGGCAATAACTTCGGTAAAAAATGTGTATAGTCAAAGTATAGCACTAACTTCGAAGTCCTCATTTAACCCTCCAGGGGCTAAAACATTTAATAAAAATATCCAGTACATTTCTCTATGGCATAGTCGTCGGTAGCGTTCAGCAGGGGGGAGATCTTTTGACATCGCCTCAATAACCCATACTCTGAGACCGCTAGTGGATTTATCATGGAAGTGTAGATAATGTTTGGGGACACTGTGATTATCTAGTCCGCCTTCAATAAAGCGACGGTGTTCACCAAACCGTTTCCGTAGTGGCCGGATGGTGCGCCCTACATAAAATAAACCACAGGGACAAGTAAGGCAATATATGACATGGTCAGAAGAACATGTGTGGAAGCCCTTTATTGGATATGTTTTGCCTTTGACGTGAAAGTCTTTCTGGCCATGTGTCACAAACCGACAGGTCTTGCAGAGGGGTTTGCGGCACTGATACATCCCAGAAATAGCCAGGAAGGTGGGCATATGGTGACCAGGAGGTGGAGGTCTAGCCCTGAGTTTGCTGGTCGCTACCTTGCTCTTAATATTGGGTGCCTTCCTATAGGCAAATTGAGGTCGATTTGACAGAGTGGAGACTAGATGTTCGTCTTGTAGTAGAAGGGGCCAGTGTTTTTTAACAATATTTTCCATTTGTTTGTGTTGGGTATGGAATTGAGTAATGAATCGTGGATTACTATTGTCAGTGTTATGACGTGGATGAGAATATTCAGTAGGCGGTTTACTCTTATATTTTTGATACGCTGTATCCACAAGATCAACGGGAAATCCCTTTTCAAGAAATTTTTCTTTTAGGATAAGACCTTCAGTGTCATAATCACTCTGTAATGTACAGTTCTTATTAAGCCTACAGAACTGGCTTTTAGGTACGTTATTTAACCAAAGAGGGTGGTGGCAGCTTTTATAGTGAAGGAAGGAATTTCCAGCTGTTGGTTTGGTGAAGTTTTTGGCGTGTATCTCCTTACCTATCCAAAACAGTTCGAGGTCTAA
Source organism: Lithobates septentrionalis (assembly GCA_037952835.1). Classification (NCBI taxonomy): domain Eukaryota; kingdom Metazoa; phylum Chordata; class Amphibia; order Anura; family Ranidae; genus Lithobates; species Lithobates septentrionalis. The sequence goes on from JBBDGP010003002.1 coordinate 420,127, forward strand.
AAAGGCTAGTTTGTTGGAGTCAATGACAGAGGTGAAGGTGAGGCCCATATTATTGGTGTTGCAGTATGTGACAAAGTCTGAAAATACTGATACGCTGCCATCCCAGATGATGATCACGTCATCTATATAGCGACCATAAAAAACAATATGGGAAAAAAACGGATTGTTGTTCCATATATATTGTTGCTCCCAGTGCCCCATGGTAAGATTCGCATATGAGGGAGCAAAGTGCGCCCCCATAGCTGTCCCCTGTAGCTGCAGATAGAAATTTTCTTCAAATTTAAAATAATTGTGCGTAAGACAAAAGGAAGTTGCCTCAACAATGAAGGAAGCTTGCCTAGGATTAAGCATAGGATCTTGGCAGAGAAAAAACTGTAGGGCATTGAGGCCTACTTCATGAGGTATAGATGTATAGAGAGATTGGACATCTAAAGAGGCCCAGTGGTAGTTTGTATCCCAGGAGTAGGTGGTTAAAGTTTCCAGTAGATGAACGCCATCTCTAATATGTGACTGGAGTGATTGGGCCAGTGGCTGGAGGAATTGATCTATGTACTGTGATAGTCCACTGCTAATGCTGTCCATAGAGGCCACAATCGGTCGCCCAGGTGGTGTCTTAAGGTCTTTGTGCACCTTGGGCAGATGGTAAAAGTAGGGAGTGAAATGTACTTCTTTGACTAAAAAGGAGGCCTCTTGTTGTGTGATGATGTTTTCCTTCAGTGCTTTTTCAACCAGAGAAGAAGCTTCGATGGTGAATACGGGTAAGGGATCTTTATTGAGTCTGATATATGTGTTGGTATCAGATAATAATCACATGGCTTCAGAGACATAATCAGCTCTATTCTGTATCACTATACCTCCCCCTTTGTCAGCACTCTTTATGACCAGTTTTCTATGTATATTTATATATATTTATACATTTTAATATGACTAATGTTATGCATGGTCCCCCTTTTTTCCTTTCCCCCCCCCCCTCCCCCCCCCCCTCTTTTCTTGTTACCCATTTGTGGACAATTCATTATGTGCAACATTCCTTGCGATCTGTCAGACCCATACATTGGGCATTCTGATTGTGATACAGATCGTTTTTAATCCTTAATATCACCATCCTTGGTTTTATTTTCTTCTATTGTTCTTTTTGGTTCTCAGCATGTTATTGCAGGTGTGTGTCTTTATTCACATGTATCCACTAGACCTATTGTTATTTAACCTTGTTGTCCCCTCCCCCCGGCCAATCCACTGCCAATGTGCTTATTTAATCTAGTTGTCCCCACCCCCCGGCCAATCCACTGCCAGTGTGTCTGTATATATCCTCCCCAGCCATCAGTGCAATCCGAGGTTGAGAAAGGAACGAATGACGGTTCTGAAACGCGTCCCTCACTGATGACATCACATCCCCTCTCCGGCCTTTCGTTTGCGGTTCAGGCTGGTCACAGAGCCACCCAGCGGATGACATCACTTCCGGGTTCGCAGCCCTCACACGCTGACGACGCCGGCTCCACAGCTGTTCCCTGTGTTTTACATCGCTGCTGACAGTGACTACATCCATCCTCCTGGAGGCTTCCCCTGATTGTGACCTCTTCCAATGCAGCCTTACCCACGATGTGCCTGCTTTTTACTTCCATTTTGTAAGTGTTTTTAACCCATTTGGGGTATTAAAATTGTTTATCTTCTGCACTTAGAGGCGCCTTTGTTTGTTTTTATGTCATTTTAGACCCTGCTTCAAGTCTTTTAAAGTCGCAGCCCTTTTTGCTGAAGATCATCATCCTTTCATCCCTTCCTACCCACACTTCTCCTGTTCATTTTTGGACTGCCGATCCTTAATAGAGACATTATTTGGACTACGCTAGTCCTGTGCGCCCTATATCACCTTTTATTTCCAGTGTTTTCATATGAAGCTAATTTTAGGTTGACGCACGGACTCCTGCATTTAACATTACATTGTTGGTCTCTTTGTATATATATATCCTGTGGTATATGCCACCTGCATACATGTGTTTCCCATATGCATATTTTTCGTTTATGTATGTTATTTTATTACACAGCAATTTTTAAATAATTCCACTATTTACTTATTTTCCTTTTTATTTTCATTTTATTTTTCATTTCTTTTTTTCTTTTTGTCGGTTTTCCACCCATTTCCCTTCCTGAGTCATGGATTTTCTGTCCGAAATAGATTCCTTAAAATATTCCAAAATAAATGATATTTTAGCAATGATACCCATAGGTTTTTTCATACCTACACCACAATTTTCCCATGTAGAATATAAATCTCTCTGTTCACTATTCCGAAAATTAGAAAGAATGGTCATCTCTGCTAACCAGCAGTGGTGGGATGAATTTTTTCTCCTCAAATATCTGTCTGCCCACATTACCCCTAGAGGCCTAAGAATTTTAAAAACATGCTCTTTCCTAGACTCAGAGTCACAGAGAGAATGGTCCTCCATATCTGAATTCTGCACAAATAAATGGATCAGAATTATCGCTGCACAGAGACATATCAAATATGAACAATGTCTCCACCAAATAAAAACAGTATTCTCCCACATTACAGATCTTACCACCCACTTACCTTCCTCATGGTTGTCTACCTTAACCAATCTCTCCCACAAGAAAGAAGACTCCCTGATCAAACAAAAATTGGGGAAATTTAGCAGAGACTTGAAAGACTATAGCAGTAACAACGTCTTTTCCTGGAAACGCAAATCCGTTCCCAGTCTCCCATCCCTCATGGATATCAATCCGTTTGCTCCCATTGTCCCTCGTAAAGTATTCCCCTCCAAGAAAATAATAACTTCCAACACAGCAGCTGCTCGTGGAGGGAGTTTGCAAAATAAGGCATCCACGATACCATCTCCTACTGACAGTCCCACTCTTGTCCAGCCTACACAGGTGACACAAGTAACCCCCACCCCCACTTCCACTGCACTTAACATCCCCATTGTCCTTCCTTGTTCTACAACTACTCCAGATAGCCAACAGAGTATTGGCAATACTGTCAATAACACATGTGTTCCACCTACAACATCCCCTGTCCCATTGTTATCCTTTGGTTCAAACCCCTCACTTATCACACCTCTGGCAACCACTCCCACCTCAGAATCCACTGCGGTCCCTTTTTTAGTGTTCGATCTCCCTCGGACAAAACCACAAAAAAGAAAACACACAGAAGAGGATGTCGAGGCAGAGGCAATAAGCAACACTCCAGATCCCAGCAAAAAGAGAGTACTGTTAAAATCTTTAACCTCTCCTCCCATGTCCTAACTAATGACGAAATCTCCTTACTTAGTCGAGGTTTAAACTTTGCTCCATCTGCTGCTCCTAATCCCTTCCTTCTTTTCAAAGATTTGAATAAATTTGTCCGTCTTCTTACCTTAAAAAGATTTTTCAACATCCAATCCAATAAACACCGTTCACATGCTGACTCTAACATAATTGAAGTGTCCCATAATACCACTGAGGCTCATACTGACAGTGATGCCCTCTCCATTTTAGAAGAACTGTACAACCATTCCCCCATCTTATCCTCTCCTTCAGCAGATCACGATAATGATCTTCTACTATACACGCAACATCTGATAACTTCTCCACCCATCCAAAATACCACATTCAAACCTACATCAGTCTTTTACCCAACCCAGTCCAAAGGCTCATGTATCGATGCGTTTTATCGCATCATCCATACAGAAATACAGGAGTTGTGTAATAACAATAAAAATAAGAATAAAAATTCCATCTCCAATCTCACCCATCATGAACAAAGAGCTCTTGACACACTCACCAATAATTTAGAACTGGTCATAAAGAGTGCTGACAAAGGGGGAGGTATAGTGATACAGAATAGAGCTGATTATGTCTCTGAAGCCATGCGATTATTATCTGATACCAACACATATATCAGACTCAATAAAGATCCCTTACCCGTATTCACCATCGAAGCTTCTTCTCTGGTTGAAAAAGCACTGAAGGAAAACATCATCACACAACAAGAGGCCTCCTTTTTAGTCAAAGAAGTACATTTCACTCCCTACTTTTACCATCTGCCCAAGGTGCACAAAGACCTTAAGACACCACCTGGGCGACCGATTGTGGCCTCTATGGACAGCATTAGCAGTGGACTATCACAGTACATAGATCAATTCCTCCAGCCACTGGCCCAATCACTCCAGTCACATATTAGAGATGGCGTTCATCTACTGGAAACTTTAACCACCTACTCCTGGGATACAAACTACCACTGGGCCTCTTTAGATGTCCAATCTCTCTATACATCTATACCTCATGAAGTAGGCCTCAATGCCCTACAGTTTTTTCTCTGCCAAGATCCTATGCTTAATCCTAGGCAAGCTTCCTTCATTGTTGAGGCAACTTCCTTTTGTCTTACGCACAATTATTTTAAATTTGAAGAAAATTTCTATCTGCAGCTACAGGGGACAGCTATGGGGGCGCACTTTGCTCCCTCATATGCGAATCTTACCATGGGGCACTGGGAGCAACAATATATATGGAACAACAATCCGTTTTTTTCCCATATTGTTTTTTATGGTCGCTATATAGATGACGTGATCATCATCTGGGATGGCAGCGTATCAGTATTTTCAGACTTTGTCACATACTGCAACACCAATAATATGGGCCTCACCTTCACCTCTGTCATTGACTCCAACAAACTAGCCTTTTTAGACCTCGAACTGTTTTGGATAGGTAAGGAGATACACGCCAAAAACTTCACCAAACCAACAGCTGGAAATTCCTTCCTTCACTATAAAAGCTGCCACCACCCTCTTTGCTTAAATAACGTACCTAAAAGCCAGTTCTGTAGGCTTAATAAGAACTGTACATTACAGAGTGATTATGACACTGAAGGTCTTATCCTAAAAGAAAAATTTCTTGAAAAGGGATTTCCCGTTGATCTTGTGGATACAGCGTATCAAAAATATAAGAGTAAACCGCCTACTGAATATTCTCATTCACGTCATAACACTGACAATAGTAATCCACGATTCATTACTCAATTCCATACCCAACACAAACAAATGGAAAATATTGTTAAAAAACACTGGCCCCTTCTACTACAAGACGAACATCTAGTCTCCACTCTGTCAAATAGACCTCAATTTGCCTATAGGAAGGCACCCAATATTAAGAGCAAGGTAGCGACCAGCAAACTCAGGGCTAGACCTCCACCTCCTGGTCACCATATGCCCACCTTCCTGGCTATTTCTGGGATGTATCAGTGCCGCAAACCACTCTGCAAGACCTGTCGGTTTGTGACACATGGCCAGAAAGACTTTCACGTCAAAGGCAAAACATATCCAATAAAGGGCTTCCACACATGTTCTTCTGACCATGTCATATATTGCCTTACTTGTCCCTGTGGTTTATTTTATGTAGGGCGCACCATCCGGCCACTACGGAAACGGTTTGGTGAACACCGTCGCTTTATTGAAGGCGGACTAGATAATCACAGTGTCCCCAAACATTATCTACACTTCCATGATAAATCCACTAGCGGTCTCAGAGTATGGGTTATTGAGGCGATGTCAAAAGATCTCCCCCCTGCTGAACGCTACCGACGACTATGCCATAGAGAAATGTACTGGATGTTTTTATTAAATGTTTTAGCCCCTGGAGGGTTAAATGAGGACTTCGAAGTTAGTGCTATACTTTGACTATACACATTTTTTACCGAAGTTATTGCCATACCTTGATAATACATCTTTTTACCATACTTATCCAATTTTTTCCCCCTCCTCCCCCACTTTTAATAATAATAAGATGGTTTATTATTACCAATTTATATATACATATATTTTTTAACATATTTTTTACATAGATTCTTTATTTTTTATTTTTATTTTCATATACTTTCTTTCATTCGAATCTATGGCATTTATATTTATTTATATATATTTTTCTATGTATATTTATATATATTTATACATTTTAATATGACTAATGTTATGCATGGTCCCCCTTTTTTCCTTCCCCCCCCCCTCCCCCCCCCCTCTTTTCTTGTTACCCATTTGTGGACAATTCATTATGTGCAACATTCCTTGCGATCTGTCAGACCCATACATTGGGCATTCTGATTGTGATACAGATCGTTTTTAATCCTTAATATCACCATCCTTAGTTTTATTTTCTTCTATTGTTCTTTTTGGTTCTCAGCATGTTATTGCAGGTGTGTGTCTTTATTCACATGTATCCACTAGACCTATTGTTATTTAACCTTGTTGTCCCCTCCCCCCGGCCAATCCACTGCCAGTGTGCTTATTTAATCTAGTTGTCCCCACCCCCCGGCCAATCCACTGCCAGTGTGTCTGTATATATCCTCCCCAGCCATCAGTGCAATCCGAGGTTGAGAAAGGAACGAATGACGGTTCTGAAACGCGTCCCTCACTGATGACATCACATCCCCTCTCCGGCCTTTCGTTTGCGGTTCAGGCTGGTCACAGAGCCACCCAGCGGATGACATCACTTCCGGGTTTGCAGCCCTCACACGCTGACGACGCCGGCTCCACAGCTGTTCCCTGTGTTTTACATCGCTGCTGACAGTGACTACATCCATCCTCCTGGGGGCTTCCCCTGATTGTGACCTCTTCCAATGCAGCCTTACCCACGATGTGCCTGCTTTTTACTTCCATTTTGTAAGTGTTTTTAACCCATTTGGGGTATTAAAATTGTTTATCTTCTGCACTTAGAGGCGCCTTTGTTTGTTTTTATGTCATTTTAGACCCTGCTTCAAGTCTTTTAAAGTCGCAGCCCTTTTTGCTGAAGATCATCATCCTTTCATCCCTTCCTACCCACACTTCTCCTGTTCATTTTTGGACTGCCGATCCTTAATAGAGACATTATTTGGACTACGCTAGTCCTGTGCGCCCTATATCACCTTTTATTTCCAGTATACATGTGTAGGACACTTTGGTTAGTGCTTGGCTACGGAACACTTCTATAACAAGGCCTGATCCCTATCTCAAGAAAATGTTGCTGGATCTGCTCTAATCTACTACCATTTTCCAGAATGCGGATGGTGGCAAAAGCACCTTGGCAGAAGTCGTCTTAGGAACAGACATCTCCCTTTTTATTTGTTATTGCCTCGTCTTACCCCAAAGCTTGTTTATCAGTCCACCTGCAAGATCTGGGGCTCAAACTCTGCCAAATCCTCAGCCTTCTTTAGCTTAAAGGTCCACCCCTGCTTTCCAGTGCGGAAGTCTGTTGCGATTCTCTTCACAAGTTCAGGTGCAAGTTTTTACCTAAAATCGCACCTGAACTGTACCCAAAAACGCACAGGACCCTTTTTAAAACTGCACCGCTGCCGCCCGCACATGTATGAACCGGCCCAATTGAAAGCCGGTCAGATTAACATGTTTATGCGAATTGGATGCCATTAAAAACGCATCCCCATATTCCTTGACCCCCTCCATGCACGTAAAGTGGTGTGCATGGAGGGCAGGACTGGCGATAGAAAAATATGGGCACAATGAAGTCTCACCCAACGCTCCAATTTGGCTAAATCCGAATATTCCCCACTTTTATAAAATGCTTAACCCATATGCATGGACCAAACACGGTGTCAAACTAATATCACAGATAATTTCAAACAACACGCTGATCCCTTTGTCCCAACTTTCACAGACGTATAATATACCAAATTATTACATATTCCGGTACCTGCAACTTTCTCATGCTTTTACCGCACAATTCCCGCGGTCCTCCTGCGTTGTTGTCCAGTCTGGGTTGGAAAAGACACTCCGCACTAGATGCGCCGAAAAACCAACCTCTCATCTTTATGAACACTTGATATTTGTGTCTCTCCAACCCATGGACAAACTGTGGTCCCGCTGGCAAAGGGACATTCCAACACTGGACAACGATGACTGGGATGATGTGTGGGATTTCCCCTTCAGCTCCCTGGTTTCATTAAGAGACAGACTAGTGCAATTTAAAATAGTGCATAGAGCATACTTTACACCATATAAACTTCATAAAATGAAACCTGAACACTCGGCGGAGTGCTGGAGGTGTCACACCTCACCGGGAGACTTTACACATATTTTTTGGACCTGCCCTATCATTTGGCGGTATTGGACTGAGGTGCTAGACATGATTAATCTGGTTGCCTCAGTTACAACGCCGGTGACGATGGAGGTGTGCCTTCTGGGCCTGGTGGGGACAATGGTGCCAACAGTGGCGAAAAGAACCTTGATTGGGCTGTTGCTCTTTTATGCCCGGAAAAACATTGCTATGCACTGGAAAAAACCTACGGTACCTTCCTTAGCCCAATGGAAGCGTCTCATAAATGAGAGTCTTCCATTATACAAAGACACATATATAAATAGAGGATGTCCCCAGAAATATGACAAAATTTGGTGTGCCTGGATTGCTGAACCAACTACGGTTTGAAGGCTGAGGGAAGAGAATAATCAATAAGGTATACATATAATCATATCAATAAAAACATATCCAATTGTGCCTAAGAAGGAGAGTGGAGGATACTATGCATGACTAAGATATAACAAACTTTAAAAAAGGGGAAAGAGACACCAGTAATCCTAGTTGCCTTGCAGCACTCCGAATAAAAACGCACATGAAGCCATAAATGACTTGAAACTTATTAAGCATACAGACAACTGATAAACACTGATGTTTATGTAAGATTTTGTTATCTTTATTTTTCTTTGTTTGTTTGTCCAAAAATACAATAAAAAAGATTTTACAAAAAAAAAAAAAAACGCATCCAATTTGCATATATGTGAACCAAGCCTTACAGTTGGAACCTGCTTTGTCAGACAATGCTGCCCGGACGTTACCATTGTTCTGATGGGATCTTGAATCTTCAGTACTTGGAGCTGGAACTAACTCACCTATTGGCGTATCTGGGTCAAACTCCAGACTCAGCTCAGCCCAGAGTTACTTCCACATGAGAAACTTCAGACCCTTCAATCACAGATTTGAGATCTGCATTCAAGGAGTTGTGCAACCTCTACAATGCAACATTCTGTTGTTTTGGGATATGTCAATCAAGTCCTTGGACAGACAGGTTTGTTTTGCACTGAGGATAAGGTTGTCTGAACCTGTTGATTCAAGAATTTTGCTCTGGAACTGGGGAAGACTGGGCAGGGGGCTTGATTGTCATAGGACTATCATCTTCTGATCAACATCTTGGAAATGATGGTGATTTGGCTGGCTCAGCTCTCGCCTGAAACCTCTCTTGCCTGCTTTGCTATAGTGAGATGTGATCCTTGTTGTGGAGTGATCCAAGAGGATGTGGCATGCCAATCTAGGAAGAATCTGACATACTCCTTGGACTAAAGGCAAGTCCCATTTGCACTACAAGTACATTTGGAAGTAAAGTCGCTGTAGATCTGAGGGGGACATGCAAGGAAAATAAAAAAACAGCATTTTTGCCTGCACATGATTGGATGATGGAAATCATCAGAGCTTTCCCTCATTTTAGACCTATAGCGACTGCACTTCCAAGTGCACTTGCAGTGCAGAGTGGATTTGGCTTTAGTAAATAAACCCCATTGTCTCAAATACCAATTTTACCATCCTGCTTCACAGTTACTGGCTTTAATGCTGTGGATGGTAAATCTGAGATTTTGAGAGATGGGCCTTCCTATGGTGCTGAGAGCTAAGAAGGCTACTCCCTGCAAAGGCCCATCAGCAGACATACTTGGTGTGAGTCACAAGCTTCCTAGGAGTTTCTCAGTGGGACGTTTGTCACCATGCAGCTATTACTACTTGGCCTAATATAAAGCAAGCTAGCACAAATTTGTGATTTACCCACAAAAAGTACAGGTACTAATATACTTAAACGTGCAGCGCTTAAATTACGAACACACACAACTTGCATTCTTCTACTGGTGCAATAATAAATTAACCCACTTAATATGCACACAAATGAAAAACAGTTGTAATACACATTTAAAAAAAAGACCTATATTTGTGTGACAAATGTCAAAGCATTAAAGTGGTTGTAAACTCAAATGCCCAAAATTGATTCAACCTCAGTGCTTTTGCTCCTTTACCATTGGCGCGTGTTTTTTTTATTTTTTTCCCCCTAATTGTAAATACCTTTTTTCTGTGCTCTGTTTTGTGGTCATGTGTCCTCCCTCCGCTCTCACGATCTAAGGCAGCTAGGCGGGAGAAGCGTTTCCCTTCTGAAGTATGTAAGAATACGTCAGAAGAGGAATCTGTGCTCTCTGACCTTGTGTCCACACAGCGCTGATTGATACCGCGCCAGTCCCATGTCTATATAAAAAAAAATATATAATCAAAATGAAGCAGAAACCGCTTATATATTTTTTTAATGTAACACTACACATACATATGTTTTTCAACCTATATGTTGATTAACCACTTGCTTACTGGGCTCATATACCCCCTTCCTGCCCAGGCCAATTTTCAGCTTTCAGCGCTGTCACTCTTTGAATGATAATTGCGCAGTCGTGCAACACTGTACCCATATGACATTTTTATCTTTTTTTTTTCACACAAATAGAGCTTTTTTTGGTGGTATTTAACCACTTCAGCCCCGGAAGAATTTACCCCCCTTACTGACCAGAGCACTTTTTGCGATTCGGCACTGCGTTGCTTTAACTGACAATTGCGTGGCCGTGCGACGTTGCACCCAAACAAAATTGGGGTCCTTTATTTCCCACAAATAGAGCTTTCTTTTGGTGGTATTTGATCACCTCTGCAATTTTTATTTTTTGCGCTATAAACAAAAAAAGAGCGCCCATTTTGAAAAAAAAGCAATATTTTTTTACTTTTTGCTATAATAAATATCCCCAAAAAATATATAAAAAAACTAATTTCTTTTTCAGTTTATGCCGATACGTATTCTTCTTCATATTTTTGGTAAAAAAAATCGCAATAAGCATATATAGATTGGTTTGCGAAAAAGTTACAGCTTCTACAAAATAGGGGATAGTTTTATGGCATTTTTATTATTTTTTTTGCTTTTTATTTATTAGTAATCAGCAATCAGCGACTTTTATCGCGACTGCGTCATTAAGGTGGACACATCGGACACTTTTGACGCTATTTTGGGACCATTTTCATTTATACAGCGATCGTTGCTATAAAAATGCACTGATTACTGTGTAAATGACACTGGCAGGGAATGGGTTAAACACTAGGGGGCGATGAAGGGGTTAAGTGTGTCCTAGGGAGTGATTCTAACTGTGGGGGGCTGGGCTACAAGTGACACGACGGTGATTACTGCTCCCGATGACAGGGAACAGTAGATCACTGTCCTTTCACTAGGCAGAACAGGGAAATGCCTTGTTTACATAGGCATCTCCCTGTTCTGAAGCTCTGTGACACGATCACGGGACACCAGCGGACATTGAGTCCGCGGATCCTGCAGGCGCGCGCGCCCGCAAGTTCAAAGCAACGTACAGGTACGCTGCTTTGTGCAGCCGTGCCATTCTGCCAACGTATATCGTCGTTAGACTGTCAGCAAGTGACTGATAAGCACAAACCAGGCGGCACTAATAGTTGGCACTGATTATTTGTACTGATGGCCACTGGTTAGCAGCACTGGTGGTCAGTTTATGGGACCGATGTCCATTTTACAGAAGCCGGTAATCGGCTTATTATTTTTCTCCTCACGCTGTCAGTGTAAGAGGAAAAAAAAAGCCGATTACCAGCTTCTGTTTACATCATGTGATCAGCTGTCATTGTCTGACAGCTGATCAAGTGGCAAAGGGCTGAGTCCCAAGGACTCAGTGATCACAGAGCACGCTGCAGGGCGCGCGGGAGCACAGGAGGCTGTCCATGTATGCCCTCCTGGCAATTTAACCTCACGATGTAGCCATCTTTCGGCTATAGCGCAGGTACCAAGTGGTTAATCAGGGAAACAGTATATAGTCAATGAAGGCGGGAGGAGGGGATCATGTTCTCACACAGACTGCAGCACTGAGAGGGAGATGCAGAGATGCACAGGGGAGAGCTGGAATGATGGAGGAACGTAACCTGACCATGCTTTCAAGGCTCAGCAGCCATGATAAAAGTGGTCAGTTAACAGGGGAAGACAGGATCAACCAGGTACTGTAGAAGAAAGAAATGGACAATTGAAAAGGCAAAAGCACTATTTTCCCGAGTGTGGTTCGGGGTTAAATTTCAGCACCATTAGTGGTAACCCCGAGCCACACTCGGGATTACATTGCAGGATCCTGGTGCGGTATACTTACCTTGTCCCCAGGATCCTGCGATGTCCCCCCCGCTGTGTCCGTGGGCTCTGTCCTCCACCCAATGCCTCTCCGTGCCAGGCTCCGTTCCCTGCAAGCATCGCGAAGCACGGGGCGGAGCCTGGCCGCAAATTCAAAAAAGTGAAAAATCATAATACATACAGTACGTTGAAAAAAGTGAGAGGGTGAACACGCAGTCGCAGTTGCTGCTACTGACGACTCCTGTCTTGACCCCCCCCCCCCCAAAAAATGGAAAAAAGTGGGACTATTCCGGTACTCAAATGTTGGTGTATCGTAGTTGGTATAAGGATGAGTTAAAAACCTTATAAAATATCAATTTTAATCAAAACAACAGAATAAAATTACAGTTACAATTACAATTGCAATTATAGACAACATCACTCTATATCATCATAAAAGGGAAATACCACACAAACAAAACAGGTGCATTCCGCAAGATTTGGATGAGAAGTGTATGTGGAGCTTTAAATCTCGACCGGTTTCGCGGTTAAACACCGCTTCCTCAGGAGAAGCATATCTAGAACATGATGTAACATAGTTTTAGCATATACAAGCAAATACAAAAAGTCATTGCAGCAACATTATTTACAAAAATAATCAAATACATCATACACGTGGAGTAAAAATAAGGACAAGCTCACCCAGTCAGACGGTTTCCGTAAGTATGCAGGACCCAATAAAAGTCCCCCCGCGGCGGACACAGGGGATGACAGACAGCCTCTAATAGATAAGAGTGTGATTAACCAAACTGTAAGCATCTCGGTGCCAGTGGGATCCTAAAGGGGTGTGCCATAGCCGTAAGATTACAAAGAACCTTCAGTGGTGGTATAGAAAGGATAAAGCCAAAATCCAAGGAGATGAGGGGAGGGGGGAGAGATTACATTACTGTATGAAATTATTTCACATCCCTTTTGTCCCCAGTGCTTTGTCCAATGCCCTCCATGCAGTTTTATATGATATATACTGTTCTTTCTGCCTGGAAACTGGAGATTGTCCATAGCAACCAAAAAGTGTCTCTTTACATCAAAAGTGGTTTTAGACCAGCTAGAAAACAGCGATAGTAAATTAGAACACTTGCAGAATTGAGCGATAGTGAATCATGGGGAAATGTATTTTATTATTATTATTATTTATCTACTAGACTCTTGGTGGACAGATTTAAGTGTGTTATTGCTAAGAACTACAGGCCTAAAATATAAAACGCCAGATTTCTATGCAAAATAACTGTACTGCTTTGAGACGCAAAAATCTGACATAATCATACCGCCAGGGAGGTTACAGCAGGTCAAAAAGCCTGCTGGAGATTTTCAAACAGGACTCCTCATCCACATGCAATCTTTATCCTTTGGGGGCTGGCATAGTCTTCTATAAATGGGTTCACAAACACTTTAATAAAATACATTTGTAGAGAGCACTAGATGTTTTCACTTCCTTGTTTACTGAAGGGAATTGTATTAAACAATAAAACAGTGAATATACTCACAAAGTGACAAGACTCCAGCGCTCACATGGTTAATCACAAGCCTTTCAATGCAAACCAGCAACAGAGGTAACACTGCCGTTGATTACCAGACTTCCAGCAGCTAAGCCTAGAACGACATTATGTAGCGTGATGATGTTGTTGGGTGGGTTTCACCATCCATATGTGTTACATCCCAGGGTTGGACTTCATCAGAGGTGGGAACCCATTTTAAGGTGGCACTTATCCGCTTGCTGACTGCCTCACTTACAAGTATGGCGGCAAACCGGGCTCTCTGCGCTGGATCATGCATCTGATACATGATCCTGCACTTCTGGGGTGCACCCGCAGCCCCGGCTGTGCTGTAATTAGTCACAGCACAACCCGCCAGCGGGTGATTGGCTCTGTTGTTCAGGGAAAGGGAGCTCTGTGTTGTTTACAACACAGAGCTCTGAACAGTGATAGGCGATCTTGCTGTTCTTGCAAAGCAGGGAAAAACAACAGCAAGATCACTTCGTAAAAGCAGCACATAACACACACATTACACATAGGCACATATTTAACCCCCTGGGCCATCATAAATAAAAAATTGTTACAGAATTGAATGAGTTTGAAAAAAATATTTTTTTCCTACAGAATTCTGAGTTTAATTTTTTTTTTTATTTTGTTTTACAAAATTGAATTTAAAAGACAGAATTCTGAGATTAAAAGTCAGAATTGTATGTTTAGAATTTTTTTTTTTTCTTACAAAATTCTGAGATTAGAAGTCAGAATTCTGAGATTCATAGTCAGAATTCTGAGATCCAAAGTCAAAATTCTGAGATTATAAATACAGTAGTCTCTATTAGGAGGATTTTAGGACCAATAAGCAATAATGTAGTAACACCCACAGACCATCATTCTGCAGACATACATGAGCTCTGCTCTGTATATGGATATGTAAATCTATCTTAGTTACAGCACACAGTATGGGGGAGCAGGCAGTGCTGGGCTCTCTGGTTCCTCTACTGTATTAATAGTTCCTCAGTTTGCTGTCTTATCCTCCTTCTCTGTCATCTGCTCCAACATAAAGAGCCATGCTGAAAACCAGTGGCGTAACTAGAACCTTCAGGGCCCCGATGCAAGAAACCATGGAGGGCCCCCCTGACCCCCGGACAGAGCCCTTTCCTCCGAGCCCGATGGCGAAACAACAGTGCCCGGTCACAAGTGGGTGGCTGCATATAAAGTAACCGATTTGTCCATTTCCCCTGCTTCTCCTCCTCTCCCTCCCACAGGCATTCAGCGGCCGCAGGAGGAAAATAGAGAGGTTGGTTCCTCTATGTCGGTGTTTCTCAATCTTTTTCCAGTCAGGGCACCCTTGAAGTATACCCCCTAGGTGAATGGGGCTGCACTGCAACCACCCTGCAACTGTGTGCATTGCATGCAGTTGCAGTATAGTGAAGATGCATTTAAGGGGTTAAAACAGGCGGTCAGTAGGCAACATATTGCCTCTTTACCGGCTGTCAAATGCCTCTGAAAAGCGATCTGAGCATGGATCGCTTTTCAGAGGAACAGCATTTTTTTGCTGGTACTATGAACAAGCAAAAAATTTAAACACACACATACATATACACACATATATATATATATATATATATATATATATATATATATATATATATATATATATATATATATATATATATAATGCACAAATTCACGCTCATATAAACCAGTGGCAGCTGGTGCTCCAAATTTTTAGGGGGGCACAAGCAAACTGAAAAATTCAGAAAAAAAAACATCAATTGCAGCCACCGTGTCCATCAATTGCTGCCACTGTGCCCATTAAACGCCACCACTGTGCCATCAAACGCCACCACTGTGCCCATCAAATGCCGCCACTGTGCCATCAAATGTCGCCACTGTGCCCATCAAAATGCTCCCACTGTGCCCATCAAACTCTGCCGCTGTGCCATCAAATTCTGCCAGTGTGCCCATCAAACGCTGCCACTGTGCCATCAAATGCCGCCACTGTGCCATCAAATGCCACCGCTGTGCCCATCAAATGTCGCCACTGTGCCCATCAAATGCTGCCAGTGTGTCATTAAATGCTGCAACTGTGCCATCGAATGACCCCAGTGTGCCCATTAAATGCCGCCAGTGTGCCCATTAAATGCTGCCAGTGTGAATTCCCCGCCCCCCCGCCGTCTTCCCTGCACTTACCCTGTCTCGGTGGTGCAGCGGGTGACGGCCACGAGCGGGGTCCTCCATGCGTCTCCTGCTGTCCTCATCTCCCGTCCTTTACTTTTGATAGACGTCCAATAGCCGTGCCTATCGTTTCAGCCAATCAGGTGACGGGTAACAGACCCGCACACCTGATTGGTGGAGAGGCAGTTCAGAGTTAGGAAAGTGAATATTAATTTGCTTTTCTAACACACCTGGGTGGACTGTGAGCGCCAAGCATGGCACTCGCAGTACACCTATTTTGAAGCCTATTAGAGCCTATGGTGCTTCAAAAACACCCCCCCCCCCCCGAGTCCTGCATTTGGCGTCCATACCCGCCAATTGCAGGACTCGGCCCCGGCGCCCGCGTCATAGGATTTGATTGACAGCAGCGCGAGCCAATGGCTGCACTGCTATCAATCTATCCAATGAAGAGCCAAGAAGCCCGAGCAACGATCAGCGTTCGTGATGCGGGACTTTCCAGGGCTCAGGTAAGTAAAACGGGGGGCTGGGGGGGCGGTAATCGTCTGATGTTTTTTCACCTTAAGGCATAGAATGCATTAAAGTGAAAAAACATGAACCTTTACAACCCCTTTAATTTGCAGTGAGCAGTGGCGGTAGATTTGGAGGAGGCTGCAAGCAACAGAAGGAACTTTTTGGTTAAAAGTTTGAGCCATCCTAAAATTTATTAAACAAAATTCTGAGATTCAAAGTCAGAATTCTGAGATTCAAAGTCAGAATTCTGAGATTACACGATATAAAAGGAGTGTTACAGGAGACTAAGCCCAGTAGAGGTTTCTTTAGCTTCAGTGGCTGTCAGTGAAGCATGGTAAATAGAGAAGAAATTCTGTTTTAAACTTGGATTTAATAATAAGGAAATACTTGCAGTTTTAGCCAGCCATAACGTTAGTTATCGAACACTGAAAAGAATCTGCAGCAAAATGAGTCTTTACAGAAAGAAGAACTTTTCCTACTTGCCTGAAGTTTTTAGCTTTCTACAAGCTGAAATTTTAAAATCTGGGCAAATGCAGGGATATAGATGGCTACATCTAAGGGCATTTCAAAAAGGATTTCTTGTTACTAGGGATGAGCTTTGAGTTCAAGTCGAACTCATGTTCTACTCGAACATCTCATGTTCGACCGTTCGTCGAATTGCGATTGATATGGGCCGTTCGCGCCAATTTCGAGTGGCGCGTCACGGCCCATAATTCACTGTGGCATCGCAGTGCATTGCTGGCTGATGATTGGCCAAGCATGCACTATGACCCCCATGCTTGGCCAATCACAGCGCCGTCTGTACAGAGAGCCGTAATTGGCCAAAGCCACGGTGGCTTTGGCCAATTATGGCTCAGGGGGTTTAGTACACGCCCCACACTATATAAGGTCACCTGCACTTCGGCCCTGTGTAGTGTGTCCTATTAGTCCTATTAGCTACAGTATTTACAGTTAGTGTACTGCGTCCTCTGCACAGTGTGCACCTAAAGCTACCTGAAGAAAATTGGTGGTGTTCTTCTGATCCTATTAGTACTGGAGGCAGCTGCAGTATTTACAAGTTAGTGTAGTGCGTCCTCTGCACAGTGTGCACCTAAAGCTACCTGAAGAAAATTGGTGGTGTTCTTCTGATCCTATTAGTACCACAGGCGGCTGCAGTATTTACAAGTTAGTGTAGTGCGTCCTCTGCGCAGTGTGCACCTAAAGCTACCTGAGGAAAATTGGTGGTGTTCTTCTCATTCTATTAGTACCTCAGGCAGCTGCAGTATTTACAAGTTAGTGTAGTGCGTCCTCTGCACAGTGTGCACTTAAAGCTACCTGAAGAAAATTAGTGATGTCCTTGTGATCCTATTAGTACCGCAGGCAGCTGCAGTATTTACAAGTTAGTGTAGTGCATCCTCTGCACAGTGTGCACCTAAAGCTACCTGAAGAAAATTGGTGGTGTTCTTCTGATCCTATTAGTACCGCAGGCAGCTGCAGTATTGACAAGTTAGTGTAGTGCGTCCTCTGCACAGTGTGCACCTAAAGCTACCTGAAGAAAATCGGTGGTGTTCTTCTGATCCTATTAGTACCGCAGGCAGCTGCAATATTTACAAGTTAGTGCAGTGCGTCCTCTGCACAGTGTGCACCTAAAGCTACCTGAAGAAAATTGGTGGTGTTCTTCTGATCCTATTAGCACCACAGGCAGCTACAATATTTACAGGTTAGTGTAGTGCGTCATCTGCACAGTGTGCACCTAAAGCTACCTGAAGGAAATTGGTGGTGTTCTTCTGATCCTATTAGTACCGCAGGCAGCTGCAGTATTTACAGTTAGTGTAGTGCGCCCTCTGCACAGTGTGCACCTAAAGCTACCTGAAGACAATTGCTGTTGTTCTGATCCTATTAATACTACAGGCAGGCAGCTGCAGTATTTACAGTTAGTGTACTGTGTCCTCTGCACAGTGTGCACCTAAAGCTACCTGAAGAAAATTGGGGGTGTTCTTCTGATCCATTAGCACCACAGGCAGGCAGCTGCAGTATTTACAGTTAGTGTACTGCGTCCTCTGCACAGTCTGCACCTAAAGCTACCTGAAGACAATTGCTGTTGTTTTGATCCTATTAATACCACAGGCAGGCTGCTACAGTATTTACAGTTAGTGTACTGCGTCCTCTGCACAGTGTGCACCTAAAGCTACATGAAGACAATTGCTGTTGTTCTGCTCCTATTAATACCACAGGCAGGCAGCTACAGTATTTACAGTTAGCGTACTGTGTCCTCTGCACAGTGTGCACCTAAAGCTACCTAAAGACAAATGCTGGTGTTCTCATACTAATAATACTACAGCCAGGCAGTTGATTTTGCTAGCTGCACTATCAGTATATATATACATCCCAGCTTTGTGCAGCTACATCTCACTGCAGGCCATTAGTTAGGCCATTATTAGTATGTCTGGAAGGCCAACAAGGAGAGGCAGACAGTCACAGAGATAGCCAGCGCGGAAGATATTCTAGAGGGCAGTATTAGGGGCATTAGTGGTAGGTTAACCAAAGCACAAAAACACAAGGTGAGTATAGTAGCAAGTCCTAGTTGCAATCTCGAAACACCCAATACGAGGACAATATGCAACCGGTCTAAACTATGTGGCATGTTCACCAATGCCAGGAGCATGGCGGACAAGATGGGTGAACTAGAGATACTGTTGTACAAGGAGGATTTGGATTTTGTGGGAATTTCAGAGACCTGGTTCAACAGCTCTCATGATTGGCTGGCAAACATTCAAGGGTATACCCTATACTGCAAGGATAGAGAGGGTAAAAAAGGGGGAGGGGTATGCCTATATATCAAGAATAATGTACAAGCGAATGTGAGAGATGACATCACTGAGGGAGCTAGAGAGGAGGTGGAATCCTTATGGGTAGAGCTCCAAAGGGATGAAGCTAAGGGGAAAATAATACTGGGAGTATGCTATAGGCCCCCTAACCTGAGGGAGGAAGTGGAGACGGATCTCCTATCACAAATTGGATTAGCAGCAAGGATGGGAAGTGTTATCATAATGGGGGATTTTAATTATCCAGACATAGACTGGGTGGAGGGAACCGCGCATTCATTTAAGGCTCGCCAGTTCCTTAATGTCTTGCAGGACAATTTTATGGGTCAGATGGTAGACGCACCAACTAGAAATAAAACATTTTTAAAGAAAAAACTGCGCTTAGAAACAAATATATAAAGCTGCGGTTATAAGTGAGGCACACCAAAACAAAACAACATACAAAAAACCGCGCTAAATAGATAAAGGAAGAATTAATGATAAAGTCTTTTGATCCTAAAATATAAATATTGCCTAATATTGATACAGTCTTTAAGATCCAAACACACTGTCCATATCACAATAAAGATGGTAAACTGTTGTGTATGTTTCTTTAAGGTTCATCCAATAGAGAATGGCAATAGAACCGAAGAAAAAACACCAGGTGATTGCGCTTACCAGATGTAAGCCTATTATAGGCAGATGGCTTAAACCCAGCCTGGGCCTCTAAACTGATGCTTCTGGACAGATCGAAATTTTCATACTCGTCACGTGTGCCGGTTCATGGGAATATTTATCCAAAAATAAAAAGTACACATATAGCGTAATACTGCTAATTATTGCCACACAAAACACCCAATTTGTGAAAAAAGTGAAAAGAAGATGTGACACTCAATATAATGTGATCATATAAAATCGTGAATCACCCAAAAGTAATATTGCAACCAAGGATGATAATAGGTGTCATATAATCATACACATCAATAGAGCAAAGTGAGTGAGGAACAGTGACACTTAATAACACCCCTCTAGTTGGGCAAGTTTGGGTGAAAAAAAGGGAAAAACGAAACTTTGCCCAATCACCAAAAATTAATTACTAACAGAAAAAAATATTTTGTGATCTAAACACACTAATAGAAAAAAAGGGGAGAGCCAGAAAAACCCTTGTATGCAGCACACCACATGCACAGGCTGCTTACCAAATAGCAATTCATATAGATAAGATAACACACCCAGCGTGTAGATATATTGAAATCACACCAGCGGATTTAGGGGATGTTCTGCTTACCAGACATCCTCATATACAGGCAGATCGGTTGGAGCACCGATGGGGCCCCAATCTGGAACGATGTAGATACGTCCTGGCCAATCGTGCCCAAGCTCAGCAAGACATGAGAGGTAGAAAAACACCAATAGTGTAACACTGTATAGTCCGGTTTATTTAAATAAAGAGTAACACTTACATCAAAAAAAGGATAAAACAGCATAAAATGAAGCCGGCCGGCATTCATACACACTCCCGTCCTCACAGGACAAACGTGGCAACGTCAGCACGTCCCTCCCAGATGCGTTTCGTCACACGCTGACGTTTTCAATGGGGAACGGGAAGCATGCTGGGCCACCACGTTAAATATCCACACCAAGCCTCGCCCTGAGTTCCATAGAAGGAAACACACGGCGCCATCTTAGGTGTGGGCATCCCTATGTTGCACTGAAAAGAATGGGATCCGGTCGACAATCCAAAGTGCCGTGGGATCACCATCCTTGGATTGAAAAACACATGGTATATATATATACATGCAATATAATAAAATTATAAAAAATATATTAAAAAATTTTTTCCAACAAGATCAGGAAGCCTCTTATCAGAAAAAATAAATAAACCGATAATGAGGTAACCATCTATGTGAAACTACCAATGAATATTGTAATATTCTTTCCCTATTCAAATCAACATTGATCTGAAAGGTAAGTGCAGTTTAAACAAAAACATAATGGAAAATATACAGACGTAGAGTATGATAGAACCATAGAGGCATGCAATCAAATGGGTATAAATTCATGTGACACGGGTTGTAATATATAGTTCCTCAAATGGCAATTGTACCTCCCAACACTAATATCAGGGAGACAAATCCTATAGTTGTTTCTCCAACCCACCTAAAATGTATATGTTAACAAAGCCATAAAGAGGTCAGGAATGAAGAGAACTATATTGATCCAGTATATCCTATTCGCCCCCAAAAACAGCAATCTGGTATATTCTATTCACCCCTATATATCAAGAGTTGTCGATAAACGCATTGACGTCTACATCTATATTGAGTCCATAGGGTGTATAGCTCTTAATTCTATGGACCCACGACATCTCTAATTTAGAGATGTCCCGCACCATAGAACTTCCTCGCCAGTGGGGTTGGTACCGATCGATACCCAAGAACAGTGTGTTGGCAGGGTTTCTGTCGTGTACCAGGCGGTAATGCTTGGACACGGAGTGATTTTTAAAACCCGTCAAGATATTTGTGACGTGCTCATTAAGCCTCACCTGAAGGGGGCGTTTGGTCCGTCCCACATACTGCAGGCCACAGGGGCACTGCAACATGTAAACCACCCCCTTAGTGGAGCAAGTGATAAATGGGGTGATTTGGTGGGTTCGCCCAGTTACTGTAGACACAAAAGATTGGGTCTTCCTGTTGTGACAGGAACTGAGAGAACATACTCGACACTTATTGCATTTATAAAAACCCGTCAATTGGTTGAAAAAGGTTGTCTTAACAGTTGGAGGGTCCAGTACTCCAGGAGCTAATTGGCTCCTCAGTGACGGGGCCCCTCTAAAAACAATTTTTGGTCTGGATGGTAAAGCCTCTTTCAACACCCGATCGTTGGCAATAATATGCCAGTGTTTAGAGACTAATTGTTTTATTTCCTTGTGTTGAAGGGAATAGGAAGTAATGAAAGGTACCCCAAAATTGTGGTCCATTCCCCTGAGTCTGGGCTTATCAACCAATAGGAGCTCTCTATTCATGTCCTGCACTTCCATCAGGGCTGGTAATAGGCTCTCTTTGGGGTAGCCCTTTTCAAGGAATCTTTCAGTAAGAATGTCGCTCTGTACTCTAAATTTCTCAGGGTCCGAACAGTTTCTACGTATTCTCATATATTGACTTTTAGGGATAGCCTGGAGCCAAGGTCTATAATGGCAGCTTTCCAAAGAAATGAAGGAATTGCGGTCACTTTCCTTAAAAAAGGTGGAAGTTAACAGATGGTTCTCATCTATAGTCAAGGTAAGATCCAGAAAATGAATCTGGGTCTGACTCAACTCAAAATTTAAATGTATGCCTCTATCATTTACATTCAGAGAGGACAGAAATTGTTGTAACTCCTGGCCATCTCCATCCCATAGGAGGAGGATGTCATCTATATATCTTGCCCACACGACAAGATGGGGGCTACGGTGGGCATAGATGACATCCTCCTCCCACTTGGCCATAAAGAGATTTGCCAAGCTGGGGGCATACTTAGCCCCCATAGCAACCCCACGACATTGACGGTAAAATTTATTGGCGAACCAAAAATAATTGTGGGAGGCCGCAAAAATGAGCAGTTCCATAATAAAAGATATTTGTTCCGGGGGGAGGCCCGACCCTTTAGTTAAGGCATCCTTTATCGCATTTAAACCCATTTCATGGGGGATAATGGTGTATAGGGAGGATACATCGGCACTAACCATCCACATCCCTGGTTTGATGGTAATGTTAGAAAGGAGGTTGAGCACATGGCGTGTATCCTTAATATAGGAGGGCATTTTCTGAACAAGGGGCTGAAGAAAAAAATCAATATATCTGCCCACCCGGGACGTGATGGAATCTATGCCACTCACAATGGGGCGTCCCGGGGGGCAGACAGGATTTTTATGTACCTTAGGTAGGTAATATATGATGGGAGTTCTGGGAGCCCTTGGAATCAGATAAAGACTCTCTTTCTCCCCCAGAATTCCCAATCTCGAACCCTTCGAAATGATCTTGCGGAGTTCTTTGGTATAGCTCTTTATAGGATCAGCAGGTAGAGGGGTATAGGTATCGGCATCACCTAGGATTTTGGCCATCTCAATCAAATAATCCTTCCGATCTAACACCACTATCCCCCCCCCCTTGTCCGCGGGGCGGATGACCAAATCTTTATTTTTACATAACGAGTCCAAACCCTCCTGCATGATTTTTGCGTTTTTGGCATTCTTTATCTCTAGCCTCTCCAGGTCCCTAAGCACCACATCCCTAAACACTTTCAAAGTTGGAGCAAGTGTTCCGGGTGGGTTAAAAAGGGATGCATTGGCCAGGCCAGAGTGCACAAAGTGGTCTGTTGACTGGGAATTCCTAATGATGGGATTGCCAATCATATATCTCTTTATGTTGAGTTTTCGAACAAACTTATGGACGTCCATATAAGTTTGGAACCTATTAAGGCTCTTAGGGGGGGCAAACTTGAGGCCTTTATCTAAAACAATTTTTTCAGAGTGAGACAATTCTTTGGTACTCAAATTAAAAATACCCTGTCCGGTTATATTCTGGCTCTTTTTTGTTCGCAGTCTCCTCCCCCCTCTAGTTCCTCGTTTCTTTCTACCGGTCTTTTCAGGCCTTGTCCTGGCCTGGAAAAACCCCACGGTCCCAAACTGTTGGCAGATGGGACATTGTAATTGGAAGCGGGCACATTCTGAGAGGGATAGGTGGTAAATGGATCATGTTCACCCTGTTGCCATTCAAATGTTGCCTGATGGGCTGCCCCCCCCTCATATGGATTCATATCACTCATGGGAAAGAACCTATTTTGGGTAGGGAGATTGTATTCCCAATCGGGGATATACGGATCTTGATATGGTGTCTTCTGAATTGAGTTATAATCCTGATTATGTCTCCACCATTCTTGATGCCCAGTATTGAAGCCCCGACCTCTATTGGAATTAGAAGGACCACGCCCTCCCCCACCATTTTGATGGTTTCCCCTCCATGGGGGTGGTGGCATGTGTCGTGTCCCCCCTCCCCTTTGGCCATAATTGGACCTAGGAGGCCCTGAGTTATGGGGATAGTGAGAGGGGAAAGAGTTGGATTTGTTGGACCCCACAGGTCTCTGGGGGGATTGGTATCTTTGAGGGCCTTTTAGAGTCTTATCCAGGGGACCTTTTTTGATGTTCTTAGTGGGCTGGGGCTGTCTCGGGGGAGCACCTGTGTTGTCAACACAGCCCTGGTTAGACACCTCCATCTCGGTGGTAGCCCGACCTGCTGCGTCCTCAAGCATCCTTTTCTGCCACTCAAACACCATATTATTACAGTAGTCATTTAAGTCCCGATTATATTTTTTCTTCTTTTTAAGTTTCTGATCCTTGTCCTCTTTTTCCAGGACTTTCAGCAGACTCTGAGACCTCTCCCTATACTCATCACTATCCCTATTGGCACTGAGTTTTTCTTTAATGGTTTTAATCTCAGTGTCAATTTTGGACAGTTTGACCGTTTTCCTATCTATCAGAAATCGTAACAGTGATAATCCTGCTTGATTAAAATATTTAAACCACTCTTCCAATTCTGATTCGCCCTTTTGGGGGGAGACCTCCCATCTTAAGCTCCTTGGGACCATAGAGTTTTTAATATAGGTCTCAAGGTAAGCTATGTCCCATTGGGTATGGGTTTCAGAGATCAAAAGATTTTTTAATCTTGTGAACACCCCCCCCAGGCCATTCTCGTCCTCCTTGAATGACTCAAAAACGCCATCAGTGTTGACCACCTTCTGAGCCCTAAATTCGAAAATATCCATGGTTGGATATCGGTAACCAGCTGCAGTAATATGCCAAACAAACAATTTTAAAGAAAAAACTGCGCTTAGAAACAAATATATAAAGCTGCGGTTATAAGTGAGGCACACCAAAACAAAACAACATACAAAAAACCGCGCTAAATAGATAAAGGAAGAATTAATGATAAAGTCTTTTGATCCTAAAATATAAATATTGCCTAATATTGATACAGTCTTTAAGATCCAAACACACTGTCCATATCACAATAAAGATGGTAAACTGTTGTGTATGTTTCTTTAAGGTTCATCCAATAGAGAATGGCAATAGAACCGAAGAAAAAACACCAGGTGATTGCGCTTACCAGATGTAAGCCTATTATAGGCAGATGGCTTAAACCCAGCCTGGGCCTCTAAACTGATGCTTCTGGACAGATCGAAATTTTCATACTCGTCACGTGTGCCGGTTCATGGGAATATTTATCCAAAAATAAAAAGTACACATATAGCGTAATACTGCTAATTATTGCCACACAAAACACCCAATTTGTGAAAAAAGTGAAAAGAAGATGTGACACTCAATATAATGTGATCATATAAAATCGTGAATCACCCAAAAGTAATATTGCAACCAAGGATGATAATAGGTGTCATATAATCATACACATCAATAGAGCAAAGTGAGTGAGGAACAGTGACACTTAATAACACCCCTCTAGTTGGGCAAGTTTGGGTGAAAAAAAGGGAAAAACGAAACTTTGCCCAATCACCAAAAATTAATTACTAACAGAAAAAAATATTTTGTGATCTAAACACACTAATAGAAAAAAAGGGGAGAGCCAGAAAAACCCTTGTATGCAGCACACCACATGCACAGGCTGCTTACCAAATAGCAATTCATATAGATAAGATAACACACCCAGCGTGTAGATATATTGAAATCACACCAGCGGATTTAGGGGATGTTCTGCTTACCAGACATCCTCATATACAGGCAGATCGGTTGGAGCACCGATGGGGCCCCAATCTGGAACGATGTAGATACGTCCTGGCCAATCGTGCCCAAGCTCAGCAAGACATGAGAGGTAGAAAAACACCAATAGTGTAACACTGTATAGTCCGGTTTATTTAAATAAAGAGTAACACTTACATCAAAAAAAGGATAAAACAGCATAAAATGAAGCCGGCCGGCATTCATACACACTCCCGTCCTCACAGGACAAACGTGGCGACGTCAGCACGTCCCTCCCAGACGCGTTTCGTCACACGCTGACGTTTTCAATGGGGAACGGGAAGCATGCTGGGCCACCACGTTAAATATCCACACCAAGCCTCGCCCTGAGTTCCATAGAAGGAAACACACGGCGCCATCTTAGGTGTGGGCATCCCTATGTTGCACTGAAAAGAATGGGATCCAGTCGACAATCCAAAGTGCCGTGGGATCACCATCCTTGGATTGAAAAACACATGGTATATATATATACATGCAATATAATAAAATTATAAAAAATATATTAAAAAATTTTTTCCAACAAGATCAGGAAGCCTCTTATCAGAAAAAATAAATAAACCGATAATGAGGTAACCATCTATGTGAAACTACCAATGAATATTGTAATATTCTTTCCCTATTCAAATCAACATTGATCTGAAAGGTAAGTGCAGTTTAAACAAAAACATAATGGAAAATATACAGACGTAGAGTATGATAGAACCATAGAGGCATGCAATCAAATGGGTATAAATTCATGTGACACGGGTTGTAATATATAGTTCCTCAAATGGCAATTGTACCTCCCAACACTAATATCAGGGAGACAAATCCTATAGTTGTTTCTCCAACCCACCTAAAATGTATATGTTAACAAAGCCATAAAGAGGTCAGGAATGAAGAGAACTATATTGATCCAGTATATCCTATTCGCCCCCAAAAACAGCAATCTGGTATATTCTATTCACCCCTATATATCAAGAGTTGTCGATAAACGCATTGACGTCTACATCTATATTGAGTCCATAGGGTGTATAGCTCTTAATTCTATGGACCCACGACATCTCTAATTTAGAGATGTCCCGCACCATAGAACTTCCTCGCCAGTGGGGTTGGTACCGATCGATACCCAAGAACAGTGTGTTGGCAGGGTTTCTGTCGTGTACCAGGCGGTAATGCTTGGACACGGAGTGATTTTTAAAACCCGTCAAGATATTTGTGACTTGCTCATTAAGCCTCACCTGAAGGGGGCGTTTGGTCCGTCCCACATACTGCAGGCCACAGGGGCACTGCAACATGTAAACCACCCCCTTAGTGGAGCAAGTGATAAATGGGGTGATTTGGTGGGTTCGCCCAGTTACTGTAGACACAAAAGATTGGGTCTTCCTGTTGTGACAGGAACTGAGAGAACATACTCGACACTTATTGCATTTATAAAAACCCGTCAATTGGTTGAAAAAGGTTGTCTTAACAGTTGGAGGGTCCAGTACTCCAGGAGCTAATTGGCTCCTCAGTGATGGGGCCCCTCTAAAAACAATTTTTGGTCTGGATGGTAAAGCCTCTTTCAACACCCGATCGTTGGCAATAATATGCCAGTGTTTAGAGACTAATTGTTTTATTTCCTTGTGTTGAAGGGAATAGGAAGTAATGAAAGGTACCCCAAAATTGTGGTCCATTCCCCTGAGTCTGGGCTTATCAACCAATAGGAGCTCTCTATTCATGTCCTGCACTTCCATCAGGGCTGGTAATAGGCTCTCTTTGGGGTAGCCCTTTTCAAGGAATCTTTCAGTAAGAATGTCGCTCTGTACTCTAAATTTCTCAGGGTCCGAACAGTTTCTACGTATTCTCATATATTGACTTTTAGGGATAGCCTGGAGCCAAGGTCTATAATGGCAGCTTTCCAAAGAAATGAAGGAATTGCGGTCACTTTCCTTAAAAAAGGTGGAAGTTAACAGATGGTTTTCATCTATAGTCAAGGTAAGATCCAGAAAATGAATCTGGGTCTGACTCAACTCAAAATTTAAATGTATGCCTCTATCATTTACATTCAGAGAGGACAGAAATTGTTGTAACTCCTGGCCATCTCCATCCCATAGGAGGAGGATGTCATCTATATATCTTGCCCACACGACAAGATGGGGGCTACGGTGGGCATAGATGACATCCTCCTCCCACTTGGCCATAAAGAGATTTGCCAAGCTGGGGGCATACTTAGCCCCCATAGCAACCCCACGACATTGACGGTAAAATTTATTGGCGAACCAAAAATAATTGTGGGAGGCCGCAAAAATGAGCAGTTCCATAATAAAAGATATTTGTTCCGGGGGGAGGCCCGACCCTTTAGTTAAGGCATCCTTTACCGCATTTAAACCCATTTCATGGGGGATAATGGTGTATAGGGAGGATACATCGGCACTAACCATCCACATCCCTGGTTTGATGGTAATGTTAGAAAGGAGGTTGAGCACATGGCGTGTATCCTTAATATAGGAGGGCATTTTCTGAACAAGGGGCTGAAGAAAAAAATCAATATATCTGCCCACCCGGGACGTGATGGAATCTATGCCACTCACAATGGGGCGTCCCGGGGGGCAGACAGGATTTTTATGTACCTTAGGTAGGTAATATATGATGGGAGTTCTGGGAGCCCTTGGAATCAGATAAAGACTCTCTTTCTCCCCCAGAATTCCCAATCTCGAACCCTTCGAAATGATCTTGCGGAGTTCTTTGGTATAGCTCTTTATAGGATCAGCAGGTAGAGGGGTATAGGTATCGGCATCACCTAGGATTTTGGCCATCTCAATCAAATAATCCTTCCGATCTAACACCACTATCCCCCCCCCCTTGTCCGCGGGGCGGATGACCAAATCTTTATTTTTACATAACGAGTCCAAACCCTCCTGCATGATTTTTGAGTTTTTGGCATTCTTTATCTCTAGCCTCTCCAGGTCCCTAAGCACCACATCCCTAAACACTTTCAAAGTTGGAGCAAGTGTTCCGGGTGGGTTAAAAAGGGATGCATTGGCCAGGCCAGAGTGCACAAAGTGGTCTGTTGACTGGGAATTCCTAATGATGGGATTGCCAATCATATATCTCTTTATGTTGAGTTTTCGAACAAACTTATGGACGTCCATATAAGTTTGGAACCTATTAAGGCTCTTAGGGGGGGCAAACTTGAGGCCTTTATCTAAAACAATTTTTTCAGAGTGAGACAATTCTTTGGTACTCAAATTAAAAATACCCTGTCCGGTTATATTCTGGCTCTTTTTTGTTCGCAGTCTCCTCCCCCCTCTAGTTCCTCGTTTCTTTCTACTGGTCTTTTCAGGCCTTGTCCTGGCCTGGAAAAACCCCACGGTCCCAAACTGTTGGCAGATGGGACATTGTAATTGGAAGCGGGCACATTCTGAGAGGGATAGGTGGTAAATGGATCATGTTCACCCTGTTGCCATTCAAATGTTGCCTGATGGGCTGCCCCCCCCTCATATGGATTCATATCACTCATGGGAAAGAACCTATTTTGGGTAGGGAGATTGTATTCCCAATCGGGGATATACGGATCTTGATATGGTGTCTTCTGAATTGAGTTATAATCCTGATTATGTCTCCACCATTCTTGATGCCCAGTATTGAAGCCCCGACCTCTATTGGAATTAGAAGGACCACGCCCTCCCCCACCATTTTGATGGTTTCCCCTCCATGGGGGTGGTGGCATGTGTCGTGTCCCCCCTCCCCTTTGGCCATAATTGGACCTAGGAGGCCCTGAGTTATGGGGATAGTGAGAGGGGAAAGAGTTGGATTTGTTGGACCCCACAGGTCTCTGGGGGGATTGGTATCTTTGAGGGCCTTTTAGAGTCTTATCCAGGGGACCTTTTTTGATGTTCTTAGTGGGCTGGGGCTGTCTCGGGGGAGCACCTGTGTTGTCAACACAGCCCTGGTTAGACACCTCCATCTCGGTGGTAGCCCGACCTGCTGCGTCCTCAAGCATCCTTTTCTGCCACTCAAACACCATATTATTACAGTAGTCATTTAAGTCCCGATTATATTTTTTCTTCTTTTTAAGTTTCTGATCCTTGTCCTCTTTTTCCAGGACTTTCAGCAGACTCTGAGACCTCTCCCTATACTCATCACTATCCCTATTGGCACTGAGTTTTTCTTTAATGGTTTTAATCTCAGTGTCAATTTTGGACAGTTTGACCGTTTTCCTATCTATCAGAAATTGTAACAGTGATAATCCTGCTTGATTAAAATATTTAAACCACTCTTCCAATTCTGATTCGCCCTTTTGGGGGGAGACCTCCCATCTTAAGCTCCTTGGGACCATAGAGTTTTTAATATAGGTCTCAAGGTAAGCTATGTCCCATTGGGTATGGGTTTCAGAGATCAAAAGATTTTTTAATCTTGTGAACACCCCCCCCAGGCCATTCTCGTCCTCCTTGAATGACTCAAAAACGCCATCAGTGTTGACCACCTTCTGAGCCCTAAATTCGAAAATATCCATGGTTGGATATCGGTAACCAGCTGCAGTAATATGCCAAACAAACAATTTTAAAGAAAAAACTGCGCTTAGAAACAAATATATAAAGCTGCGGTTATAAGTGAGGCACACCAAAACAAAACAACATACAAAAAACCGCGCTAAATAGATAAAGGAAGAATTAATGATAAAGTCTTTTGATCCTAAAATATAAATATTGCCTAATATTGATACAGTCTTTAAGATCCAAACACACTGTCCATATCACAATAAAGATGGTAAACTGTTGTGTATGTTTCTTTAACCACTTCCCGCCCGCCCTATGGTGGATTGACGTCCGGGAAGTGGTTCTGTTATCCTGACTGGGCGTCATATGACGTCCAGCAGGATAACATGCCGCAGCGCGCCCCCGGGGGCGCGCATCGCGGCGATCGGTGGAGCGGTGTGTCAGTCTGACACACCGCTCCACCGATCTTGGTAAAGAGCCTCCGGCGGGGGCTCTTTACCACGTGATCAGCCATGTCCAATCACGGCTGATCACGCTGTCAATAGGAAGAGCCGTTGATCGGCTCTTCCTCACTCGCGTCTGACAGACGCGAGTAGAGGAGAGCCGATCGGCGGCTCTCCTGGCAGGGGGGCTCTGCGCTGATTGTTTATCATTATCAATTGTGGGCACTGATTGCCACCATCATGTTGTAGTGATGCCCAGCAATGCCACCCTTAGGGGCATCACTGCAAACAAGCAGTGCCATCAGTGCCACCCATCAGTGTCCATTCATGCCACCTGTCAGTGCCCATCAGTGCCCATATATCAGTGCCCATCAGTGCCCATCTGTGCCAACTATCAGTGCCATCCATAAGTAACCATCAATGCCACCTACGAGTTCCCATCAATGCCACCTATGAGTGCCCATCAGTGCCGCCTATAAGTGCCCATCCGTGCCACCTATGAGTGCCCATCAGTGCCGCATACCAGTGCCACCTATCAGTGCCCATCAGTGCCACCTATCAGTGCCCATCAGTGCCGCCTATCAGTGCCCATCATCAGTGCCCGTCAGTGCCACCTCATCAGTGCCACCTCATTGGTGCCACCTGATCGGTGCCCATCAGTGCCGCCGTATCAGTGCCCGTCAGTGCAGCCATATCAGTGCCCGTCATTGAAGAAGAAAACGTACTTATTTACAAAAAGTTTTAACAGAAACAAAGAAAAACTTGTTTTTTTTCAAAATTTTCGGTCTTTTTTTATTTGTTGCGCAAAAAATAAAAACCGCAGAGGTGATCAAATACCACCAAAAGAAAGCTCTATTTGTGGGAACAAAATAATAAATATTTAGTTTGGGTACAGTGTAGCATGACCGCGCAATTGTCATTCAAATTGCGACAGCACTGAAAGGTGAAAATTGGGCTGGGCGGGAAGGTGTCTAAGTGCTCGGTATTGAAGTGGTTAAGGTTCATCCAATAGAGAATGGCAATAGAACCGAAGAAAAAACACCAGGTGATTGCGCTTACCAGATGTAAGCCTATTATAGGCAGATGGCTTAAACCCAGCCTGGGCCTCTAAACTGATGCTTCTGGACAGATCGAAATTTTCATACTCGTCACGTGTGCCGGTTCATGGGAATATTTATCCAAAAATAAAAAGTACACATATAGCGTAATACTGCTAATTATTGCCACACAAAACACCCAATTTGTGAAAAAAGTGAAAAGAAGATGTGACACTCAATATAATGTGATCATATAAAATCGTGAATCACCCAAAAGTAATATTGCAACCAAGGATGATAATAGGTGTCATATAATCATACACATCAATAGAGCAAAGTTTAGTACACGCCCCACACTATATAAGGTCACCTGCACTTCGGCCCTGTGTAGTGTGTCCCGGCGTTGAGAGAGAGAGAGAGACGGTGTCATTTGATTTAAGTTAGAGTAGGCAGGCGAGTCAGCTGCACTTACAGTGTATTGTATATATATATATATATATATATATATATATATGCATCTTAGGTGTTGTGTGTATGTATATATATATATATATATATATATATATATATATATATATACACACACTGTATTCAGTTTAGCTAGATCCATTCCTGTTATTCTCTTCCTAATGACAGGCAGGCAGGTGTTTTTACAGTATTTACAGCTACCTGAAGAAAATTGCTGGTGTTCTTCTAATCCTATTAGTACTGGAGGCAGCTGCAGTATTTACAAGTTAGTGTAGTGCGTCCTCTGCACAGTGTGCACCTAAAGCTACCTGAAGAAAATTGGTGGTGTTCTTCTGATCCTATTAGTACCACAGGCGGCTGCAGTATTTACAAGTTAGTGTAGTGCGTCCTCTGCGCAGTGTGCACCTAAAGCTACCTGAGGAAAATTGGTGGTGTTCTTCTCATTCTATTAGTACCTCAGGCAGCTGCAGTATTTACAAGTTAGTGTAGTGCGTCCTCTGCACAGTGTGCACTTAAAGCTACCTGAAGAAAATTAGTGGTGTCCTTCTGATCCTATTAGTACCGCAGGCAGCTGCAGTATTTACAAGTTAGTGTAGTGCATCCTCTGCACAGTGTGCACCTAAAGCTACCTGAAGAAAATTGGTGGTGTTCTTCTGATCCTATTAGTACCGCAGGCAGCTGCAGTATTGACAAGTTAGTGTAGTGCGTCCTCTGCACAGTGTGCACCTAAAGCTACCTGAAGAAAATTGGTGGTGTTCTTCTGATCCTATTAGTACCGCAGGCAGCTGCAATATTTACAAGTTAGTGCAGTGCGTCCTCTGCACAGTGTGCACCTAAAGCTACCTGAAGAAAATTGGTGGTGTTCTTCTGATCCTATTAGCACCACAGGCAGCTACAATATTTACAGGTTAGTGTAGTGCGTCATCTGCACAGTGTGCACCTAAAGCTACCTGAAGGAAATTGGTGGTGTTCTTCTGATCCTATTAGTACCGCAGGCAGCTGCAGTATTTACAGTTAGTGTAGTGCGCCCTCTGCACAGTGTGCACCTAAAGCTACCTGAAGACAATTGCTGTTGTTCTGATCCTATTAATACTACAGGCAGGCAGCTGCAGTATTTACAGTTAGTGTACTGTGTCCTCTGCACAGTGTGCACCTAAAGCTACCTGAAGAAAATTGGGGGTGTTCTTCTGATCCATTAGTACCACAGGCAGGCAGCTGCAGTATTTACAGTTAGTGTACTGCGTCCTCTGCACAGTCTGCACCTAAAGCTACCTGAAGACAATTGCTGTTGTTTTGATCCTATTAATACCACAGGCAGGCTGCTACAGTATTTACAGTTAGTGTACTGCGTCCTCTGCACAGTGTGCACCTAAAGCTACATGAAGACAATTGCTGTTGTTCTGCTCCTATTAATACCACAGGCAGGCAGCTACAGTATTTACAGTTAGCGTACTGTGTCCTCTGCACAGTGTGCACCTAAAGCTACCTAAAGACAAATGCTGGTGTTCTCATACTAATAATACTACAGCCAGGCAGTTGATTTTGCTAGCTGCACTATCAGTATATATATACATCCCAGCTTTGTGCAGCTACATCTCACTGCAGGCCATTAGTTAGGCCATTATTAGTATGTCTGGAAGGCCAACAAGGAGAGGCAGACAGTCACAGAGATAGCCAGCGCGGAAGATATTCTAGAGGGCAGTATTAGGGGCATTAGTGGTAGGTTAACCAAAGCACAAAAACACAAGGTGAGTATAGTAGCAAGTCCTAGTTGCAATCTCGAAACACCCAATACGAGGACAATATGCAACCGGTCTAAACTATGTGGCATGTTCACCAATGCCAGGAGCATGGCGGACAAGATGGGTGAACTAGAGATACTGTTGTACAAGGAGGATTTGGATTTTGTGGGAATTTCAGAGACCTGGTTCAACAGCTCTCATGATTGGCTGGCAAACATTCAAGGGTATACCCTATACCGCAAGGATAGAGAGGGTAAAAAAGGGGGAGGGGTATGCCTATATATCAAGAATAATGTACAAGCGAATGTGAGAGATGACATCACTGAGGGAGCTAGAGAGGAGGTGGAATCCTTATGGGTAGAGCTCCAAAGGGATGAAGCTAAGGGGAAAATAATACTGGGAGTATGCTATAGGCCCCCTAACCTGAGGGAGGAAGTGGAGACGGATCTCCTATCACAAATTGGATTAGCAGCAAGGATGGGAAGTGTTATCATAATGGGGGATTTTAATTATCCAGACATAGACTGGGTGGAGGGAACCGCGCATTCATTTAAGGCTCGCCAGTTCCTTAATGTCTTGCAGGACAATTTTATGGGTCAGATGGTAGACGCACCAACTAGAAATAAAACATTACTGGATCTACTGATTACCCACAATACAGACCTGATCACGGATGTGGAAATATGGGGCAATTTAGGTAACAGCGATCACAGGTCAATTCGTTTCAGTATAAATCACACAAATACGAAACATGAAGAGAACACAAAGACACTGAATTTCAAAAGAGCCAACTTCCCTAAACTACAAACCTTGCTAAAAGGCATAAATTGGGATAAAATATTAGGAACAAAGAATACGGAGGAGAGATGGGTTTGCTTTAAGAGCATATTAAATAAGGGCATTAGGGGGGGCGTGGCCTGACGCAGCATGTGAGCAGACAACTTTCTCAGCAGCTCTCTGATCCCTCTGCACAATCCTGTGTAATCCTGCTCACCTGCCACACAAACTCGGCTGAAATTTCTCCTGTACGCTTGGGGAAGACTTTGTAACCTTCGTGGGGGATTCTGGTGGATGGGAAAACTAAGGAAACAGCCCCTGGCAAGGATGAGTATTACCACACGTTCTGGCCAAGATGGCCGCCGCTCCACCATCCCACACTCGTCCCTGGCATCCACGCCGGATCTTTTTGGTGAGGAGCCAGATCCTTTGATTCCACCTTTTCCAGGGACCTCAGCTCCCCCTGCGCTATCAGTCATCCCTCCCCACTGTGATGATGGCCTTGAGGACAGTCCAGAACCGGAACTCACCCTGCTGGATGTCCTCAAACTGATCAAGGTAAATCACTCTGATATCATGGGGAAAGTGGAGGAACTTAAACTGGACATAACAATTATGCGCCAGGACATGCATAAAATGAGCGACCGTGTTTCTGAGACTGAACGCCGTATTAGCGATTTGGAGGATGCTGTCGGCCCGGTCCAAGCTACTCAAAAAATGCATGGCACTAAAATCCTCTCTCTGGAGGACAAGGTCGACGATTTGGAGAACCGTCTGTGCAGAAACAACCTGCGTCTAGTGGGCCTCCCCGAGCGGGTTGAGGGCGCTGACCCGGTCTCCTTCCTGGAAAATTGGTTTACCCAAGAATTTGGTAAAGACTGCCTTTCCCCATGTTTTGTCCTGGAGCGTGCACATAGAGTGCCTGGCAGGCCGCTTCCTGCAGGCAACCCTCCACGCACAATGGTAATCCGTCTCCTCAATTATCGTGATAGGGACGCTATCCTGCGAGCTGCCCGCATAAAAGAGAGCCTAAAGATCAACAATGCATCTGTGTCATTGTTTCCTGATTATTCCCCAGCGGTCCGTGCCTCAAGAGCCAAGTACGAACACATTAAGCTGAAATTGAGGGAGAAGACCATCCAATATTCTATGCTGTTTCCTGCCACGCTACGAGTCGTGCACCAGGGCCAGGTGCATTTTTTCCAAACCCCTGCAAATGCTCTTTCCTGGTTTGAGTCCTTGCATCAACCGGGTCGAATGTCTGGCCGGGCCCTGGACACCTGAACTGGTTACTCTCCTGGAAATTTGTTAAATTTCTCCTTCCCTTTTCTTTTTCCCCGGCCTGTGTGCCTTTATCTGTGGCAGGTGATTCAAGATACCTGTTTTCACATGAGGACAAGATCTCAATCTGGGATCTATGCTGCTAATTGTATGCATATTTGGTTGACATCTGATTTTCTTTAAGTTTTGTTTGCTGATGTGCCTGTATTGGCCATGTTTCTAGTATGTACTAGCAGTTTGGGATCTAAGCTTGCTCCTGGTTTTTCTTTTTGGGGTAAGGCAGGGGTTAACTATGTGCTACTGCCAGTTTTCACTGTGTTGTTACTGATCACAGGAATGTTGTGTGAATGGATGATTGTGGTGTGTAAGTGTGTGTGCGATTTTTGTTCTGCCTTGTCCTCCCTCTGGGATTGCAGCCATGACGATACCCTTTATCTGCTGATTTTCACTAACTTCATATGTCTTTAGTCAAATGTATCTCCTGGAATGTCCGGGGTTTAAATTCCAAATTTAAAAGGGCTTCCCTGTTTGAATTTCTCAAGGCTCATAAGCCTCATATACTGTGCCTGCAGGAGACACACCTTATGGGGTCTAAAGTGCTTGCTTTAAAAAAACACTGGGTCATGCATGGATATCATTCCACATTTTCTAATTACGCCAGGGGTGTGTCCGTCCTGATAAGGAAGGGCCTCCCCTTTTCATGTGATAGAGTGATTTTAGACCCTAATGGGCGGTATATTTTCCTCCAATGTAAGATACATGCCACCCCATTACTTCTGGTGGTTGTGTATGCTCCCCCTCCTGTCACGGCTGCACTCTTTACAGATCTGTGCACAAGGCTCTCGGATCTGCCTACATTAGCCACCCTTATTGTGGGGGATTTTAACTCTGTTATGGACCCTAATTTGGATAGACTGAAACCCATTCAGTATGAATGTAAGCTATTTTGTCAGTGGTGTGCTTCCTTTGGATACATTGACCTATGGCGATAACAAAACCCATTGGCTAGGGAATACTCTTGTCAGTCCTGGTCTTATCGTACTCTTTCCAGGCTGGACTACGCCCTTGGGACTTCTGACCTGACCTCATATACCCGGACAATATACTATATATCTCAGGCAATTTCTGACCACTCCGCCCTGTGTGTTGAATTAATACTCGGTCACAGACCCTCTTTTCGGTTGTGGAGGCTCAGTCCCCTCTGGGTCTCCACCCCTGAATTTGAAGAGCCGGTCCGGCAGGACATGTCCCTATATTGGGGGGACAATGCTGGATTGGCTTCTTTTGGCCCCACATGGGACGCCTTTAAGGCGTCTGTACGGGGCTCATATATCTCAAACATTGCTAAACATAGGAGGTCCTCCCGTGCTGCTCTTCTGGCCTTGGAGTCCTCTCTGGAGGTTGCTAGGGCCCAGAACTCTGCGCTCCCCACCCTGGATTCTCACGGAGTCTTGGTGGGGGCGC
Organism: Lithobates septentrionalis; assembly: GCA_037952835.1. Lineage (NCBI taxonomy): Eukaryota > Metazoa > Chordata > Amphibia > Anura > Ranidae > Lithobates > Lithobates septentrionalis. Next base: position 457,746 of record JBBDGP010003002.1, read on the forward strand.
ACAGGGCCCTGGATCTCCATAGGGTGGACGCAACGCAGACTCGGCAGTTATATCTGGCTGCCAGACTACATGAATATAGTGGGAAGAATAGTAAAATGTTAGCCTTTCTTTCTCGCACAGAATACATTGACAGGACCATATCACAGATTCAGTTGCCTGACGGCTCAATCACCTCAGACCCATTGACCATAAATCGGACGTTCAAGTCCTTCTATGAGACCCTATATGAAGCCCCCCACCCCCCGGATGAATTGGAGACATTGGGGTTTTTTGACTCCCTTCAATTTCCTGTATTGGACGACTCCCACAGCTCCATCTTAAACACTCCCTTGACAATCGAAGAGATCACTGAGGCTATTTGCTCTTTACCCCCACATAAAACCCCCGGGTTGGACGGTTTGCCCGCTAAATGGTACAAAACCTATGCTGTGGAATTGGCACAGAAACTTTTATCTCTCTTTAATCGGGCAATGGAGGAGGGAGAACTTCCCCCCTCCATGAATGAAGCCCTCATTGTTATGCTTCCCAAGCCTGACAAAAACAAACTGCTGTGTGGGTCATACCGTCCAATCTCGCTACTAAACAGCGATGTTAAAGTACTAGCGAAGGTCCTAGCCTTGAGATTACAAAAGGTCATTCTTCACCTTATTCACAGGGACCAGACAGGGTTCATGCCTGGTAAGAGTACATATGACAACATTCGTCGCCTTTATATACATATTCACAGGGCTGCCACGGACAGAAGAAGCGGACTGGTACTATCACTTGACGTGATGAAAGCATTTGATACGGTTAGCTGGTCCTTCCTTTGGGAAACTATGCATCGTATGGGTTTCAGCGTCCAATTTATTAAATGGGTCAGGTTGCTTTATACTAACCCCAAGGCAAGAATATGTACCAACAAAGATATATCGGATATGTTTAGTTTGCAGAGGGGAACCAGGCAGAGCTGTCCGCTTTCTCCACTTTTGTTCGCATTAGCCATTGAGCCACTTGCAAACGGAAGGAGACAACAGGAAGTGAGATGAAATCTACCCCTAGGAAGGGAAATTCTCTCCTGTAAGAGTTAATATGGGAAAAACGTGTCTCCTCTTCACTGATGCTTTATCACCAATCCTTGTTTCACTAAAAACCCCAAATTTTCAAAAAACATTTGTCATTGGGACAGAAAGTGAGTTGAAATCTTCTGAAGAGGTGCACAGACAGCAAAACAAATGTTACAGGGGTAATAACCCTTCCCCATGTTTTCCAAAAAGCTTAATAGATTTTTTGGCTGGAGCTACACTTTATACTGCTGTTCAGAGTATATAGGGCCTGGGGGCCCCACGCCTTTCCTTTTTTTTAATTTGGGTGCGGGGTTCCCCTTAATATCCATACAAGACCCAAAGGGCCTGGTAATGGACTGGGGGTGGGGGGTACCCATGCCGTTTGTCTCACTGATTTTCATCCATATTGCCGGGACCCGACATTACATTAAAGGCGCAAGCAGTTTTAAATGACTTTTATTCCTTTAAAAATGTCATTTTGTGCAGGGACTGTTCTAAGCACGGGAAACACGCGCCACTTTACAGGCATACTATAGACACCCCCCAGGTACAATATTTAAAGGAATATTTGACTTTTTTTTCACTTTAACCAGTTACCGACCGGCGCACGCCGATGTACGTCGGCACAATGGCACGGGCAGGCATAAGGGCTTACCTGTACGTACCTGTACGATTCATGTCAGGAGCGATCCGAGGTGAGGGGGCGGCCACTGATTCATGGCCACCCCCTCACGATCGCTCCTGGCGAATGACAGGCTTCCTCTGCTGATGTAATGTAAACAGCGGCAGAGGAAGTGATGTCATCTCTCCTCGGGAAGCCTTTTTGTTCTGGCTCCCGAGGAGAGAAGACATCCAAGTAAGTGCACCAAACACAACACTTACAGTAGAACACTCTAGGCACACATTTCACCCCCCATCACACCCCGATCACCCCCCTGTACCCCCTGTCACAGTGACACCAATAGCAGTTTTTTTTTTCCTGATTATTGCATTGGTGTCAGTTTGTGACAGTTATAAGTGGTAGGGCAGTTAGTGATAGGCCCCTTTAGGTCTAGGGTACCCCCCCTAACCCCCCCAATAAAGTTTTAACCCCCCTGATCACCCCCCCATTGCCAGTGTCACTAAGCGATCGTTTTTCTGATCGCTGTATTAGTGTCACAGGTGACGCTACTTAGGGAGGTAAGTATTTAGGTTCGCCATCAGCTTTTTATAGCGTCAGGGACCCCCATATACTACCTAGTAAAGGTTTTAACCCCCTGATTGCCCCCTAGTTAACCCTTTCACCAGTGATCACCGTATAACTGTTACGGGTGACGCTGGTTAGTTAGTTTGTTTATTATAGTTTCAGGGCACCCGCCGTTTATTACCTAATAAAGGTTTAACCCCCTAATCGCCCGGCGGTGATATAAGTTAAGTTTTAGGGTCAGATAGGGTCTGCGTCGTCTCAGGCAGCGTCAGGTTAGTTCCAGTACCGCTAACACGCACGCAGCATACACCTCCCTTAGTGGTATAGTATCTGAACGGATCAATATCTGATCCAATCAGATCTATACTAGCGTCCCCAGCAGTTTAGGGTTCCTAAAAACGCAGTGTTAGCGGGATCATCCCAAATACCTGCTAGCACCTGCGTTTTGCCCCTCCGTCCAGCCCAGCCCACCCAAGTGCAGTATCGATCGATCACTGTCACTTACAAAACACTAAACTGCTCCTTCATTTTCTCACTGATGTGTTATTTCTAATTGTCACATGACTATGCTTTGTTTTTTTCTTTACTATTTATGTGATCTCTCATTGAATCACTTATAACTTATTTGTTTGTAGCGCGGTTCCTACCCACCCATTGTCTTATTTGATTGTGCAAATCCCACAATTTTAGAACTGCTGCTATTATTTTATATTTTTTATTTTGGTTTTTCATTTTTGTGTTAGTTAGTTAGTAATTTTTCTTTTCTATCTATGCTATGCTATTCCCCAGTCCTCCCTTGCCAGAGATTGGAGACCAATTACGGTTTCCGAATTTAAGCTCTTTCTGGGCCTTTCCCTCAACATGGGCATAACTAAAAAGAGTGAGTTGCGGTCATATTGGTCATATTGGTCCACTGACCCAATTCACCATATGCCATATTCACCATATGCCCTTGTTCTCTGCCTCCATGACCAGGGCACGATACGTGCAGATCTTGCGGTTCATGCACTTCAACAACAATGAACTCTGTCGTCCTCGTGGAGACCCTGGATACGATTGGCTCTACAAAATGTTTGTTTTTTTTGTATTTGCTTTGCAGGTATGGTAAGTCTTACTGTTGTACTGTAATGTTACTTTGTTTTATTGTTAACCATCATTTGCTTAGCAGGTACCCCATTCAGTTGCAGCGCGGATTTATTTATCTTGACAGCAACAGCGTTTGCTCCCACGATACATAAAGCTGTGACTCCAGCGCTGTCAGAGGTGATTTCACCACCACAGTTACATACTTCAGCATATATCCCGAAGCATGGGGGCAGCAGGGGCGGAGGAGGGATTTTCTCCTACCTTTTGCGAGTGGATGCCCCCATGCTTCGGCTTAGGCACAGGTTGTTGTCGGATGTGATTTCACCACCACAGTTAAAAAAAAGAGCATATATGCCGAAGCATGGGGGCAGCAGGGGGCGGAGGAGCAATTTGCTCCTAACTTTTGGGGCGGATGCCCCCATGCTTCGGCATATATAAATGGTGAATGTATGCCCATCATTAGAAGTGGGTGGATGAAGGGAGGTATTCTAATGGTGGGCATACCCACCGATGAATCTCTTTTTTTCGTTCAGCCCACAGGCTGCATGAAAAAAAAGATTACAATATATGCCCAACAAGGACCAGCATCGTACTGGTATGTTGCTGAACTTTGAGTGGTTATACCAGAATGATGCCTGCAGGTTTAGTTATCATCTTGGTATCATTCTTTTCAGCCAGCGGTCGGCTTTCATGTAAAAGCAATCCTAGCGGCTATTTAGCCTCTAGACTGCTTTTACAAGCAGTGGGAGGGAATATCCCCCCTCCCACAGTCTTCCATGGTTTTCTCTGGCTCTCCTGTCCCAACAGGGAACCTGAGAATGCAGCCGGTGATTCGGCCAGCTGACCATAGAGCTGATCAGAGACCAGAATGGCTCCAATCATCTCTATGGCCTAAGAAACCGGAAGCTACGAGCATTTCATAACTTAGATTTCCTGGGTGTAAACAACGTCATTGGGAAATTGGGAAAGCATTTTATCACACCGATCTTGGTGTGGTCAGATGCTTTGATGGCAGAGGAGAGATTTTTATTCCTTTAAAAATGTCATTTTGTGCAGGGACTGTTCTAAGCACAGGAAACACGCGCCACTTTACAGGCATACTATAGACACCCCCCAGGTACAATATTTAAAGGAATATTTGACTTTTTTTTTCACTTTAACCAGTTACCGACCGGCGCACGCCGATGTACGTCGGCACAATGGCACGGGCAGGCATAAGGGCTTACCTGTACGTACCTGTACGATTCATGTCAGGAGCGATCCGAGGTGAGGGGGCGGCCACTGATTCATGGCCACCCCCTCACGATCGCTCCTGGCGAATGACAGGCTTCCTCTGCTGATGTAATGTAAACAGCGGCAGAGGAAGTGATGTCATCTCTCCTCGGGAAGCCTTTTTGTTCCGGCTCCCGAGGAGAGAAGACATCCAAGTAAGTGCACCAAACACAACACTTACAGTAGAACACTCTAGGCACACATTTCACCCCCCATCACACCCCGATCACCCCCCTGTCACAGTGACACCAATAGCAGTTTTTTTTTTCTGATTATTGCATTGGTGTCAGTTTGTGACAGTTATAAGTGGTAGGGCAGTTAGTGGTAGGCCCCTTTAGGTCTAGGGTACCCCCCCTAAGCCCCCCCAATAAAGTTTTAACCCCGTGATCACCCCCCCATCGCCAGTGTCACTAAGCGATCGTTTTTCTGATCGCTGTATTAGTGTCACAGGTGACGCTACTTAGGGAGGTAAGTATTTAGGTTCGCCATCAGCTTTTTATAGCGTCAGGGACCCCCATATACTACCTAGTAAAGGTTTTAACCCCCTGATTGCCCCCTAGTTAACCCTTTCACCAGTGATCACCGTATAACTGTTACGGGTGACGCTGGTTAGTTAGTTTGTTTATTATAGTTTCAGGGCACCCGCCGTTTATTACCTAATAAAGGTTTAACCCCCTAATCGCCCGGCGGTGATATAAGTTAAGTTTTAGGGTCAGATAGGGTCTGCGTCGTCTCAGGCAGCGTCAGGTTAGTTCCAGTACCGCTAACACGCACGCAGCATACACCTCCCTTAGTGGTATAGTATCTGAACGGATCAATATCTGATCCAATCAGATCTATACTAGCGTCCCCAGCAGTTTAGGGTTCCTAAAAACGCAGTGTTAGCGGGATCAGCCCAAATACCTGCTAGCACCTGCGTTTTGCCCCTCCGTCCAGCCCAGCCCACCCAAGTGCAGTATCGATCGATCACTGTCACTTACAAAACACTAAACTGCTCCTTCATTTTCTCACTGATGTGTTATTTCTAATTGTCACATGACTATGCTTTGTTTTTTTCTTTACTAATTATGTGATCTCTCATTGAATCACTTATAACTTATTTGTTTGTAGCACGGTTCCTACCCACCCATTGTCTTATTTGATTGTGCAAATCCCACAATTTTAGAACTGCTGCTATTATTTTATATTTTTTATTTTGGTTTTTCATTTTTGTGTTAGTTAGTTAGTAATTTTTCTTTTCTATCTATGCTATGCTATTCCCCAGTCCTCCCTTGCCAGAGATTGGAGACCAATTACGGTTTCCGAATTTAAGCTCTTTCTGGGCCTTTCCCTCAACATGGGCATAACTAAAAAGAGTGAGTTGCGGTCATATTGGTCATATTGGTCCACTGACCCAATTCACCATATGCCATATTCACCATATGCCCTTGTTCTCTGCCTCCATGACCAGGGCACGATACGTGCAGATCTTGCGGTTCATGCACTTCAACAACAATGAACTCTGTCGTCCTCGTGGAGACCCTGGATACGATTGGCTCTACAAAATGTTTGATTTTTTACTATGTTTTTTTTGTATTTGCTTTGCAGGTATGGTAAGTCTTACTGTTGTACTGTAATGTTACTTTGTTTTATTGTTAACCATCATTTGCTTAGCAGGTACCCCATTCAGTTGCAGCGCGGATTTATTTATCTTGACAGCAACAGCGTTTGCTCCCACGATACATAAAGCTGTGACTCCAGCGCTGTCAGAGGTGATTTCACCACCACAGTTACATACTTCAGCATATATCCCGAAGCATGGGGGCAGCAGGGGCGGAGGAGGGATTTTCTCCTACCTTTTGCGAGTGGATGCCCCCATGCTTCGGCTTAGGCACAGGTTGTTGTCGGATGTGATTTCACCACCACAGTTAAAAAAAAGAGCATATATGCCGAAGCATGGGGGCAGCAGCGGGCGGAGGAGCGATTTGCTCCTAACTTTTGGGGCGGATGCCCCCATGCTTCGGCATATATAAATGGTGCATGTATACCCATCATTAGAAGTGGGTGGATGAAGGGAGGTATTCTAATGGTGGGCATACCCACCGATGAATCTCTTTTTTTCGTTCAGCCCACAGGCTGCATGAAAAAAAAGATTACAATATATGCCCAACAAGGACCAGCAACGTACTGGTATGTTGCTGAACTTTGAGTGGTTATACCAGAATGATGCCTGCAGGTTTAGTTATCATCTTGGTATCATTCTTTTCAGCCAGCGGTCGGCTTTCATGTAAAAGCAATCCTAGCGGCTATTTAGCCTCTAGACTGCTTTTACAAGCAGTGGGAGGGAATGTCCCCCCCTCCCACCGTCTTCCATGGTTTTCTCTGGCTCTCCTGTCCCAACAGGGAACCTGAGAATGCAGCCGGTGATTCGGCCAGCTGACCATAGAGCTGATCAGAGACCAGAATGGCTCCAATCATCTCTATGGCCTAAGAAACCGGAAGCTACGAGCATTTCATGACTTAGATTTCCTGGGTGTATATAACATCATTGGGAAATTGGGAAAGCATTTTATCACACCGATCTTGGTGTGGTCAGATGCTTTGATGACAGAGGAGAGATTTTTATTCCTTTAAAAATGTCATTTTGTTCAGGGACTGTTCTAAGCACGCGAAACACGCGCCACTTTACAGGCATACTATAGACACCCCCCAGGTACAATATTTAAAGGAATATTTGACTTTTTTTTTTCACTTTAACCAGTTACCGACCGGCGCACGCCGATGTACGTCGGCACAATGGCACGGGCAGGCATAAGGGCTTACCTGTACGTACCTGTACGATTCATGTCAGGAGCGATCCGAGGTGAGGGGGCGGCCACTGATTCATGGCCACCCCCTCACGATCACTCCTGGCGAATGACAGGCTTCCTCTGCTGATGTAATGTAAACAGCGGCAGAGGAAGTGATGTCATCTCTCCTCGGGAAGCCTTTTTGTTCCGGCTCCCGAGGAGAGAAGACATCCAAGTAAGTGCACCAAACACAACACTTACAGTAGAACACTCTAGGCACACATTTCACCCCCCATCACACCCCGATCACCCCCCTGTACCCCCTGTCACAGTGACACCAATAGCAGTTTTTTTTTTTCTGATTATTGCATTGGTGTCAGTTTGTGACAGTTATAAGTGGTAGGGCAGTTAGTGGTAGGCCCCTTTAGGTCTAGGGTACCCCCCCTAACCCCCCCAATAAAGTTTTAACCCCGTGATCACCCCCCCATCGCCAGTGTCACTAAGCGATCGTTTTTCTGATCGCTGTATTAGTGTCACAGGTGACGCTACTTAGGGAGGTAAGTATTTAGGTTCGCCATCAGCTTTTTATAGCGTCAGGGACCCCCATATACTACCTAGTAAAGGTTTTAACCCCCTGATTGCCCCCTAGTTAACCCTTTCACCAGTGATCACCGTATAACTGTTACGGGTGACGCTGGTTAGTTAGTTTGTTTATTATAGTTTCAGGGCACCCGCCGTTTATTACCTAATAAAGGTTTAACCCTCTAATCGCCCGGCGGTGATATAAGTTAAGTTTTAGGGTCAGATAGGGTCTGCGTCGTCTCAGGCAGCGTCAGGTTAGTTCCAGTACCGCTAACACGCACGCAGCATACACCTCCCTTAGTGGTATAGTATCTGAACGGATCAATATCTGATCCAATCAGATCTATACTAGCGTCCCCAGCAGTTTAGGGTTCCTAAAAACGCAGTTTTAGCGGGATCAGCCCAAATACCTGCTAGCACCTGCGTTTTGCCCCTCCGTCCAGCCCAGCCCACCCAAGTGCAGTATCGATCGATCACTGTCACTTACAAAACACTAAACACATAACTGCAGCGTTTGCAGAGTCAGGCCTGATACCTGCGATCGCTAACAGTTTTTTGGTAGCCTTTTGATACAGTCGCTAACAGTCAGGAGCTTTTTTGCCTGTGAGTCTCACTAGTGTACCACTAAATTTAGAGCCCAAAATGGCAAATCGAAGGTACACTAGTGAAGAGGCCTACACGTTTCTGAGCATGACAGATAGTGAAGAGGAAGTCACTCATCTGTCAGATTCAGGCTCAGAATACAAACCTGTAGACAGCAGCGGCTCCATGACAGATAGCTCTGACGACGGAGTTGTGGTCCCTGCCAAGGTCAGGCGTACCAGACCCCAATCTTCTTCTTCTGCTGTTGAGGTGCAAGAACCGCAGGGCACTCGTATGGAGCAGAGAAGTACTAGCGCCGCTATTCCTTCTGGTGAACTGGCAAGCACCAGCGGCCTAGTACACCCTGGTCGTACATCCAGCACTGCAGTAACACTTGGTGACGTGGCGAGTCCCATAAGTGCAGTTCAAGCTGGCAAGGTGGCAAGCACAAGTAGTGTCCCGCTGCCACCAAGAAGACGAACACAAGCCCGTCGTGCCCATAGTGCCCTTCCTGCTGCATTCGCCAATCCTAATTGTGAGCCCACCACTTCTGCAGCACCCGTACTTCCCCCATTCACTGGCCAACCCGGCATTCAGGTGGAAACAGTTGATTTTACGCCACTTGATTTTTATTCGCTGTTTTTCACCGAAGATCTCTATAGATCTATTGCTGACCAAAGCAATTTGTACGCTGGTCAACACATCGCCACTATTCCCCAGTCCTCGGGTGGGTAGGAACCGCGCTACAAACAAATAAGTTATAAGTGATTCAATGAGAGATCACATAAATAATAAAGAAAAAAACAAAGCATAATCACGTGACAATTAGAAATAACACATCAGTGAGAAAATGAAGTCCAAATCTGTGAATTCAAAAAGGTAAGCATTCAATATATCCGGTGGTGGATTTTTTTCACATGGTGTTACTGGAAAGAATTACTACTTTATGGCACTATATTGGACATTTTTTTGAATTCACAATTCAAAAAAATATTTGGACTTCATTTTCTCACTGATGTGTTATTTCTAATTGTCACATGACTATGCTTTGTTTTTTTCTTTACTATTTATGTGATCTCTCATTGAATCACTTATAACTTATTTGTTTGTAGCGCGGTTCCTACCCACCCATTGTCTTATTTGATTGTGCAAATCCCACAATTTTAGAACTGCTGCTATTATTTTATATTTTTTATTTTGGTTTTTCATTTTTGTGTTAGTTAGTTAGTAATTTTTCTTTTCTATCTATGCTATGCTATTCCCCAGTCCTCCCTTGCCAGAGATTGGAGACCAATTACGGTTTCCGAATTTAAGCTCTTTCTGGGCCTTTCCCTCAACATGGGCATAACTAAAAAGAGTGAGTTGCGGTCATATTGGTCATATTGGTCCACTGACCCAATTCACCATATGCCATATTCACCATATGCCCTTGTTCTCTGCCTCCATGACCAGGGCACGATACGTGCAGATCTTGCGGTTCATGCACTTCAACAACAATGAACTCTGTCGTCCTCGTGGAGACCCTGGATACGATTGGCTCTACAAAATGTTTGATTTTTTACTATGTTTTTTTTGTATTTGCTTTGCAGGTATGGTAAGTCTTACTGTTGTACTGTAATGTTACTTTGTTTTATTGTTAACCATCATTTGCTTAGCAGGTACCCCATTCAGTTGCAGCGCGGATTTATTTATCTTGACAGCAACAGCGTTTGCTCCCACGATACATAAAGCTGTGACTCCAGCGCTGTCAGAGGTGATTTCACCACCACAGTTACATACTTCAGCATATATCCCGAAGCATGGGGGCAGCAGGGGCAGAGGAGGGATTTTCTCCTACCTTTTGCGAGTGGATGCCCCCATGCTTCGGCTTAGGCACAGGTTGTTGTCGGATGTGATTTCACCACCACAGTTAAAAAAAAGAGCATATATGCCGAAGCATGGGGGCAGCAGGGGGCGGAGGAGCGATTTGCTCCTAACTTTTGGGGCGGATGCCCCCATGCTTCGGCATATATAAATGGTGCATGTATGCCCATCATTAGAAGTGGGTGGATGAAGGGAGGTATTCCAATGGTGGACATACCCACCGATGAATCTCTTTTTTTCGTTCAGCCCACAGGCTGCATGAAAAAAAAGATTACAATATATGCCCAACAAGGACCAGCAACGTACTGGTATGTTGCTGAACTTTGAGTGGTTATACCAGAATGATGCCTGCAGGTTTAGTTATCATCTTGGTATCATTCTTTTCAGCCAGCGGTCGGCTTTCATGTAAAAGCAATCCTAGCGGCTATTTAGCCTCTAGACTGCTTTTACAAGCAGTGGGAGGGAATGTCCCCCCCTCCCACCGTCTTCCATGGTTTTCTCTGGCTCTCCTGTCCCAACAGGGAACCTGAGAATGCAGCCGGTGATTCGGGCAGCTGACCATAGAGCTGATCAGAGACCAGAATGGCTCCAATCATCTCTATGGCCTAAGAAACCGGAAGCTACGAGCATTTCATGACTTAGATTTCCTGGGTGTAAACAACGTCATTGGGAAATTGGGAAAGCATTTTATCACACCGATCTTAGTGTGGTCAGATGCTTTGATGGCAGAGGAGAGATCTAGGGTCTAATAGACCCAATTTTTTCAAAAAAGAGTCACTGCCTATTGCTATCATAGGGGATATTTACATTCCCTGAGATAACAATAAAAAAGCTAAAAAAATAAATAAATGAAAGGAACAGTTTAAAAATAAGATAAAAAAGCAAAAAAAAAAAAAAGAAGCAGCCCTGTTCCCCCCTGCTCTCGCGCAAAGGCGAACGCAAGCGTCGGTCTGGCATCAGATGTAAACAGCAATTGCACCATGCATGTGAGATATCACCGTGAAGGTCAGATCGAGGGAAGTAATTTTAGCAGTAGACCTCCTCTGTAAATCTAAAGTGGTAACCTGTAAAGGCTTTTAAAGGCTTTTAAAAATGTATGTAGTTTGTCGCCACTGCACGTTTGTGCGCAATCTTAAAGCATGTCGTGTTTGGTATCCATGTACTCGACCCAAGATAATCTTTTTTATTTCATCAAACATTTGGGCAATATAGTGTTTATTAGTGCATTAAAATTTAAAAAGTGTGTTTTTTACCAAAAAATGTGTTTGAAAAATCGCTGCGCAAATACTGTGTGAAAAAAAAGAAACACCCACCATTTTAATCTGTAGGGCCTTTGCTTTAAAAATATATATAATGTTTGGGGGTTCAAAGTAATTTTCTTGCAAAAAAAAAATATTTTTTCATGTAAACAAAAAGTGTCAGAAAGGGCTTTGTCTTCAAGTAGTTAGAAGAGTGGGTGATGTGTAACATAAGTTTCTAAATGTTGTGCATAAAATGCCAGGACAGGTCAAAACCCCCAAATGACCCCATTTTGGAAAGTAGACACCCCAAGCTATTTGCTGAGAGGCATGTCGAGTCCATGGAATATTTTATATTGTGACACTAATTTTTTTTTTTTGCATAAAGTTGTCACTAAATGATATTTGGGAGCCTAGCCACATACGGGACCCCGAAAACCAAGCACCACCGTCGGGGTTTCTAAGGGTGTAAATTTTTGATTTCACTCCTCACTGCCTATCACAGTTTCGGAGGCCATGGAATGCCCAGATGGCACAACCCCCCCCCCCCCTCCAAATGACCCAATTTTGGAAAGTAGACACCCCAAGCTATTTGCTGAGAGGCATCTCGAGTCCATAGAATATTTTATATTGTGACACAAGTTGCGGGAAAAAGACAATTTTTTTTTTTTTTTTTGCACAAAGTTGTCACTAAATGATATTTGGGAGCCTAGCCGCATACGGGACCCCGAAAACCAAGCACCACCTTCAGGGTTTCTAAGGGTGTAAATTTTTGATTTCACTCCTCACTGCCTATCACAGTTTCGGAGGCCATGGAATGCCCAGATGGCACAACCCCCCCCCCCCCACAAATGACCCCATTTTGGAAAGTAGACACCCCAAGCTATTTGCTGAGAGGTATGGTGAGTATTTTGCAGACCACGCTTTTTGTCACAAAGTTTTGAAAATTGAAAAAAGAAAAAAAAAAATACATTTTTCATTTCTTTCTTCATTTTTAAAAACAAATGAGAGCTGCAAAATACTTACCATGCCTCTCAGCAAATAGCTTGGGGTGTCTACTTTCCAAAATTGGGTCATTTGGGGGGGTTTGTGCTTGGTTTTCGGGGTCCCGTACGCGGCTAGGCTCCCAAAAAGTCTCACACATGTGGTATCCCTGTACTTAGGAGAAGCAACAGAATGTATTTTGGGGTGTAATTTCACATAAGCCCATGGCATGTTTGAGCAATATATCATTTAGTGACAACTTTGTGCAAAAAAAAAGAAAAAGTGTCTTTTTCCCGCAACTTGTGTCACAATATAAAATATTCCATGGACTCTTCATGCCTCTCAGCAAATAGCTTGGGGTGTCTACTTTCCAAAATGGGGTCATTTGGGGGGGTTTTGTGCTTGGTTTTTGGGGTCCCGTACACGGCTAGGCTCCCAAAAAGTCTCACACATGTGGTATCCCTGTACTTAGGAGAAGCAACAGAATGTATTTTGGGGTGTAATTTCACATATGCCCATGGCATGTTTGAGCAATATATCATTTAGTGACAACTTTGTGCAAAAAAAAAGAAAAAGTGTCTTTTTCCCGCAACTTGTGTCACAATATAAAATATTCCATGAACTCTTCATGCCTCTCAGCAAATAGCTTGGGGTGTCTACTTTCCAAAATGGGGTCATTTGGGGGGGGGGTTGAACTGTCCTGGCATTTTATGCACAACATTTAGAACGTTTATGTCACACATCACCCACTCTTCTAACCACTTGAAGACAAAGCCCTTTCTGACACTTTTTGTTTACATGAAAAAATAATTTTTTTTGCAAGAAAATTACTTTGAACCCCCAAACATTATATATTTTTTTAAAGCAAAGGCCCTACAGATTAAAATGGTGGGTGTTTAAGTTTTTTTTCTTCATACAGTATTTGCGTAGCGACTTTTCAAACGCATTTTTTTTTAGAAAAAAACACACTCTTTTTAATTTTAATGCACTAAAACACACTATATTGCCCAAATGTTTAATGAAATAAAAAAGATGATCTTAGGCCGAGTACATGGATACCAAACACGACATGCTTTAAAATTGTGCACAAACGTGCAGTGGCGACAAACTACATACATTTTTAAAAGCCTTTCAAAGCCTTTACAGGTTACCACTGTAGATTTACAGAGGAGGTCTACTGCTAAAATTACTGCACTCGATCTGACCGTCGCGGTGATCTCATATGCATGGTGCAATTGCTGTTTACATTAACGCTTGCGTTCGCCTTTGCGTGAGAGCAGGGGGAACAGGGGTGCTTTTTTTTTTTTCTTTATTCTTTTTTTTGCTTTTTTATCTTTTTTTTTTTTTTTATAACTGACAATTTTTATTATTTTTTCACAGAAAAACAAATAAAGCATTTTAGCATTAGGTACAAGAAGAGAGATAGATCATGATATCACAGTTCAATTTGGCACATTATCACCCACGTGCTGGGCGGCAGATCTTTACAGTGTAAACAGTTTGTGACAAAAAGAAATAGGTTTACCGGATAGTAATACATCTCAAACAGTGTATCTTCTAGTACCACATGCTCAAACATATAAATTCTTAGATAGAGAGAAGAAAGAAGAAAGAAGGGAAAGACAGAAGAAGGGGGAGGGGGGGGGGCACTCGTCTCCAGGATCCGGAACAGGCCGGCGGGGAATGGGTCATTAATACATAAACGACATATACCTTTAGGTCGCAGGGGTCTCCAACAAAACCCAGGGTTCCCAGATACGATTATGTTTGTCAAGTGTATCATTTAATGAGGCCGTGAGATATTCCATTCTCTTGACATCTCTGATCCTGGAATGCAGCTCAGTTAGTGAGGGGGGTTCTCTTTTTTTCCACTTTAAAGCCACCAGGCAACGTGCTGCAGTAAGCACATGAGCTAAGAGTTTTTTGGACACTTTAGAGAAGGTGGCAGGTGGAAGGCCCAAGAGAAAGGTCCTCGGATCAAGGAGCATTTCAACATCAAAGATGGACTGGAGTAGGGAGTGAACCATACTCCAGTAGGGAATGATTAGAGGGCAGGTCCAATAGACATGAAATAGTGTTCCCCTATCTTTATAGCATCTCCAACAACGGGAGTCGGCCGTAGGGTATATGGAGTGGAGCAGGTCAGGGGTCTGATACCAATGAAATAGAATCTTAAATTGATTCTCTTTATAAAGCGTGCAAATGGAGCTTTTAGTAGCCTGGGTCCATATGGATTGCCAGGTCCTTAAGGATATCTCTGTGCCCATCGCCTGCTCCCACTTAGCCATATATGAATGTCGCGGCCCGTCTGGTGAGAAATCTGTGATCAGTATCTGATAGGTGCGGGAGATCATGCCTCTAGGGGACGAACCCTCTAAGCAAAGCTTTTCAAAGTCTGTGAGGGGAGAAAAACTCAAATTCGACCCCAGTGATTGTGCATAATGGCGTAGTTGTAGGTAACTGAAAAAGGCCTGCTTGGGGATGTCAAAAGACTTTTGCAGGTCTAGGAAGGGTCGTAACATTCTGGTTTTAGGATCAATTAGTTGTCCATAACGGAATATGGCCTTATCCATCCAAAAGTGGGACATCTGTGAAGTTAAGCTGTCAGGGATATTGGGTGTGAATAGAAATGAAGTGACTGGGGATGATGTGGTGGTGAGCGGATATTTCGATTTAGCCCGTCGCCATAAGGTACGTAATAGAGCCATCGGTCCTAGCAGTTGTACGCTGCCGAGGGATATATCAGAGCTCCAAAGCATGGAGTTTGGGTGTATGGGGGCTAGCCACAGCTTTTCTATCTGTGTCCATCTATTGTAAGCATGTAGGGAACACCAGGAGGCTATAGGTCTCAGTTGGGCTGCCAGATAATACTTAGCTATGTTGGGGAACGCCAGTCCACCTTGGTTACGTGGGGCATATAAAACAGATCTAGCAACTCGGTGTCTTTTATAATTCCAGAAAAAGTTTATCATGTCGGCTTGGAGTTTTTTTAGGTGTGAACACGGAATGGGAATAGGGAGTGTCTCAAAATGATATAGAAGTCTGGGTAGTACCGTCATCTTCAAAGTTGCAAGTCTACCAAAAAGGGACAGTTTCAGAGATTTCCATTTGGTTAGGGACGCTCTGATAGAGGTGAACATTTGGGGGAAATTGGCTTTGTATAGTGTATCGTATGTGGATGTTATATGTATCCCCAGGTATTTTAAGGAAGAGGACCGCCAAGAATATGGAAATGTTTGTGAAAGTGCGGATAATGTATGGGGGGATAAATTAAGAGGGAGAGCCTCCGTCTTGGAACTATTAATTTTATAACCTGAGAGGGTGCTATATCTTTCCAGCTCCACTTGTAAGTTTGGGAGGGATATGCGAGGTTGGGCGAGAGTGAGAAGAACATCATCCGCAAATAAGGAGATCTTGAATTCTCTAGTACGGACTGGAATACCATGGATACTTGAATTATTTCTAATATGGGCTGCTAACGGTTCAATGCATAGGGCATATAGCAAGGGGGAGAGTGGGCAACCTTGTCGGGTCCCATTGGAGATAAAAAAGGTAGGGGAGGTGGCAAAGTTAGTGCGAACCTGGGCTGTTGGGGCCAAGTATAGATGGGTAATAGCTCGGAGGAATGGGCCCTCAATACCGGCCCGGTTGAGAGTCGCGAACAGGAAAGGCCAGCCCAGCCTGTCAAAGGCTTTTTCGGCATCCAGGCTGAGCAGTATTGCCTCCATTATGTTCCTGTTCGCAACCTCCACCAGGTCAATAACCCTCCGGGTGTTATCCCCAGCCTGGCGGCAAGGGATAAAACCCACCTGGTCCCTATGGACCAGGGATGGCATAAAATTGTTTAGTCTATTTGCCAACAATTTCGTAAAAATTTTTAAGTCTGTGTTGAGGAGTGCTATTGGTCTGTAATTGGCCGGGAGGGTGTGGTCTTTCCCTGGTTTTGGGATTAATGTCAGGTAGGAATTTTGCATATCTCTGGGAATGGGTGTGTCAGAAAGAAATGAGTTAAAGAGATTTGTCATATGGGGGAGTAAATGTGATAGGAACGTCTTGTAATAAAGGTATGGTAGTCCATCAGGCCCGGGGGCCTTATTGTTTGGCAACATTTTGATTGTTTCTGTCACCTCCTCCTCCGTAATGGAGGCATTAAGAGTCTCCAGAGCAGAGGAGGTAAGCCTAGGAGTATCCGCTTCCGCTAAATAAGTATGGATGGCCTGGGATAGGTCAGGAGGGGGTGGGTTGTGCGGAACACTCGGGTCATTATACAGGGCAGAATAGAAGTCATGAAAAAGTTGTGCTATTTTATTAGGGTGGGACTGAAGGACCCCATTTGCCTCCCTAAGTTGTGTAGTTGTGATAGTTGCTGCTTTGTCGCGAAGCTGTTTTGCCAAGAGCGTATGTGATTTGTTGGCTTTGTCGTAGTAAGTCTGTCTAAGCCTAATTAACGCCTTTTCTATTTTACCCATTTCGATATCTTTCAATCCGGCCCGAACACTAGTGAGTTCTCTAAGGGTTGTTAGGGACTGAGACGCGAGCAAACGCGCTTCCAGGTGTTTAAGTCTGTCTAAAAGGGCGCTGCGTGTTGTATTAGCGTTTCTCTTCAGGGCAGTGGAGAGCGAAATGCATTGACCTCGAAAGACCGCCTTATGGGCTTCCCACAAAGTTGAGGTGGAGATCTCAGAGGAGCCATTTTCCGCAAAGTAAAGTTTTAGAGTTTGCTCTAATTCTATTCTAGATGGGTCATGTTTAAGTAGAAAGTCGTTTAGGCGCCAGTGGCATTTACGAAAGGAGCTTGGGGAGAGTGTCAGGGAGAGTGTAATCGGAGCATGATCCGACCAAGAAATGGCTTGAATGCCTGGGTTCATGCATGTACGTAGGGTCGGGGCGTTGACAAAAAAATAATCCAGTTGTGAGTGGGACATATGGGGATGGGAATAGAAAGTAAATTGTTTAGCAGATGGATAGGTGGTGCGCCAGGTATCAAACAAGGCATATTTCCTAGTAAGTTGGCGAAACTGGGCGGCCGTTCTATTGGTTGTTACTTGGGATTTCCTCTGGCCCACTGAGTGTTTATCAAGACCCGGAGAGTGGACAAGGTTAAAATCTCCTCCGATCACCAGGTATTGATGGGGAGCCTCAAACAGGCGGTCGAAGACCTTAGACAAAAAGGGGATTTGATTCGTGTTTGGGGCATAGATGTTACAAAGAGTGATATTCGCTCCTCCCCAAAGGCCTCGAAGGATGAGGTAGTGTCCCAGTGGGTCAGAGTATAGGGATTGCAGCTGGAAGGGGGAGCCTTGTCTAAAAAAGAATTGCCACCCCTGCCCGTTTATGTGGGCCAGAGGCCTGGTATATATGAGGGTATTGTCGCCGTGCAAATGTCATAGTGCCCGTTTTATCAAGGTGGGTCTCCTGGATAAAAATAATGTCAGCTTTGGACCGTTTGAACTCTCGTAGCGCTAGGCTTCTCTTGACATTTGAGTTAAAGCCCTTTACGTTTAGTGAAAATATGTCAATCATGGTGGATATGTTGCGGAAAGAGACGGTTGCTTACCTAGTGGGTGTAGTAGGGTCTTGGAATATAGGATGTCCCTATATTGGGTCTCCATGGTGAGTACGGTTTGGAGATCTGCGACCCTCCGAACCTGAACCAGGTCCCAGAGGCGAGCGGCGCCCATAGAATTAAAGAAGGGAAGAGGGACGGAGATAGCAGTAAGGGAAGAGCAGAAAAAAAAAGAGTAAAAAACAGAAAAAAAAACACAGAAATTAGTACGAAGTCAAGTTTAGTTAACCATTCACAATATAACCCACCTACATAGAGTGATGGGGTGGGAGACTCCGGAGGGCCCCCTCTGACATCAGAGGCAATAGTGCCATTGTCAGAAAAAATAAAGGAAGGAGCCATTCGGAGAGCCCCGGGGGGGAGGAGAGGACGGACCCAACGAGGGGACGACCCCCCTCCGGACCTGCCTGCATCTAAATTCGCAAAAGAAAAACTAGATAACAGAAAAAACATGGAACCTGCATGCATAAACTGGCAACCGACATATCTATACTCCTGGTTATGACCCGAATAAAAGTATAAACCACTGAGGCCATTGGTTCGTAAAATTTGTGGCAGTAGTAAGATGTGTTCTGCAAGTTCAAAATACTGTAATATAAAAAACACAAGTGCAAAGGATACCTCTCTACGTGGTGGTATTCTCCTATAGTTTGATCCCCGACAGGGGGGGAGCGAAGAAAAAAGGGATGAAGGGAGGGGGGGGATAACCCTCTCAACTAGCAATGCCCCTCCTCTAAAACAAAAAATGAGAGGGAGGGGAGAGAAAGAGAGTGAGCAAGTGGGTACGGGTAGATGCAGAAAAGGGGGTATGGGGAGGGGTAGAGAGGGGAAGGGGGAGGGAATAAGAGGGGAGGGGGGGAGAAAAAAGGGGGGGAGGGGAAGGGGAGAGGAAGAGAGGATACGTGTGAAAGAGGAGGAGCATGGGGGGAGGAGGGGAGGGGATGGCCTAGCCCGGCTCATTAAGCAATTCCTACCAAAACTTTACAGTCATAATCAAACGTATGTTGCTAACTTGATAAAGGATCTGTTTGGTGGGTAGGTCCATACTACATATGGGTAGGATGAGCAGAATATGGTTTCGGGTTCTTAGCTATAGAAATAGGGAAAGACTAATCAAGTAAACCTGGAGTCAGTCTGGAGTAAGGACTTTAAATGAGCAGTAGTACATCTCTGACGGGGTGGTGGAGAAGGACCTGCAGATCGCGGTCTTGTGCGTTTCCGGCCTGCGACTTGGATCCAAGCGTCGGGGCGAGGTGGAGGTGCTGGCAGCGGTTCCCATCCAGGGGTAGGTGGTACCGGAATATCCAGTTCTCTGCAGAAAAATTGAAGATCTTCCGGATATCGGAGGGTTGTGGACCTTCCATCTTTTTTTGCCGTGAGGCTAAAGGGGAAACCCCAATGGTAGCGAAAGTCATGCTCTCTTAACAGGGTGAGGAGTGGTTGCAAAGATCTTCTTTGTTGAAGGGTGATCCATGAGAGGTCTGGGAAAAGTTGTAGGGAGGCCCCGTCAAAATCAATGGTATGCATGTTTCGCGCCTTTCTCATAATGTCCTCTTTGAGGGTGTAGTTATGTACCCTGCAAATCACGTCCCGAGGGCGGGATCCTGGTCCCCGGGGGCGCAAAGCTCGGTGTGCACGGTCCAGCTTAACTCGTTGGTGTTCCGGGCGACCTAAAATGTTATTGAAAATGGCTTGTAAAGTCACATTCAGGTCTTCTTCTTGTGTCGCCTCCGGTAGGCCTCTGACCCTAATATTATTACGCCTACCTCTATTGTCGAGGTCCTCAAGGTGGCGTTGGAAGTCTCTGAGGGTAGTGGCTTGTGAAGTTAAGCGGTCATGTATTTGTGAGATTTCAAATTTAGTGTCGTTTGTTTCCTCCTCTAAGGATGCGACTTTAGTGGACAGTTGGTGAAGGTCAGTGCGAAGCATATTAATCTCAGTTCTGCAAGTGTCCCGTACTTCTTGAATTAGCATACGAAAGTCCTGTTTTGTGGGCATACAACGGACGTAATCCCGCCAAGATGTACATGCTTCAGGGTCAGGGTCAAAGTCTGATGTAGTGTGAGCATGAGAGCCCTGCACTACAGCTGAATAGGAAGCCGGTATGGGGGGTCCCCTCTGTGGTGGTAATGATGAGGGAGTAGTGCTGGCATGCTTAGTTAGCAGCGGGCCGTGCGGGCTCCCCAGTTGTGAATGAGCCCCCTGTGATCCTGGCGGCCTTGAGGCCTGTGAAAGTGCTGGGGCCTGGGCTGTATCCCTCTGGAGAGGGGAGAGAGAGGGGGCTCTGTCCCTGTGTGGCTGGGAACGTTGCGGCAGGAAACGGGGTCCCATTCTGGGGCATAGGAGTCTCAGGAGGGGGATGGCTGGCCGGTGGATGCAGATGGCGCAGGCCCTATGAGGCATGGGGGAAAAGTTTGTGATAAGCTGCCCAGTACATGGCCTCCGGAGGGGGAGCCGATCGAGAGGTCAGCAGGGGGGATCGGAGAGTGGGTGGTGGGTAGGTCACCTTTGGATCCATACCTGTTACTCCTGCAATCCACGGAGGCTTGAAGAGGAGGAGAGGGTGAGGTTGCTGTGTGTGGCGCCGGCGCCAACTTGGCCTCCTGGTGTCCGGCCATAGCTCCCTGCCCGAAATATTCGGTGATGAGTGGCGGGGGGACCGAGGAAGAGCGAGTTGTGTGTCCTCTGGGGTCCGTTTCTTTGTTTTTTCGTGGTTTGCCCATATTTTGCTGTGGAGAGGTGCAGGTTCCAGCTCTATGCAGGCAGGTCGGAGCGGGAGCCTCAGTGAAACACGTCCGCCCGGGAAGCCATCCAAGCCACGCCCCTTTATCTTATTTTTAAACTGTTCCTTTCATTTTTTTAAAATCATTTTTATTGTTATCTCAGGGAATGTAAATATCATCTATGATAGCAATAGGTAGTGACAGGTACTCTTTTTGAAAAAAATTGGGGTCTATTAGACCCTAGATCTCTCCTCTGCCCTCAAAGCATCTGACCACATCAAGATCGGTGTGACAAAATGCTTTCCCAATTTCCCATTGGCGCTGTTTACATCCGGCGAAATCTAAGTCATGAAATGCTCGTAGCTTCCGGTTTCTTAGGCCATAGAGATGATTGGAGCCCTCTATGGTCAGCTGGTCGAATCACTGGCTGCATTCTCGGGTTCCCTGTTGGGACAGGAGAGCCAGAGAAAAACATGGAAGACGGAGGGGGGGTGGGGGTCATTTCCTCCCACTGCTTGTAAAAGCCTAATTAGCCGCTAGGATTGCTTTTACATGAAAGCCGACTGCTGGCTGAAAAGAATGATACCAAGATGATACCTAAACCTGCAGGCATCATTCTGGTATAACCACTCAAAGTCCAGCTACATACCAGTACGTTGCTGGTCCTTGTTGGGCATATACTGTAATCTTTTTTTTCATGCAGCCTGTGGGCTGAACGAAAAAAAGAGATTGATCGGTGGGTATGCCCACCATTAGAATACCTCCCTTCATCCACCCACTTCTAATGATGGGCATACATGCACCATTTATATATGCCGAAACATGGGGGCATCCGCCCCAAATTTAGAACAAATCGCTCCTCCGCCCCTGCTGCCCCCATGCTTCGGGATATATGCTCTTTTTTTTAACTGTGGTGGTGAAATCACCTCCGACAGCACTGGAGTCACGGCTTTATGTATCGTGGGAGCAAACGCTGTTGCTGTCAAGATAAATAAATCCGCGCTGCAACTGAATGGTGTACTTGCTAAACAAATGATGGTTAACAAAAAAACAAAGTAACATTACAGTATAACAGTAAGACATACCATACCTGCAAAGCAAATACAAAAAAAATAGTAAAAAATAAAACATTTTTTAACGCAACCTGTGCCTAAAATATATACAGTGGGGATGGAAAGTATTCAGACCCCCTTAAATTTTTCACTCTGTTATATTGCAGCCATTTGCTAAAATCATTTAAGTTCATTTTTTTCCTCATTAACGTACACACAGCACCCCATATTGACAAAAAAACACAGAATTGTTGACATTTTTGCAGATTTATTAAAAAAGAAAAACTGAAATATCACATGGTCCTAAGTATTCAGACCCTTTGCTCAGTATTTAGTAGAAGCACCCTTTTGATCGAATACAGCCATGAGTCTTTTTGGGAAAGATGCAACAAGTTTTTCACACCTGGATTTGGGGATCCTCTTCCATTCCTCCTTGCAGATCCTCTCCAGTTCTGTCAGGTTGGATGGTAAACATTGGTAGACAGCCATTTTTAGGTCCCTCCAGAGATGCTCAGGGCTCTGGCTGGGCCATTCAAGAACAGTCACAGAGTTGTTGTGAAGCCACTCCTTCGTTATTTTAGCTGTGTGCTTAGGGTCATTGTCTTGTTGGAAGGTAAACCTTCGGCTCAGTCTGAGGTCCTGAGCACTCTGGAGAAGGTTTTCGTCCAGGATATCCCTGTACTTGGCCGCATTCATCTTTCCCTCAATTGCAACCAGTCGTCCTGTCCCTGCAGCTGAAAAACACCCCCACAGCATGATGCTGCCAACCACCATGCTTCACTGTTAGGACTGTATTGGACAGGTGATGAGCAGTGCCTGGTTTTCTCCACACATACCGCTTAGAATTAAGGCCAGAAAGTTCTATCTTGGTCTCATCGGACCAGAGAATCTTATTTCTCACCATCTTGGAATCCTTCAGGTGTTTTTTAGCAAACTCCATGCGGGCTTTCATGTGTCTTGCACTGAGGAGGGGCTTCTGTCGGGCCACTCTGCATAAAGCCCCGACTGGTGGAGGGCTGCAGTGATGGTCGACTTTCTACTCTTTTCTCCCATCTCCGACTGCATTTTCTGGAGCTCAGCCAAAGTGATCTTTGGGTTCTTCTTTACCTCTCTCACTGTTGCCTTATGAGGAGTTTATGAGTAATCTCCATTAGCAACTGAGAATATCTGTATATAGATGTGTATATATATATTTTTGGATAAGAAATAATAGTTGTGTGTATGTGACAGGGTTTCAGTAAAGGGGTAATTTAGCTAGATGTAAATATGCGACAGGATTTGGCTGAAAATAGCTAATGCATTCAACAGCTACTTGTAGTATGCGAGAAGGATGTGCTGGGAAGACAATCAGCTGATTACGTATATTTGATGTTCAAAGGGTCAAGGACAGATACCATCTGAAGTGTAGTTGTTACAGGGCCAAATTCATTAGGTCAATAAAGGCCTTTGTATTCCTCCATGCTAATCAACCATTTGTCCATTTCAAAGGGGTGTTTGAGAGGATGACAATATTTCTCTCATCTGTTCAGGAAAGGTTTTGCCCTGGCTAAGGCCATGCATAAGTTAAGTACCCCTTTCAAGAGAAGGTGATGACTTTCACCTTAATCCCTCTTCAAACAACTTATCACCAGCTCGTTACCACAACAGGAGGAAGTTGCCCAAATTAGGAGATATGCCTGGTGGGAATAGAGGGCTAATAGAATAAACCAATCAGATTGGCCCTATTCAATTCAATGAGAGATGGGCCTATAAGAAGGTATTCCAAAGAGAGTAGTAGGGAGATGAAAGCTGACCTGGGCCCAGGAACATTCATAATATAGGTAATTATCAGAACATCTTCCAGCACTTAAACGTATACCTGCTTGTCATGCTTGTTTGTTTACCATTTGTATTGTAATGATTATACTTTGTCTTCTTGTACTATAACCTAATATTTTCTCCCTTAAGACTATAGATATTGTCTGTGTATTAGGTAGACTTTTAACGCTTCTTTAATAAATGTTATTATATTTAAGCTTTCACTTCTGGCTATAAGAATCCTTATTTAACCAACCTCATATCTTATGGTTAATAATTCATAAATGTACGTTTAGAACGGCAAGACTCACCAAGGCTCTTCTCCCCCGATAGCTCTAGGAAGGGTTGTTGTCGTCCCAAACGTCTTCCATTTAAGGATTATGGAGGCCACTGTGCTCTTAGGAACCCTAAAGTGCAGCAGAAATGTTTTTGTAACCTTAGCCAGATCTGTGCCTTGCCACAATTCTGTCTCTGAGCTCTTCAGGCAGTTCCTTTGACCTCATGATTCTCATTTGCTCTGACATGCACTGTGAGCTGTAAGGTCTTATATAGACAGGTGTGTGGCTTTCCTAATCAAGTCCAATCAGTATAATCAAACACAGCTGGACTCAAATGAAGGTGTAGAACCATCTCAAGGATGATCAGAAGAAATGGACAGCACCTGAGTTAAATATATGAGTGTCACAGCAAAGGGTCTGAATACTTAGGACCATGTGGTATTTCAGTTTTTCTTTTGTAATAAATCTGTCAACAATTTTGTGTTTTTCTGTCAATATGGGGTGCTGTGTGTACATCAATAAGGAAAAAAAATGAACTTAAATGATTTTAGCAAATGGTTGCAATATAACAAAGAGTGAAAAATTTAAGGGGGTCTGAATACTTTCCGTCCCCACTGTATATGCCGAAGCATGGGGGCATGCACCTGCAAAAGGTAGGAGCAAATCGCTCCTCCACCTCTGCTGCCCTCATGCTTCGGCATATATGCTCTTTTTTTTAACTGTGGTGGTGAAATCACCTCTGACAGCGCTGGAGTCATGGCTTTATGTATCGTGGGAGCAAACACCGTTGTTGTCAATATAAATAAATCTGCGCAGCAGCTGAATGGCGTACCTGAAAACAAAAAAATGGTTAACAATAAAACACAGTAAACAGTAAAGTATAAAAAAATTACATACCTGAAAAGCAAACATGATAAAACATAATAACAATAAAACATTGCAGAATAGAATACAGTAAAAAAGAGCAGAACAATAGAGGGAGAATAGAGAGAGAATAGAGAGAGAACAAAAAATAAAAATATTTTGTTTGTGTATTTTTTACCTTTTTTTTTTTTTGTAACTGCAATGCCCCGTACACACGATCAGACATTGATCGGACATTCCGACAACAAAATCCATGGATTTTTTCCGACGGATGTTGGCTCAAACTTGTTTTGCGTACACACGGTCGCACAAAGTTGTCAGAATTTCCGATCGCCAAGAAAGCGGTGACGTACACCACGTACGACGAGACTAGAAAAGGCCAGTTCAGAACCAAGCGCGGCACCCTTTGGGCTCCTTTTGCTAATCTCGTGTTAGTAAAAGTTTGGTGAGAGACGATTCGCGCTTTTTCAGACTCGTGGCTTTCAGATCGTTTTCTGCTGTTCAGTTTGTGCTTGTGGGTTTGTATCTGCTCTTCAGTGCGTGCAGCGAGTACCATTGACTCTTGTCATTGTGTTCTTGTTCGTTCGTTACTGTTTTTTAGGTTGCTCTTCACAGGCCTTGCTGTTCTTCAGTGCTTTCTGTTACTTCGTTCTGAGCAGCCGACCGTTTTCTAGCCATGTTGCGTATATGTACTCCTCATAGAGTTCGTGCTGTGCAGGGGCTTGGTGTTGGGGTCCTGACCTTGACACAAGTCCAGTCCATGAACAGGGTGGGGAGGAGTTCATGGACCAAGAATTGGTGGCTCCAGCGTGACCAGTTCTGTCACATGCCTTTGCTCCGTGAGATCCGTGAGAATAATCCTGATGATTTCAGGAACTTTCTCAGGATGACAAACCCCCGTATTTCACCGTTTGTTGGCTTTGCTGACCCCCTATATCAGCAGGCAGGATACCTGCATGAGGCAAGCCATCACTCCGGAGCAGAGGCTCGTCGCCACCCTGCGGTACTTGGCGACGGGGAATAGCCTGCAGGACCTCAAGTTCTCGACAGGCATCTCCCCCCAGGCACTGGGGATCATTATCCCGGAGACCTGTTCTGCCATCATCCAGGTCCTGCAGAAGGAGTATATTAAGGTAAGATTTATCCTTTAACATCACATTTTATTGTATTTAATGTTTGTTAATATATTGTATTTTTTTCCTCATTCCCTAATTACCATGATTGTAATATGCTGTGAATGTCCCCTTTGTTCTCATGCATGCTGGATTTTTATGTAATTATTTTTTTGCTCCTTCATACATATTTGCCTTCACTTACCTCCCCAGCATGGTCTCCTGGCCCTATATTCACCTCATGTAGTCACTTAACAATGTATTTTATCAGCTCCATAGTAGTGCTTTACCCCAAACACCCCCTAAAATGTTTTTAAATGTGGCTTTTTTTGGGGGGTCCCCAAATCATTTGGAACCCTCCCTCCCCCCAACTGCTAAGTCAGCTGATAACAATTCTCTATCCTCAATCATCTATCTGGTGACTTTGCCAAACCCATACACACTATACCCATCTCTTTTGTGGTCAGATTTATGGATGAATTCCCCAAAGCATGTAGTGCAAGGGCCTGCCTGTATACTTTCAAATGGTACTGTTTAAAGTTTTTGTATCCTGTTATTATCTTGATAGGTAATAGTAGAATTTCCAAATGTGCTCAAATGTGTACAATATGTATTTATATCTTTGTATTATGACACTTCTTGTCCAGTGGGCTGCCAATAGTGTAACTAAGGAGGGGCTGGCCAAAGTAATACCCATTATTTAGGCATTCATCTCTCAATGAAGTGGAGAGGGTTACCTGTCCAAGAGCCCCCCCCCTAAAATGTTAGAAATGGCCCATGAGAGGGGCGGGGGAATCTGATAGGTGTACCTTATACTTTGGTCTTTAAAAACTCCCTCAAATAAATGTTATCTTGATGTTGGCCAAGAATGTTTGTGTCTAATCTGCTTTCCCTGTTTATGTGCAAAATGACTAATTTTTTGTTGTTGTTTGACTCCACAGTTTCCTTCCATGCCACAGGAATGGCAGACTGTGGCCTCCCACTTTGCCCAGCGGTGGGACTTTCCTAACTGCGGAGGGGCAATTGATGGGAAACACGTCCACATCGTCCCACCACCCAACTCGGGGTCATACTATTTCAACTATAAGGGGTTCAATAGTATTGTGATGTTGGCGGTGGTGTCGGCTACTTACGAGTTCCTGTATGTGGACGTGGGGAAGAATGGCCGGATGTCCGATGGTGGAGTCATCACTCAGGCGGAGTTCTAGAGGCGTCTCCAGAATGGCAGCTTGGACTTGCCACCTCCAGAAGACAATGTGGAAGGACTCCCATTCGTCTTCATTGCAGATGAAGAGTTTGCGCTGGGGGGGCATTCCCGATGAGGACCCTCACCCAGGGCCAGAGGGTTTTTAATTACCGGCTGGCCAGAGCCAGAAGAGTGGTGGAGAACACGTTTGGAATCATGGCCAGCCAGTTCCGCCTATTTCTTACACCCATACACATGACGGAGTACAAACTGAATCATATCATCCTGGCGTGCTGTGTTCTACACAACTTTTTACGGCAACATTCTGCCAACTATGCTGGCTCAGTTGGGCCTGAGGCTGGAATTCAAAATGAACCAACCCTGACGGTGCTTGAAAGTGGCCGTCCTGGCTTGCCCCCCCTGAGTGCCCGTGATGTCCGTCTAAGATACCTTGAATACTTTGCGGGTAGGGGGGCTATCAATATGCCAGACAATGTCTGAAACCTTTTTCAAATAAAAAAAAAAATTTAAATACTAAAATCTTTGGTGACATTTACTGTTTGTGTTTCTTTTAGCTGACCCTGACAGAAATGTGGTGAGTCCTGAAAATGGCGTGATTGTGTAACATTACAAAGCATTGTTGGGTGTTATTTACTAAAGGCAAAGACACTACTTTGCCTTTGCCTTTCCACTTGAAACTGCACTTGTAGTGCAAAGTGGATTTTCCCTTAGGAAATAACCCCCATTGTCACTGAAAACACCAATTAGAGCACAACAAAAGTGTTGGAGCGTTGAAACAATAATCCACACATTCTTGATTAACAATCTTTTTAATACCAGCACAATCACATGTGCAGTTGAAAAGGTTTTTAAAACAAACCAACATGTTTGTTGTATAAAAATTTTTGGGGTCACATTAGAAAAAGTAGAAATGTCCATTTAAGATAAAACAGGCATGTTTAAAACCAACAAGAAAGACACAAATCTTGAACTTACAAAGTTCACATTTGGTAGAACTTGAAGGCAATATCAGACATGAGTATTTACAAACTGTGTTTGATATTGCGTTCAGATGGGGTGAAGTCACCCCCGGAAAAGCCAAATTTTAAAGATGCACACCAATTGCTAAATGTCAACATGTGCTACCTGCCATCATGGGGGATCAAGGGACGTGTTTTTGGGGTGCAACCCCTTCCTCACAGCTACTTTATTATTGAGGAAGGGGTTGCACCCCGAAAACGCGTCCATTGATCTCCCGTGATGGCAGATAGCACATGTTGACACACTGTGTGCCTCTTCAAAATTTGACTTTTCGCAAATATGTCAAAAAATGGTAAAAAATTTTAGCTCGCAAAAAGCGGAAAAAGAAGGGATTTTGAGGGGTTTTAAACTCTCCCTAAAACATCAAGGATGTTCTTCATGTTTTGTTGAACATCATTGATGTTTTTAAGGATGTTTTCCAAATCCCCATTACACCCCATGATCTCCCCGATCAGGATCTGTGCACTTTCCGAGGTGAAATGCCCTGGATCCACAACATCACGATCACCTAAAAAGATAGAAACAAAAACACACCATGTATTATAAATATGGCGGCATCCATCTCTTACCTGAGCCTGTGGTCGCAGACACTCACCTGTTGTGGTGACAATTTCCACCACATCTCCTTCCTTCTCCTGCTGTGCTTGGCTTGGGTGGATTTCCCCTTCTTCCAGAGGTGGGGGGGTCTGTGGTCTCCTCGGATGAGGGGTGTCCTCCGAGTCTTTTATCCCCTATGTAAAAAAAAAATAGGTATACTTAGCACACAGATATTTGATGGCAGAAATAGGAATATGAGACATTGCTTGGAAGTGGGGTACAATTGTCTATTTTAGCAGAGTTCCAAGAAGTAGATTTTTTAGTGTCCTTTGTCAAGCTTCAATACTTTACCTGTTTTTTTACAAGCTTCACAGATGGAGACACCCCTATAGTATACACTGGAGCACCTGTGTGGGACCCCCTAATAAAAAGGGTGTTCTTGTGTCCCACACTAGAGCTCCAGCGTCCAGATGTGAAAACTGCTGCTGAGTGTCCTCTCCTTACACAGAATCTAGTTTGCATTTCATTCTAGTTACAAACCCATCTACCCAACCAAATTATTTGCAGACAAGTAGGCCATAAAAAATGTGGGCAAATGCATATGGCCAAAACAATGGTGTTTTCTAGGCCGAACGAACAATGTTTTATACGAACGAATAATGTGCCCATGAACATGAAAGTTGCCATTTTTAACTGGATAACAGTTAAGAAAAGCACATGGAGCAGCACGAACGTAATAAACATAAAGAATAGGAACACAGCACAACTACTTACTTTTTTGCAGCACTCTCCGGATCTTTCTGTACTGCTCGTGCTCTCTTAATTTGAGGTCCGACCACCGCTTCCTGAGCTGATCTTTCGATCGTCGTACCCCGAAATTCCGGTGCAGACTCTTGACCACTTTCGCCATGATCTTGGCCTTTCTGACATTGAGGTTGGGGTAAGGTCCATACTTCCCGTCATAGTCGGCCTTTTCCAGGATGTCCACCATCTCCAACATCTCCCCAAAGGACATATTTGATGTCTTAAATTGTCTCCCTCTGGATCGGGACGTTTCTGGCTCCGGGCTTTCCTCCCCCTCCTCCTCGTTGCTGTAATTAGCACGCACCTGCTGTGTCTCCGCCATGTGCTCTTCCCCCACTGCGCCGAACAAGAAGGGGTGGGGAATAGAATAGAAAGAATGTCAGGGGCGGACGGAGTTTCACGCATGCGCAGTGTGTATAAAGCGTAACACGCGTGCGTAGTACGTACGATCTGTGAGCGGAGGAAGGAGTATCGGAGGTGCCGATCGTGATAATGAAGGTAAGATCTAAACTTGGGCCTATACTGCTTCTAGATTGAGGCCTATATTGTAACAAGATTAGGAGAGTTTTGCCTGACATTAGGGTTTGTCTTGTGTTGTGTCTTGCAGAGAAAATGGATGGCTTCAATGACCACAACTTCCTCCCCCTGTTCATAGACAAGTACAGGGAGCTGCCCTGTCTGTGGCAGGTGAAACACCCGCATTATAATCATAAACAAAAGAGGCAGGCAGCGCTGGAGAAACTGCTGGAGTTGGTGAAGCCGGTGGTCCCCACAGCAACCATCCCTTATTTTTAAAGCCAAAATTGGTGGCCTGAGGAGCACTTATCTTAGGGAGCGCAAGAAGGTCACGGATTCCCAGAGATCAGGAGCTGCAGCAGATGCCATTTATGTCCCCAGGCTGTGGTACTATGAGAGACTTTGTTTTCTGTCAGACCAGACTGGAGTAAGGGAATCCCTCTCAACCCTTCCTTCCACTCTTCCTTCCACCCCAGCTGAGGCTTCCGATGTCCAACCTGGGACTTCCAGCCAGGAAGAAGTGGAGGAGCCCAGCTTGAGCCAGGTATAGCATTGTTCTACAGATTTCTGTAAAGATCAGAAATGATCTTTACTAGATGTTATTATTGATCACTAATTGCTGATTTAATAAAGTGTTTTACATATCAATAGACAGTAGTGGGCAAAAATAATTGGGACAAGAATGAAAAATGCTGTGCTTAGAATGATAGTCTGTTATATTTGTTAACATTCAATTTGCAAAAGTCATGAGATGAAAATTGTGTGTGATTGATGAAGTAAAAACTAAAACTATGTCCCTTTTTCATACACAGGAAGACCTCAGCCAGGACGAGGCTGTGGAATGTGGCAGCCAGGAGGAGGCTGTGGAATGTGGCAGCCAGGAGGAGGCTGTGGAATGTGGCAGCCAGGAGGAGGCGGGGGTTAGTGGCAGCCAGGAGGAGGCGGGGGTAAGTGGCAATCAGGAGAAGCCTGGGACCAGTAGGAGCCTGACCGAATCGCAGGACCCTCCGCCTTCCAAACAAAAGACCCAGGAAGAGGAGTCACGTGCAGGATTCAGCACTCAGGCTCATTCAGGAGGCTTCTGCGTCCCTCAGAGCCACCCCCACTCCTGAAGAGGCCTTTGCCTGCATGGCTACCACCAATCTGCAGGGCATGCAGGAGGGCCAACGCCAGCTGTGTGAGGACCTTCTTTATAAAGTCTTAACTAAGGGGCTGAGGGGCGAAATCACACCCAATACCCACGTGATTGAGTTGGAACATCCTCCTCCTCCTCCTGCCACAACTACACCACCACAGCCACAGCGTGGAAAGAAGCGTGGAAGGAAGACCAGAGAGTGATGACACTGGGTTCAGTCTGGTCTGGCAAAAGATGCAGTCTCTTGTATGACCACAGCCTGGGGACACAGATGTTGTCATGAAGATCCTGCCAGTAACCAGCGTCCCAGGCGCACGGGAACTCGGCCACGGGTTCCATTGTGCATGCGCGCGCGTTCACGGGTGCGGTCATCCCCGCTGTCTGCTCTACAGCGTTCTGTGAGTGTTTCCTGATCTGATCTGTGTATCCTGTTATCTGACCCGGCTTCCTGTTTGACCATCCTGCTATCCGCCTGCACCAGACCCTCTTGGCTTGCCTGACCATCCCTCCACATTACCCCTGGTACCTCTGCTGTCCGACCACTACCGACCATCGGCTTGTTGACCCTCCGCTTTATATACCGGCTTCCAGTCTGTTACCCACTGCTTGTTCCTGGTTCCAGTCCAGCGTTCCAGGCTACTACCTGCTGTTGTTCCTGGTTCCAGTCCAGAGTTCCAGGCTACTACCTGCTGTTGTTCCTGGTTCCGGCCCAGCGTTCCAGTCTGCTACCTACTGCTTGTTCCTGGTTCCAGCCCAGCGTTCTAGTCTGCTACCTACTGCTTGTTCCTGGTTCCAGCCCAGCGTTCCAGTCTGCTACCTACTGCTTGTTCCTGGTTCCAGCCCAGCGTTCCAGTCTGCTACCTACTGCTTGTTCCTGGTTCCAGTCCAGCGTTCCAGTCTGCTACCTACTGCTTGTTCCTGGTTCCAGTCCAGCGTTCCAGTCTGCTACCTACTGCTTGTTCCTGGTTCCAGTCCAGCATTCCACTATCCGGTCTGCTTACCTGTTGGGTTCCTGGTCCTACCTGCATTTCAGTTTCTGTCTTCAGGTTTCTGATTCAGGAGGGTGCCATCACTACTGTACTTCCAGCAGCTGTTGATCCTGCCAGGCACCCATACCACTCTTCACTCCTGACCCTCTGTTTCCATTCCAGGGGAACAGGAGTGGGAGCTCTAAGGGAGGTCTTTCTCTGCACTTCAGGCTCACAACCTACCAGGTACGTGACAGTAGCAGACAGCCATGTCTGAGCCTGAGCAGGGAACGTCTCCCATGGAGGAACTCTGTGCACACCTGGCAGGATTGACTGAAGCAGTCAAAAATCTACAGCAAGGATACACCAGACTGGAGGAACGAGTGTTAACCCTGTCTAACCCCATTGGGGCCCAGGGAGCTCCCTCTGCTCCTGCTCCTTCAGTTGGGCCTTCCTCAACGGTGGTGATGCTCCCTCCGGAACCTAAGGTTCCTACACCTGAACGTTTCTTTGGAAATCGCCATAAGTTCAGAGCCTTCCGCAACTCCTGCAAAGTATTTTTTGCTCTTCAGCCACGTACCTTTTCCCTGGAGGCTACAAAAGTGGGCTACGTAATTTCTCTACTCTCTGGTGACCCCCAAACCTGGGCCCATCGCCTCTTAGAGCAAAAGGACATATCCCTGACCAACCTCTCCACCTTCTTTGACGCACTGGGTCAGTTGTATGATGACCCCAGCTATCCGTAACTGCAGAGACGGCTCTGCACACCCTTCAACAGGGTCGCAGAGCAGCAGAGGACAATGTGGCTGAATTCAGGAAGTGGAGTGCGGATACTAATTGGAATGATGCGGCTCTCCGTTATCAATTTCGGTTGGGACTTTCTGATCCTCTGAAGGATGAACTGGCCAGGGTGGGTACACCACAGACTTTAAATGCTTTAATCGATCTAGCCATCCAGATCAATCGGCGCCTACGAGAGCGCAGGTCTGAGAGAGCTATGTGGTCTTCTCGTCCAACTTGGGTTACCCCTAAAGTTCCTCATCACCCATCATCAACACCACCTACCTCCACGTTTAACTTACCTGAGCCAATGCAATTAGGAGTCCTGCGGCCTTCGCTCACCCAAGAGGAACGACAACGTCGTCGAGCAAATAACTTGTGCCTGTATTGCGGGGAACCTGGGCACTATGTCAGGAACTGTCCCCTTAAACTCCGTAAGTGTTTATCTCTATCTACTCACTATGTGACACCTCTGGTTAAAAATACCACTCACCTTGCTCTTGCTCTTCTGCTACAGCTTCCAGGAAAGGACCTACAAATAACCTCCATTATTGACTCAGGAGCTTGCAGCTGTTTCATGGATTCTCTTTTTGCCACCCAACACCAAATACCTTTGTCACCTAAAGCCCATGGACTCTCTATCCATCTAGCTGATGGGACTGCTATCAAATCTGGACCTGTCACTCAAGAGACTATCCCAATACCCGTTTCCATTTCCAACGTCCATCAGGAACAGCTACGCTTGGACATTATCGCTTCACTCCTGTTTCCCATAATTCTCAGCATGCCATGGTTACAGGCCCACAATCCGGACATTAATTGGATCACGGGTGAGGTGACCTTTCCCTCTCCTTATTGCCAACAGTTCTGCAGAACCCAGAATACCCAGGAGAACCCTACTCTGTTATGCCTAGATACAGATCCTAGTCTACACCCGTCCATTCCTTCCGCCTATCATGACTTTCTGGACGTATTTAGCAAGCAGAGGGCAGAGGTGTTACCCCCTCACCGGGCCTATGACTGTCCCATTAAGTTACTTCCCGGTGCTGAAATCCCTTTTGGAAGAATATTTCCCTTATCTGAAGTGGAGCAAGGGGCGTTGAAGGAATACATTGATGAAAACCTTAAAAGAGGCTTCATTCGTCCATCCACGTCCCCTGCAGGTGCAGGCATCTTCTATGTGCAGAAAAAAGATAAAACCCTCAGACCTTGTGTGGATTACCGCGAACTAAATAAAATTACTGTGAAGAATCGGTACCCTCTCCCCTTAGTACCAGAGCTGTTTCAAAGACTGGGGAAGGCCACCATATTCACCAAACTTGATCTCCGTGGGGCCTACAATTTAGTTCGTATTAGGGATGGAGACGAATGGAAGACCGCTTTTCGTACCCGCTATGGACATTTTGAGTACCTCGTGATGCCTTTCGGCCTGTGCAATGCCCCTGCCACATTTCAATACTTTATTAATGATGTGTTACGTGACTTTCTAGACCTGTTTGTCATCGTCTATTTAGACGACATATTGATTTTTTCTTGTTCCCTTGAATCCCATCGCAGGCACGTCAGAAGTGTGTTGGGCCGACTTTGACAACACGGTCTATATGCAAAGGCTGAAAAATGTGAATTTGAACAGGAAAGTATTCCATTTTTGGGGTTAGTCATTTCCAGTAAGGGCATTAAAATGGACCCCCAAAAGGTCACTGCAGTCCTAGATTGGCCAGTCCCGACAGACAAGAAAGGAATCCAGCGATTCGTTGGATTCGCTAATTTTTACCGTAAATTTATTAAGGGGTTTTCAGCCATCATTACACCCATCACACAACTAACCAAACAAGGTACACGCTTCCATTGGTCGGCCGAGGCTCAAAGGGCTTTTGATACTCTCAAGGGCCTTTTCACCTCCGCCTCTGTACTAAAGCATCCAGATTCCTCTGCCATTTATTCTAGAAGTGGATGCATCTGAAATTGCTGTAGGGGCAGTATTGTCCCAAAGACAGGGAACCAAGGCCCTGCTGCATCCAGTGGCCTTCTTTACTCGTAAATTGTCCACGGCAGAGAGAAATTATGATGTAGGTGACAGAGAGTTGTTGGCAATCAAGTCAGCATTGGAGGAGTGGCGCTATCTGTTGGAGGGTGCCGCTCATCCAGTCTTAATTTTTACAGATCATAAGAACCTGGAGTATTTGAGGTCTGCAAAAAGGTTGAAACCACGTCAGGCCAGGTGGGCTCTC
This sequence comes from Lithobates septentrionalis, assembly GCA_037952835.1. Lineage (NCBI taxonomy): Eukaryota > Metazoa > Chordata > Amphibia > Anura > Ranidae > Lithobates > Lithobates septentrionalis. The sequence continues at coordinate 492,943 of JBBDGP010003002.1, forward strand.
TTTTTCTCCAGGTTCTCCTTTCATGTCACTTACCGCCCTGGTTCCAAGAATACCAAACCTGACGCCCTATCTAGGATGTTTCACAAACCTCAAGAGATTTCCCCTCCAGACACCATTCTGTCCCCGGGGGATTTTCTTTTACTTCAGGGAGTCCTGCTTTCCCAGATTAAACAGGCCTCCGCAGGAATGGAATCTTCCATTAAGACAGAGCTCCAGGTTAAGGATGGGTTATTGTGGCATGAGAGTAGGATCTTTATACCTGAAACACTACGAGTTTCAGTACTAGAGCTCTGTCACGATCATGCGCTGGCTGGGCATTTTGGCCTAGCTAAGACCACTGATTTGGTTCAGCGTACCTTCTGGTGGTCTCAGCTACGCAAGGATTGTAAAGAGTTTGTAGAGTCCTGTACCACCTGCATTAGGAACAAAGGGCACAAAACAAAGGCATGGGGTCTACTAAAACTCTTGCCTGTCCCAGATAGGCCCTGGAAAATGCTCTCTATAGACTTTATTGTAGAATTACCCCCGGCTGGGGGCTTCACCTCAATCTTTGTCATAGTGGACCGGTTGTCGAAGATGGCTCACTTTGTCCCAATGAAGGGCACCCCTTCAGCTACAGAAACAGCACAAGCATTCATTAAAGAGGTCATCAGGCTCCATGGGGTACCAGTTAATATAGTTTCAGATCGAGGGGTACAATTTACCTCTCGATTCTGGAGGGCTTTGTGTAAAACCTTGGACATTGAACTCTCATTTTCATCGGCTTATCACCCCCAGACTAATGGGCAAACAGAAAGAACGAATCAGACCCTTGAACAATATTTGCGCTGTTTTTCTTCCTTTGCCCAAGATAATTGGATTTCTGTTCTGCCATTGGCCGAATTCGCTTATAATAATTCTATTCATTCTGCTATCAAACAGACTCAGTTTTTTGCGAATTATGGTTTCCACCCTTCATTTTTACCTAACTCTCTTCCAGAATGCACAGTACCCGCAGTCCAGGAGAAATTGGATTTCTTTACCTCCAACAACCAAGTTTTACAGGACACCATGACCAGGACCCAGGAGTACAACAAAGCAACCTTCGATAAGAAAAGGCGAGGTGAGCTCTTACTTGCACCTGGGGATCAGGTATGGTTGTCCACAATAAACCTCAGGTTGGCCTGCCCTTCCAAGAAATTGGGTCCCAAGTTTCTTGGACCGTTCCCTGTTAAACAGAGAATTAATGAAGTTGCATATGAACTTGAACTCCCGGATTCACTAAAGGTACATCCAGTTTTTCACGTGTCCTTGCTTAAACCATCTATTACCAACCCATTTCCAGGTCGAAGTACGGATCCTCCTGATCCAATCCTGGTAGATGGGGAAGAGGAATTCGAGGTGGAGGCTATCATGGACCACAGGAAAAGAGGTAACCAGAATCAATTCTTAATAAAGTGGAAGGGGTTTGGCCCAGAGGAGAATTCTTGGGAACCAGAAGATAATATTCATGCTGAAGACCTGTTACAAGCCTTTAAAAGAGCCCATCCAGAGAAATTTTTTCAAAGGGGCATCCGGAGGCTGCCCCTTGGGGGGGGGGCAATGTCATGAAGATCCTGCCAGTAACCAGCGTCCCAGGCGCATGGGAACTCGGCCACGGGTTCCATTGCGCGCGCGTTCATGGGTGCGGTCACGCACGGGCACGCGTGCGCGCACTCCCGCTGGTGTCAGGCGGGCTATTTAAACCGGCCTGTCACACTCCATCCCCGCTGTCTGCTCTACAGCGTTCTGTGAGTGTTTCCTGATCTGATCATCCTGTTATCTGACCCGGCTTCCTGTTTGACCATCCTGCTATCCGCCTGCACCAGACCCTCTTGGCTTGCCTGACCATCCCTCTGCATTACCCCTGGTACCTCTGCTGTCTGACCACTACCGACCACCGGCTTGTTGACCCTCCGCTGTATATACAGGCTTCCAGTCTGTTACCCACTGCTTGTTCCTGGTTCCAGTCCAGCGTTCCAGGCTACTGCCTGCTGTTGTTCCTGGTTCCAGTCCAGCGCTCCAGGCTACTACCTGCTGTTATTCCTGGTTCCGGCCCAGCGTTCCAGTCTGCTACCTACTGCTTGTTCCTGGTTCCAGCCCAGCGTTCCAGTCTGCTACCTACTGCTTGTTCCTGGTTCCAGCCCAGCGTTCCAGTCTGCTACCTACTGCTTGTTCCTGGTTACAGTCCAGCGTTCCAGTCTGCTACCTACTGCTTGTTCCTGGTTCCAGTCCAGCGTTCCAGTCTGCTACCTACTGCTTGTTCCTGGTTCCAGTCCAGCGTTCCAGTCTGCTACCTACTGCTTGTTCCTGGTTCCAGTCCAGCATTCCACTATCCGGCCTGCTTACCTGTTGGGTTCCTGGTCCTACCTGCATTTCAGTTTCTGTCTTCAGGTTCCTTATTCAGGAGGGTGCCATCACTACTGTACTTCCAGCAGCTGTTGATCCTGCCAGGCACCCATACCACTCTTCACTCCTGACCCTCTGTTTCCATTCCAGGGGAACGGGAGTGGGAGCTGTAAGGGAGGTCTTTCTCTGCACTTCAGGCTCACAACCTACCAGGTACGTGACAGATGTCATCTGCTGCTTTCATGATCTCTGGGACTTCTGGACCAGACTGCACTCCCTTATATATGGACTCCTCAGGCCACCAATTTTGCAGTAAAATAATTGATGTCTGCCCTGGGGGTCAAAGGCTTCACCAATTTCTGCTGTTTCTCCAGCGTTGCCTCCCTCTTTGTTTGGTTCTGAGCACTTAATAAAGGTTTTTCGGTTTCAATTAGACCTATGTGTGTTTTACTTCAAAAAGGACAGTTTGTTTGTGAGGATTCAGGTACATTTCAAAAATACAATGTGAAATTAACAAGAGACACCAACACCAAGCAACCTCCTTGAGATTAAATAATACAAGATAATAATGGCGTTGTGGTAACTTGACACACAAAACACACACAAAAATATTCTGGATGTTAAATAACTAAAAAAAAAAAAAAAACAAGATCAGCCTTGAAAAAAATACAAACCAAAAAAAAAAAAAAAAAACACAAAAAAATGATTTTTGGTCAGATGTGACAAATCATAATATATTGAGGGAATCACGATAAGAAAGAAAGAAGATTGTGAGAACTCTGTGTGAATATCAGCAGCAAAACTACTTTGTTCTTCCTGCATTATAAAGAGAGTGCGCTGTATTAAACAATTTTAAAGATTGCAGCGTGACGGAAGTGCTCTATCCATTCCGAACGCTAATTTTACCAGACCGAGCTGTTCCGTCTCGGAATTTCTCCTGAGCATGTGTGGCACTTTGTGCGTCGGAATTGTCCACACACGGTCGGAATTGACGCGATCGGATTTTGTTGTCGGAAGATTTTATAGCCTGCTCTCAAGCTTTGTGTGTCGGAAAATCCGATGGAAAAAGTCCGATGGAGCCCACACACGGTCGGAATTTCCGACAACACGCTCTGATCGCACATTTTCCATCGGAAAATCCGACCGTGTGTACGGGGCATAACTTTTGTAACTGTAACCGATTCCAGGTTCGGGTCCCTCAAAATGCGATGGCATCTTGGGAGACCCTGTGTTAGTGTGTCTAGTCTGTGCAGTGCTGTACCCTACGCTAAAACTCAACTAGTGTATGGTAGCGTTCAAAACATTCACCAATGCAAAGACCAGGATTGTCAGAACAGGAGGGACAATAATAGCTGGTGTCACGCCTATATCCGCGCTTGCTGCAGACACAACATCTTCTTTGGGGGGCTCGTTGGGTAGGGGTACTCAGGAGGACATAAGGAAAATGCCTCTCATGCAGCCGGCTTACTGCATTTGGTTGGGGAAGGTGAGGTGGAGCACCGTCTGGAAACAGAAGGGCTCTGATGATCTCTTCCTGGAATTTAAGGAAGGATCCAGTCTGTCCTGAAGCTCTGTATAGCACATGAGCGTTCAGCAAAGCCAATTGAAATAAATAAACAGACACTTTTTTATACCAGCGTCTGGCCTTATGGGCAACTAGGTACGGCGCCAACAACTGGTCGTTGAGGTCCACCCCTCCCATATTTTAGTTATATACGTGGACACAGAGGGGTTTCTCCAGAACAACAGTCACCGTAGTAATTTGGACAGTCGTGTCTGCATGAAGGGTGGTAAGAACAAAAACATTCTTATTATCTCTCCACTTCATAGCGAGCAAGTTATTACACTTTAAGCAGGCTCTCTCCCCCAGCCTAAGACGGGAATCTACAAGCCGCTGGGGAAAGCCCCGGCGATTAGATTGCACGGTGCCACATGCTCCAATCTGATGATCAAACAAGTGACTAAAAAGTGGCATGCTCGTATAATAATTGTCCACGTACAAGTGGTACCCCTTTCCGAATAAGAGTGACACCAAGTCCCACACAATCTTGCCAGCGCTTCCTATGTAGTCAGGGCAGTTTGTCGGCTCTACGTGACTATCTTTGCCCTCGTAAACCATAAAACTACATGTATAGCCTGTGGCCCTGTCGCTTATACATCTTGACCCCGTATCTGGCACGCTTGCTGGGGAGGTACTTTTTGAATGACAAGCGGCCAGAAAACTTAATCAGGGACTCATCAACGCAGAGAACTTGATGGGGAGTAAACAAGTCTGCAAAACGTTGGTTGAAGTGGTTTACGAGGGGCCGAATTTTGTAGAGCCGATCGTATGCAGGGTCTCCACGAGGATGACAGAGTTCATTGTTGTTGAAGTGCATGAACCGCGAAATCTGCTTGTATCGTGCCCTGGCCATGGAAGCGGAGAAGACGCGCATATGGTGAATTGGGTCAGTGCACCAATATGACCGCAACTCACTATTTTTGGTTATGCCCATGAGGAGGGATAGGCAAAGAAAGATCTTAAAGAGGGAATCCACCTAAAAAAAAATTATTAAAAGCCAGCAGCTACAATTACTGCAGCTGCTGACTTTTAATAAATGGACACTTACCTGTCCTGGAGTCCAGCGATGTCGGCAGCTGAAGCTGATTAATCGCTCGGCTGTCAGCTGCTGCCCCCACCATTCTCTGTGAGGGAATCAGGAAGTGAAGCGTTGCGGCTTCACTTCCCGGTTCCCTACTGCACATGCGCGAGTCGCGCAAGTGGTCCCTGCTATCTCCTGGGACCTGTGTGTTTCCCAGGAGACAGCGGGGGGGGGGGGGGGTACGGGAAAGGGCGTGACTCCCGCGGGAGTCTATTCCAGGAAGTGGGTGCAAATACCTGTAGTAGACAGGTATCTGCACCCCCCCTCCCCCCTGAAAGGTGCCAATTGTGGCACCGGAGGGGGGGAGGAATCAGATGGGTGGAACTCCGCTTTAAATTCGGAAACCGTAATTGGTTTCCAATCTCTGGCAAGGGAGGACTGGGGCATAGTGGTGATGTGTTGACCAGCGTACAAATTGCTTTGGTCCACAATAGATCTATAGAGATCTTCGGTCAAAAACAGCGAATAAAAATCAAGTGACGTGAAATCAACTGTTTCCACCTGAATGCCAAGTTGGCCAGTGAATGGGGGAAGTACGGGTGCTGCAGAAGTGGTGGGCTCCCAATTAGGATTGGCGAATGCAGCAGGAAGGGCACTATGGGCACGACGGGCCTGTGTTTATCTTGGTGGCAGCGGGACACTACTCGTGCTTGCCACCTCGCCAGCTTGAACTGCACTTACGGGACTCGCCACGTCACCAGGTGTTACTGCAGTGCTGGATGTACGACCAGGATGTACTAGGCCGCTGGTGCTTGCCAGTTCACCAGAAGGAATAGTACTGCGCTAGTACTTCTCTGCTCCATACGAGAGCCCTGCGGTTCTTGCACCTCAACAGCAGAAGAAGATTGGGGTCTGGTACGCCTGACCTTGGCAGGGACCACAACTCCGTCGTCAGAACTATCTGTCATGGAGCCACTGCTGTCTACAGGTTTGTATTTTGAGCCTGAATCTGACAGACGAGTGACTTCCTCTTCACTGTCTGTCATGCTCAGAAACGTGTAGGCCTCTTCACTAGTGTACCCTCGATTTGCCATTTCGGGCTCTATATTTAGTGGTACAGTAGACTCACAGGTAAAAAAGCTCCTGACTGTCAGCGACTGTATCAAAACGCTACCAAAAAACTGTTAGCGATCGCAGGGATCAGGCCTGACTCTGCGAACGCTGCAGTTATGTGTTTGGTGTTTTGTAAGTGACAGTGATCGATCGATACTGCACTTGGGTGGGCTGGGCGGAGGGACAAAACGCAGGTGCTAGCAGGTATCTAGGCTGATCCCGCTAACACTGCGTTTTTGGGAACCCTAAACTGCTGGGGACGCTAGTATAGATCTGATTGGATCAGATATTGATCCGTTCAGATACTATACCACTAAGGGAGGTGTATGCTGCGTGCGTGGGTGTTAGCGGTACTGGCACTAACCTGACGCTGCCTAGGGGGACGCAGACCCTATCTGACCCTATCTGACCCTAAAACCTAACTTATATCACCCGCCGGGTGATCAGGGGGTTAAACCTTTATTAGGTAATAAACGGCGGGTGCCCTGACACTATAAAAAACAAACTAACTAACCAGCGTCACCCTAACAGTTATACGGTGATCACTGGTGAAAGAGTTAACTAGAGGGCAATCAGGGGGTTAAAACCTTTATTAGGTAGTATATGGGGGTATAAAAAGCTGACGGTGAACCTAAATACTTACCTGCCTAACTAGCGTCACCTGTGACACTAATACAGTGATCAGAAAAATGATCGCTTAGTGACACTGGCGACGGGGGGTGATCAAGGGGTTAGACCTTTATTAGGGGGGTACCCTAGACCTAAAGGGGCCTACCACTAACTGCCCTACCACTTATGACTGTCACAAATGACACCAATGCAATAATCAGAAAAAAAACAAAAACTCTTACTGGTGTCACTGTGACAGGGGGTACAGGGGGGTGATCGGGGGATGATTGGGGGATGAAAAGTGTGCCTGCGTGTTCTACTGTTAGTGTAGTATTTGGTGCAAACTTACTTGATGTCTTCTCTCCTCGGAAGCCAGAACGAGAAGGCTTCACGAGGAGCGATGACATCACTTCTTCCGCTTCTGTTTACAGTTCAGAAGCCAAGGAAGCCTGTCATTCGCCAGGAGCGATCGTGAGGGGGTGGCCATGAATCAGTGGACTCCCCCTCAGCTCGGATTGCTCCTGGAGCTAATCCGACCGCCACAGGCACCGGAGGGGGGTCCGATTGGACCCCCTGCCCGCGGGCAGGCAGGGACGTACAGGTAAGCCCTTATGCTTGCCCGTGCCATTGTGCCGATGTACATTGGCGTGCGCCGGTCTTCACAGCAAGGAGCACTGGAAGGGCAAACGCATATAAAAAACCAAAGAATTTCGAAGCTCAACTTACCAACCAGCCTGCGACCAACCGAATTAACCTGCCTAACAGTTTGCGTTAAAAACAGGGGTTTAGTTGCACACATTTGCAAATACATGCGTAAGCTGCAGGCCACAGCAAGGTACCCTGTATCCTGCAGACCCTAACTCTAACTTTGAAGAGTCTCCACAGTGGGAGCACATGTATTCTAATGGATAGATGAAGTGCAGATGACTGGAGGGAGCCCAACCACTTCTCCTTAACCACTTCAATACAGGGCACTTAGACACCTTCCTGCCCAGACCAATTTTCAGCTTTCAGTGCTGTCGCAGTTTGAATGACAATTGCGCGGTGATGCTACACTGTACCCAAACTAAATTTTTAGCATTTTGTTCCCACAAATAGAGCTTTCTTTTGGTGGTATTTGAATACCTCTGCGTTTTTTATTTTTTGCTAAACAAATAAAAAAAGACAGAAAATTTTGAAAAAAAAAAAAAAGTTTTGCTTTTGTTTCTGTTAAAAAAAATTGTAAATAAGTACGTTTTCTCTTTCACTGATGAGCACTGATAAGGCGGCACTGACAGGCACTGATACGGCGGCACCGATGAGGTGGGACCAATAAGCGGGCACTGACGGGCACTGAGGATGGACACTGATATGTGGCACTGATTGGCACTGGTAGGCGGCACTGATGGGTGGCACTGATATGCAGCACTGATGGGCATTGATAGGCGGCACTGATAGGCACTCATGGGTGGCACTGGGTGGCACTGGTTGACACTGATGGGCACTGATAGGCGACACTGATGGGCACTGAAAGGCGGCACTGATAGGGTGGCACTGATAGGCGGCACTGGTGGGCACTGATGGGCACTGATAGGCGGCACTGATGGGCACTGATACGCGCCACTGATATGAGGCACTGATAGGCTTCCCTGGTGCCACTGGCAGTGGTAGCCATTGGAGTGGGCACTGATTGGCAGCTGCCTGGGCATTGATTGGCAGCTGCCTTTGCACTGATTAGTATTTCCCTGGGGGTCTAGGGGGCATACCTGGCGGTCCAGTGTGGCTGGTTTCCCTGGTGGTCCTGGGCGGCTTCCCTGGTGGTCCTGGACAGCTTCCCTGGTGGTCCTGGGTAGGATCCGAGGGGGGGCTGTGCTGATAAACAATCAGCACAGATCCCCCCTGTCAGGAGAGCAGCCGATCGGCTCTCCTCTACTCGCGTCTGTCAGACGCGAGTGAGGAAAAGCTGATCACCGGCTCTTCCTATTTACATCGTGATCAGCCGTGATTGGACATGGCTGATCATGTGCTAAAGAGTCTCCTTCAGAGACTCTTTACCTAGATTGGTGTTGCAGGGTGTCAGACTGACACCCCACAACAACGATCGCCGCGATGCGTGCCCCCGGGGGGCGCGCAGTGGCTCGATATCCTGATCACGTCATATGACGTCCGGTCAGGGATATCAAACCACTTTGCCGCCGTCATTTTGTAATAGGGCGGGCGGCAAGTGGTTAACCACTTCAGCCCCGGACCATTTGGCTGCCTAAAGACCAGAGGACTTTTTACAATTTGGCACTGTGCTGCTTTAACTGATGATTGCGTGGTCATGCAATGCTGTACCCAAACGAAATTTGCATCCTTTTCTTCCCACAAATAGAGCTTTCTTTTGATGGTATTTGATCACCTCTGCCGTTTTTATTTTTTGCGCTATAAATGGAAAAAGACCGAAAATTTTGAAAAAAAAAGATATTTTCTACTTTTTGTTAAAAAACCCCCCCAATAAACTCAATTTTAGTCATACATTTAGGCCAAAATGTATTCGGCCACATGTCTTTAGTAAAATGTCAATAAGCGTATATTTATTGGTTTGCGCAAAAGTTATAGCGTCTACAAACTAGGGTACATTTTCTGGAATTTACACAGCTTTTAGTTTATGACTGCCTATGTAATTTCTTGAGGTGCTAAAATGGCAGAGCGGTACAAAACCCCCCCAAATAACCCCATTTTGGAAAGTAGACACCTCAAGGAAATTGCTGAGAGGCGTGTTGAGCCCATTGAATATTAATTTTTTTGTCCGAAGTGATTGAACAATGACAAAAAAAAAAAAAATTACAAAAAGTTGTCACTAAATGATATATTGCTCACACAGGCCATGGGCATATGTGGAATTGCACCCCAAAATATAATCAGCTGCTTCTCCTGAGTACGGGGATACCACATGTGTGGGACTTTTTGGTAGCCTATCCGTGTACCGGGCCCCAAAAACCAATCACCGCCTTCAGGATTTCTAAGGGCATACATTTTTGATTTTACTCCTCACTACCTATCACAGTTTTGAAGACCATAAAATGCCCAGATGGCACAAACCCCCCAAATGACCCCATTTTGGAAAGTAGATACCCCAAGCTATTTGCTTTGAGGCATGTTGAGTCCATGGAATATTTTATATTTTGACACAAGTTGCGGGAAAGGGACAATTTTTTTTTTTTGCACAAAGGAAATTGCTGAGAGGCGTGTTGAGCCCATTGAATATTAATTTTTTTGTCCGAAGTGATTGAACAATGACAAAAAAAAAAAAAATTACAAAAAGTTGTCACTAAATGATATATTGCTCACACAGGCCATGGACATATGTGGAATTGCACCCCAAAATACGTTTAGCTGCTTCTCCTGAGTATGGGGATACCACATTTGTGGGACTTTTTGGGAGCCTAGCCGCGTACGGGGCCCCGAAAACCAATCACCGCCTTCAGGATTTCTAAGGGTGTAAATTTTTGATTTCACTCTTCACTGCCTATCACAGTTTCGGAGGCCATGGAATGCCCAAAAAGTCTCACACATGTGGTATCCCTGTACTCAGGAGAAGCAACTGAATGCATTTTGGGGTGTAATTTCACATATTCTCATAGCATGTTTGAGCAATATATCATTTAGTGACAACTTTGTGCAAAAAAAAAGCAGTCTAGAGGCTAATTAGCCGCTAGGATTGCTTTTACATGAAAACCGACCGCTGGCTGAAAAGAATGATACCAAGATAATACCTAAACCTGCAGGCATCATTCTGGTATAACCACTCGAAGTCGTGAATTGCGTACTTGAAGACAAAAAAATGGTTAACAATAAAGCACAGTAAACAGTAAAGTATAAAAAATTGCATACCTGAAAAGCAAACATGATAAAACATAATAACAATAAAACATTGCAGAATAGAATACAGTAAAAAAGAGCAGAACAATAGAGAGAGAATAGAGAGAGAGAGAACAATAAAACGACAACTATTTTTTTTTTTTATATTTTTTTTTTGTGTTTTTTTTTTTTACACTGTTTTTGTAACTGTAACTTTTATAACGGTAACCGGTTCCAGGTTCGGGTCTCTCAAAATGCGATGGCATCTTGGGAGACCCTGTGAAAGTGTGTCCTAGTCTGTGCAATGCTGTACCCTACGCTAATACTCAACTAGTGTATGGTAGCGTTCAAAACATTCACCAATGCAAAGACCAGGATTGTCAGGACAGGAGGGACAATAATAGCGGGTGTCACGCCTATATCCGCGCTTGCTGCAGACACAACATCTTTTTTGGGGGGTTTCGTTGGGTAGGGGTACTCGGGAGGACATAAAGAAAATGCTTCTCATGCAGCCGACTGCATTTGGTTGGGGATGTGAATGGGGGAAGTACGGGCGCTGCAGAAGTGGTGGGTTCCCAATTAGGATTGGGGAATGCAGCAGGAAGGGCATTATGGGAACGACGGGCCTGTGTTAGTCTTCTTTTTGGCAGCGAGACACTACTTGTGCTTGCCACCTCACCAGCTTGAACTGCACTTATGGGACTCGCCACGTCACCAAGTGTTACTGCAGTGCTGGTTTGACTACGACCGGGGTGTACTAGGCCGCTGGTGCTTGCCAGTTCACCAAAACGCTACCAAAAAAACTGTTAGCGATCGCAGGGATCAGGCCTGAATCTGCGAATGCTGCAGTTATGCGTTTAGTGTTTTTTAAGTGTCAGTGATCGATTGATACTGCACTTGGGTGGGCTGGGCCAGGCGGAGGGGCAAAACGCAGGTGCTAGCAGGTATCTGGGCTGATCCCGCTAACACTGCGTTTTTGGGAACCCTAAACTGCTGGGGATGCTAGTATAGATCTGATTGGATCAGATATTGATCCGTTCAGATACTATACCACTAAGGGAGGTGTACGGTGCATGCGTGGGTGTTAGCGCTACTGGCGCTAACCTGACGCTGCTTGGGGCTGGTGCTTACCAGTTCACCAAAATGCTACCAAAAAAACTGTTAGCGATCGCAGGGATCAGGCCTGACTCTGCGAACGCTGCAGTTATGCGTTTAGTGTTTTGTAAGTGACAGTGATCGATCGATACTGCACTTGGGTGGGCTGGGCTGGGACGGGCGGAGGGGCAAAACGCAGGTGCTAGCAGGTATCTGGGCTGATCCCGCTAACACTGTGTTTTTGGGAACCCTAAACTGCTGGGGACGCTAGTATAGATCTGATCAGATCAGATATTGATGCGTTCAGATACTATACCACTAAGGGAGGCGTATGCTGCGTGCGTGGGTGTTAGCGGGACTGGCGCTAATCTGACGCTGCCTGGGGCGGCGCATATCACCGCCGGGCGATCAGGGGGCTAAACCTTTATTAGGTAATAAACGGCGGGTGCCCTGACACTATAAAAAATAAACGAACTAACCAGCGTCACCCGTAACAGTTATACGGTGATCAGTGGTGAAAGGGTTAACTAGGGGGCAATCAAGGGGTTAAAACATTTATTAGATAGTAAATGGGGGTCCCTGTCGCTATAAAACACTGACGGGGAACCTAAATATTTACCTCCCTAACTAGCGTCACCAGTGACACTAATACAGCGATCAGAAAAATGATCGCTTACTGACACTGGCGACAGGGGGTGATCAATGGGTTAAAACTTTATTAGGGGGGGTTAGGGGGGTACCCTAGACCTACAGGGGGCTAATAATAACTGCCCTACCACAGTAATTGTCACAAACTGACACCATGCAGTAATCAGAAAAAAAGAACAAAAAAAACCCAAAAAACTGCTTGGTGTCAGTGTGACGGGGGGGGGGTGATTGGGGGGTGATCGGGGGTAAAGGGGGGTGTTATGTGTGCCTGGCATGTTCTACTGTGATGTGTGTGTGTTGTGCACTCACATTGATGTCTTCTCTCCTCGGCGCCGGAGCGGAAACTGCCGAGCCGAGGAGAGATGACATCACATCCCCTGCCTCTGTGTACTACACAGAGGCAGGGGAAGAATCTCATTGGCTGGGAGCGATCGCGAGGGGGCCACGATCGGATGGCCTCCCCCTCATCTCTGATCGCTGCCAGACCAAAGGCGACCGCCTCAGGCACCGGGGGGGTCCGATCGGACCCCCCGCCCGCGGGAAGGCTATCACGTACCAGGTACGTGATTTTGCCTGCCCGTGCCATTCTGCTGACGTACATCAGCGTGAGGCGGTCGTCAAGTGGTTAAAGGCGCAGGAACACACTGAACACCCAGCACATTGCACAATGGCAGCAAAGGTGTCAGTGCGTTACCTGACCAATATGTCAACAATACAAAAAAAGGTCACTGCCCCCACCTATAACTTGTCTTCACAGCAAAGAGCACTGAAAGGGCAAACGCATGTCAAAAACCGGTTGGTCGCAGGCTGGTTGGTAAGTTGAGCTTGGAAATTCTTTGGTTTTTGACATGCGTTTGCCCTTCCAGTGCTCCTTGCTGTGAAGACCAGTTATAGGTGGGGGCAGTGACCTTTTTTGTATCATACAGCAATGCACTGCGCTCCCGCAGTGCATTATGGGCCGTTACGCGCTGCTCAAATTTGCGCGAATGGCCCATAATGTTCGGTTTTCGACGAACAGGCGAACAGCCAATGTTCGAATCGAACTCATGTTCGACCCAAACAGAAAGCTCATCCCTACTTAATAATTTACATTGTAGCAAAGTGTCATTTCTTCAGTGTTGTCACATGAAAAGATATAATAAAATATTTACAAAAATGTGAGGAGTGTACTCACTTTTGTGAGATACTGTATGTATATACAGTGTGTGTATATATATGTATAAACTGTGTGTGTGTATATATACGTATATACTGTATATATATATATATATATATATATATATATATATATATATATATATATATATATATATATATATATATATATATATACACTGTATGTATATATACTGTGTGCATATATGTATAATATACTGTGTGTGAGTATATACTGTGTGTATATACTGTGTGAGTGTGTGTATATACTGTGTGTATATGTATATACTGTGTGTGTGTATATATACATATATACTGTGTGAGTGTGTATATGTATATACTGTGTGTGTGTGTATATATACTTAGGGTGGCTACGTGTCCCGGATTGCCCGGGATTGTCCCTTATTTGAGTTTTTTGTCCCGTGTCCCGGGTACCTTCATTCCGGGACAATACAGTGTCCCGGAATGAAAAAAAACCCACACCGCCGGCTTGCACCAGTCCGACTGCCACCCTTATCATTTTACAGTGCAGTTTTCTTCCTTAAACACACACAGATATGGCAGCTGACTGGTTGCTAGGCTAGGGCCGCCCACCCCGCGTCTAGCAACCAGTGACGTCACGTCAGCACTCACAGTCACGTGGGAGAGTCAGTGCAGTGGGATCCCGCACGGCGCACTCTAGACTCTACGGCTGAGCAGCGCGCCTGAGAGAGAGAGCAGCCGCCAGCCTGCCAGCAGAGCCAGACAGTCCAGTCCACGCTTACTAGCCTGCCCACAGTGCCCTGTGCCCAGCCCCAGTCAGTGGTGGTGCCTGCCACTGCCAGTCCCGGACCCGGAGCCGCCGCCGAGCCGACTACAGCAGCCGCACATTGCCAGCGGCCAGCCAGCAGCGCAACCCGGGCCGACTCCGAGCTGCCCGCCTGCCCGCCGTGACTGAGTCCTGACTGAGCCGCCTCCTCGTCCGAGTCCTCCCTCCGGGCTCCGGCTCCCTCCTGCCCACGAGGTCCGCCCGCCAGAGTACTTCCTGAAAGGTAAGTGTAACTTCCACAGTCATGAGCAATGCATGCACACAGCACACTCCCTCTCTCAAATCTGCTGCTGTCCCCAGACCCCCACCCCCCTCAGTTCTGCTGCTGTGTCCCCCACACAGCCACACTCCCTCTCAGTTCTGCTGCTGTCCCCCACCCCCCTCAGATCTGCTGCTGTCCCCCCCACTCCCTCTCAGTTCTGCTGCTGTCCCCCCCACTCCCTCTCAGTTCTGCTGCTGTCCCCCCCACTCCCCCTCAGTTCTGCTGCTCTCCCCCTCCATCTTTCCTCCATGTCCCCCTCCGTTCTGCTGCTGTCCCCCTCCATTCTTTCTCCGTGTCCCCCTCTGTTCTTCCTCCGTGTCCCCCTCCGTTCTTCCTCCGTGTCCCCCTCCGTTCTTCCTCCGTGTCCCCCTCCGTTCTTCCTCCGTGTCCCCCTCCGTTCTTCCTCCGTGTCCCCCTCCGTTCTTCCTCCGTGTCCCCCTCCGTTCTTCCTCCATGTCCCCCTCCGTTATGCTGCTGTCCCCCTCCGTTCTTCCTCCGTGTCCCCCTCCGTTCTTCCTCCGTGTCCCCCTCCGTTCTTCCTCCGTGTCCCCCTCCGTTCTTCCTCCGTGTCCCCCTCCGTTCTTCCTCCGTGTTCCCCTCCGTTCTTCCTCCGTGTCCCCCTCCGTTCTTCCTCTGCAAAAAAAAGTATCAAAAACCATCCTTTTTGGGCGGCGCGGGGGGGGGGGGTGTGTCCCTGAATGGCAGTTTGGAAATGTGGTCACCCTAGTGGTGGTGCCTGCCACTGCCAGTCCCGGACCCGGAGCCGCCGCCGAGCCGACTACAGCAGCCGCACATTGCCAGCGGCCAGCCAGCAGCGCAACCCGGGCCGACTCCGAGCTGCCCGCCTGCCCGCCGTGACTGAGTCCTGACTGAGCCGCCTCCTCGTCCGAGTCCTCCCTCCGGGCTCCGGCTCCCTCCTGCCCACGAGGTCCGCCCGCCAGAGTACTTCCTGAAAGGTAAGTGTAACTTCCACAGTCATGAGCAATGCATGCACACAGCACACTCCCTCTCTCAAATCTGCTGCTGTCCCCAGACCCCCACCCCCCTCAGTTCTGCTGCTGTGTCCCCCACACAGCCACACTCCCTCTCAGTTCTGCTGCTGTCCCCCACCCCCCTCAGATCTGCTGCTGTCCCCCCCACTCCCTCTCAGTTCTGCTGCTGTCCCCCCCACTCCCTCTCAGTTCTGCTGCTCCCCCCCCACTCCCCCTCAGTTCTGCTGCTCTCCCCCTCCATCTTTCCTCCATGTCCCCCTCCGTTCTGCTGCTGTCCCCCTCCATTCTTCCTCCGTGTCCCCCTCTGTTCTTCCTCCGTGTCCCCCTCCGTTCTTCCTCCGTGTCCCCCTCCGTTCTTCCTCCGTGTCCCCCTCCGTTCTTCCTCCGTGTCCCCCTCCGTTCTTCCTCCGTGTCCCCCTCCGTTATGCTGCTGTCCCCCTCCGTTCTTCCTCCGTGTCCCCCTCCGTTCTTCCTCCGTGTCCCCCTCCGTTCTTCCTCCGTGTCCCCCTCCGTTCTTCCTCCGTGTCCCCCTCCGTTTTTCCTCCGTGTCCCCCTCCGTTCTTCCTCCGTGTTCCCCTCCGTTCTTCCTCCGTGTCCCCCTCCGTTCTTCCTCCGCAAAAAAAAGTATCAAAAACCATCCTTTTTGGGCGACGCGGGGGGGGGGGGGGGGGGGGGGGTGTGTCCCTGAATGGCAGTTTGGAAATGTGGTCACCCTATATATACTGTGTGTGAGTATATACTGTGTTCGTGTGTATATACTGTGTGTATATGTATATACTGTGCGTGTGTGTATATATGTATATACTGTGTGTGTCGGTATACATATATACTGTGTGTGAGTGTATATACTGTGTGTATATATGTATATACTGTGTGTGTGTGCATATATACTGTGTTTATGTGTATATACTGTGTGTATATGTATATACTCTGTGTGTGTATATATATATATATATATATATATATATATATATATATATATATATATATATATATAATGCGAACACACTGCACAGTTTTTCAACATTATGAGGAATTTTGTAATATTTATTTCCATTTATTTCCTATATATGTATAGGATGTTGTATATGAGAGGCTAGATGGTGCACACGGCCCATTATTTATCTTTTTTAATTACACAGAAAACGTCCCCCCATTTTTTGCAACTCAACAGCCACGAGGTGAGTTTGTCCTCTGTATCATGGCGGCATCCGGCCGGAGCCTAAGCAGGGACGATTTTTTTCTCTAGTGTCCAAGAAATCTCTCCCATTACAGGCAATGCATTTGGCCATCGACAAAATGGCCGCCGGCTGGAGCCCTGTTGTGGGACAAATCGTCCTCTAGCGGTTTAGGAGGTGTGTAAGGAAAACACGGAGGATGCTGGGAAAGGAAATAGCATATGCAGAGAGGTGGCTAGGGAAAGGTGGAGAGGAGGTATAGCGATCCGATTATCTGTATTATATGGGAGAGGAGGCAGGAAATATACAGTGTGGAGGATGGAGGTTAGTGAGGGAGAAATAGTGCAACCTTCTATACGAGTCTATCATAGAGGATGGCGGAGATGCAGAGCGGATGGAGGAGGAACACCATAGAAATCTAAAGGAAGAGAGCTGTGATAGCAATCTATTATAGATGATGGAGGAGGATTACCATAGAGAGAGGCAGTGCGACCGTATATAAGAATCTATAATAGATGATGGAAGAGGATCTATAGAAGGAGAGCTGTGATAGGATTCTATTATAGATGATGGAGGAGGATTACCATACAGATCTATCGGAGGAGAGCTGTGATCTGATTTTATTATAGATGATGGAGGAGGATTATCATAGAGTAGGGATCAGCTTTCTGTTCGGGTCGAACATGAGTTTGACTCGAACATTGGCTGTTCGCCTGTTCTTTAAAAACCGAACATCATGGGCCGTTCTCGCCAAATTCGAGCGGCGCGTAACGGCCCATAATGCACTTCGGGAGCGCAGTCCATTGCTGTATGATGATTGGCCAGTAGGGATGAGCTTTGTGTTCGAGTCGAACCCATGTTCGACTCGAACATTGGCTTTTCGGTCGTTCGCCGAATTCCGAACGTTATGGGCCATTCGCGCTAAATTCGTGTGGCGCGTCACGGCCCATAATTCACTGCGGCATCGCAGTGCATTGCTGATGATTGGCCAAGCATGCACTATAACCCGCATGCTTGGCCAATCACAGCGCCGTCGGTAGAGAGCTGTAATTGGCCAAAGCCAGGGTGGCTTTGGCCAATTATGGCTCGGGGTTTAGAACACGCCCCACACTATATAAGGCCGCCTGCACGGCAGCCCTGTGTAGTGTGTGTTGCGGCGTTGAGATACATAGACAGACAGAGAGACAGTGTCATTTCATTTGAGTTAGCTAGATTAAGCAGGACAATCAGTGAGTTAGCTGCACTTAGTGTATTGTGTATACATATATATATGCATCCCAGGTGTTGCATATATATATATACACTGTATTCAGTTTAGCTAGATCCTTTCCTGTTATCTTCTTACTGACAGGCAGGCTTGTCTTGTTACAGTATTTACAGCTACCTGAAGAAAATTGCTGGTGTTCTTTTGATCCTATTAGTACCACGGTCAGGCAGCTAGACTATTTACAGTTAGTGTAGTGCGTCCTGCTCACAGTGTTCAGCTAAAACTACAAGTTAGTGTAGTGAGACCTCTGCACAGTGTTCATCTAAAGCTACAAGGTAGTGCAGTGCATCCTGCTCACAGTGTTCAGCTAAAACTACAAGTTAGTGTGGTGCGTCCTCCTCACAGTGTTCAGCTAAACCTACCAGTTATTTTTTTGCGAGCTCTGCACAGTGTTCATCTAAAGCTACAAGTTCGTGTAGTGCGTCCTGCTCACAGTGTTCATCTAAAGCTACAAGTTGGTGCAGTGCGTCCTGCTCACAGTGTTCAGCTAAAACTACAAGATAGTGTAGTGCGTCCTGCTCACAGTGTTCAGCTAAAACTACAAGTTAGTGTAGTGAGACCTCTGCACAGTGTTCATCTAAAGCTACAAGTTAGTGCAGTGCGTCCTGACGCTCACAGTGTTCAGCTAAAACTACAAGTTAGTGTGGTGCGTCCTCCTCACAGTGTTCAGCTAAACATACAAGTTATTTTTTTGCGAGCTCTGCAGTGTTCATCTACAGCTACAAGTTGGTGTAGTGCGTCCTGCTCACAGTGTTCAGCTAAAACTACAAGTTAGTGTAGTGAGACCTCTGCACAGTGTTCAGCTAAAACTACAAGGTGGTGTAGTGCGTCCTGCTCACAGTGTTCAGCTAAAACTACAAGTTAGTGTAGTGAGACCTCTGCACAGTGTTCATCTAAAGCTACAAGTTAGTGCAGTGCGTCCTGCTCACAGTGTTCAGCTAAAACTACAAGTTAGTGTGGTGCGTCCTCCTCACAGTGTTCAGCTTAACCTACAAGTTATTTTTTTTGCGAGCTCTGCACAGTTTTCATCTAAAGCTACAAGTTAGTGCAGTGCGTCCTGCTCACAGTGTTCAGCTAAAACTACAAGTTAGTGTAGTAAAACCTCTGCACAGTGTTCATCTAAAGCTACAAGTTAGTGCAGTGCATCCTGCTCACAGTGTTCAGCTAAAACTACAAGTTAGTGTGGTGCGTCCTCCTCAGTGTTCAGCTTAACCTACAAGTTATTTTTTTTGCGAGCTCTGCACAGTTTTCATCTAAAGCTACAAGTTAGTGCAGTGCGTCCTGCTCACAGTGTTCAGCTAAAACTACAAGTTAGTGTAGTAAAACCTCTGCACAGTGTTCATCTAAAGCTACAAGTTAGTGCAGTGCATCCTGCTCACAGTGTTCAGCTAAAACTACAAGTTAGTGTGGTGCGTCCTCCTCAGTGTTCAGCTAAACCTACAAGTTATTTTTTTACGAGCTCTGCACAGTGTTCATCTAAAGCTACAAGTTAGTGTAGTGCGTCCTGCTCACAGTGTTCAGCTAAAACTACAAGTTAGTGTAGTGAGACCTCTGCACAGTGTTTATCTAAAACTACAAGTTAGTGTAGTGCATCCTGCTCACAGTGTTCAGCTAAAACTACAAGTTAGTGTAGTGAGACCTCTGCACAGTGTTCATCTAAAGCTACAAGTTAGTGCAGTGCGTCCTGCTCACAGTGTTCAGCTAAAACTACAAGTTAGTGTGGTGCGTCCTCCTCACAGTGTTCAGCTAAACCTACAAGTTATTATTTTGCGAGCTCTGCACAGTGTTCATCTAAAGCTACAAGTTAGTGTCGTGCGTCCTGCTCACAGTGTTCAGCTAAAACTATAAGTTAGTGTAGTGAGACCTCTGCATAGTGTTCAGCTAAAACTACAAGTTAGTGTAGTGCGTCCTGCTCACAGTGTTCAGCTAAAACTACAAGTTAGTGTAGTGAGACCTCTGCACAGTGTTCATCTAAAGCTACAAGTTAGTGCAGTGCATCCTGCTCACAGTGTTCAGCTAAAACTACAAGTTAGTGTGGTGCGTCCTCCTCACAGTGTTCAGCTAAACCTACAAGTTATTTTTTTGCGAGCTCTGCACAGTGTTCATCTAGTGTAGTGAGACCTCTGCACAGTGTTCAGCTAAAACTACAAGTTAGTGTAGTGCGTCCTGCTCACAGTGTTCAGCTAAAACTACAAGTTAGTGTAGTGAGACCTCTGCACAGTGTTCATCTAAAGCTACAAGTTACTGCAGTGCGTCCTGCTCACAGTGTTCAGCTAAAACTACAAGTTAGTGTGGTGCTTCCTCCTCACAGTGTTCAGCTAAATCTACAAGTTATTTTTTTGCGAGCTCTGCAGTGTTCATCTAAAGCTACAAGTTTTTGTAGTGCATCCTGCTCACAGTGTTCAGCTAAAACTACAAGTTAGTGTAGTGAGACCTCTGCACAGTGTTCAGCTAAAACTACAAGTTTTTGTAGTGCGTCCTGCTCACAGTGTTCAGCTAAAACTACAAGTTAGTGTGGTGCGTCCTCCTCACAGTGTTCAGCTAAACCTACAAGTTATTTTTTTGTGAGCTCTGCACAGTGTTCATCTAAAGCTACAAGTTAGTGTAGTGCGTACTGCTCACAGTGTTCAGCTAAAACTACAAGTTAGTGTAGTGAGACCTCTGCACAGTGTTCATCTAAAACTACAAGTTAGTGTAGTGCGTCTTGCTCACAGTGTTCAGCTAAAACGATAAGTTAGTGTAGAAAATCCTCTGCACAGTGTTCATCTAAAGCTACAAGTTAGTGCAGTGCGTCCTGCTCACAGTGTTCAGCTAAAACTACAAGTTAGTGTGGTGGGTCCTCCTCACAGTGTTCAGCTAAACCTACAAGTTATTTTTTTGCGAGCTCTGCACAGTGTTCATCTAAAGATACAAGTTGGTGCAGTGCGTCCTGCTCACAGTGTTCAGCTAAAACTACAAGTTAGTGTAGTGAGACCTCTGCACAGTGTTCAGCTAAAACTACAAGTTAGTGTAGTGCGTCCTGCTCACAGTGTTCAGCTAAAACTACAAGTTAGTGTAGTGAGACCTCTGCACAGTGTTCATCTAAAACTACAAGTTAGTGTAGTGCGTCCTGCTCACAGTGTTCAGCTAAAACTACAAGTTAGTGTAGTGAGACCTCTGCACAGTGTTCATCTAAAGCTACAAGTTAGTGCAGTGCGTCCTGCTCACAGTGTTCAGCTAAAACTACAAGTTAGTGTGGTGCGTCCTCCTCACAGTGTTCAGCTAAATCTACAAGTTATTTTTTTGCGAGCTCTGCAGTGTTCATCTAAAGCTACAAGTTTTTGTAGTGCGTCCTGCTCACAGTGTTCAGCTAAAACTACAAGTTAGTGTAGTGAGACCTCTGCACAGTGTTCAGCTAAAACTACAAGTTTTTGTAGTGCGTCCTGCTCACAGTGTTCAGCTAAAACTACAAGTTAGTGTAGTGAGACCTCTGCACAGTGTTCATCTAAGGCTACAAGTTAGTGCAGTGCGTCCTGCTCACAGTGTTCAGCTAAAACTACAAGTTAGTGTGGTGCGTCCTCCTCACAGTGTTCAGCTAAACCTACAAGTTATTTTTTTGTGAGCTCTGCACAGTGTTCATCTAAAGCTACAAGTTTTTGTAGTGCGTCCTGCTCACAGTGTTCAGCTAAAACTACAAGTTAGTGTAGTGAGACCTCTGCACAGTGTTCATCTAAAACTACAAGTTTTTGTAGTGCGTCCTGCTCACAGTGTTCAGCTAAAACTACAAGTTAGTGTAGTGAGACCTCTGCACAGTGTTCATCTAAGGCTACAAGTTAGTGCAGTGCGTCCTGCTCACAGTGTTCAGCTAAAACTACAAGTTAGTGTGGTGCGTCCTCCTCACAGTGTTCAGCTAAACCTACAAGTTATTTTTTTGTGAGCTCTGCACAGTGTTCATCTAAAGCTACAAGTTAGTGTAGTGCGTCCTGCTCACAGTGTTCAGCTAAAACTACAAGTTAGTGTAGTGAGACCTCTGCACAGTGTTCAGCTAAAACTACAAGTTAGTGTAGTGCGTCCTGCTCACAGTGTTCAGCTAAAACTACAAGTTAGTGTAGTGAGACCTCTGCACAGTGTTCATCTAAAACTACAAGTTAGTGTAGTGCGTCCTGCTCACAGTGTTCAGCTAAAACTACAAGTTAGTGTAGTGAGACCTCTGCACAGTGTTCATCTAAAGCTACAAGTTAGTGCAGTGCGTCCTGCTCACAGTGTTCAGCTAAAACTACAAGTTAGTGTGGTGCGTCCTCCTCACAGTGTTCAGCTAAATCTACAAGTTATTTTTTTGCGAGCTCTGCACAGTGTTCATCTAAAGCTAGAAGTTAGTTTAGTGCATCCTGCTCACAGTGTTCAGCTAAAACTACAAGTTAGTGTAGTGAGACCTCTGCACAGTGTTCATCTAAAGCTACAAGTTAGTGTAGTGCGTCCTGCTCACAGTGTTCAGCTAAAACTACAAGTTAGTGTAGTGAGACCTCTGCACAGTGTTCATCTAAAGCTATAAGTTAGTGCAGTGCGTCCTGCTCACAGTGTTCAGCTAAAACTACAAGTTAGTGTAGTGAGACCTCTGCACAGTGTTCATCTAAAACTACAAGTTAGTGTAGTGCGTCCTACTCACAGTGTTCAGCTAAAACTACAAGTTAGTATGGTGAGACCTCTGCACAGTGTTCATCTAAAGCTACAAGTTAGTGCAGTGTGTCCTGCTCACAGTGTTCAGCTAAAACTACAAGTTAGTATGGTGCGTCCTCCTCACAGTTTTCAGCTAAACCTACAAGTTATTTTTTTGCGAGCTCTGCAGTGTTCATCTAAAGCTACAAGTTAGTGTAGTGCGTCCGGCTCACAGTGTTCAGCTAAAACTACAAGTTAATGTAGTGAGACCTCTGCACAGTGTTCATCTAAAACTGCAAGTTAGTGTAGTGCGTCCTGCTCACAGTGTTCAGCTAAAACTACAAGTTACTGTAGTGAGACCTCTGCACAGTGTTCATCTAAAGCTACAAGTTAGTGCAGTGCGTCCTGCTCACAGTGTTCAGCTAAAACTACAAGTTAGTGTGGTGCGTCCTCCTCACAGTGTTCAGCTAAATCTACAAGTTATTTTTTTGCGAGCTCTGCACAGTGTTCATCTAAAGCTAGAAGTTAGTTTAGTGCATCCTGCTCACAGTGTTCAGCTAAAACTACAAGTTAGTGTAGTGAGACCTCTGCACAGTGTTCATCTAAAGCTACAAGTTAGTGTAGTGCGTCCTGCTCACAGTGTTCAGCTAAAACTACAAGTTAGTGTAGTGAGACCTCTGCACAGTGTTCATCTAAAGCTATAAGTTAGTGCAGTGCGTCCTGCTCACAGTGTTCAGCTAAAACTACAAGTTAGTGTAGTGAGACCTCTGCACAGTGTTCATCTAAAACTACAAGTTAGTGTAGTGCGTCCTACTCACAGTGTTCAGCTAAAACTACAAGTTAGTATGGTGAGACCTCTGCACAGTGTTCATCTAAAGCTACAAGTTAGTGCAGTGTGTCCTGCTCACAGTGTTCAGCTAAAACTACAAGTTAGTATGGTGCGTCCTCCTCACAGTTTTCAGCTAAACCTACAAGTTATTTTTTTGCGAGCTCTGCAGTGTTCATCTAAAGCTACAAGTTAGTGTAGTGCGTCCGGCTCACAGTGTTCAGCTAAAACTACAAGTTAATGTAGTGAGACCTCTGCACAGTGTTCATCTAAAACTGCAAGTTAGTGTAGTGCGTCCTGCTCACAGTGTTCAGCTAAAACTACAAGTTACTGTAGTGAGACCTCTGCACAGTGTTCATCTAAAGCTACAAGTTAGTGCAGTGCGTCCTGCTCACAGTGTTCAGCTAAAACTACAAGTTAGTGTGGTGCGTCCTCCTCACAGTGTTCAGCTAAATCTACAAGTTATTTTTTTGCGAGCTCTGCACAGTGTTCATCTAAAGCTACAAGTTGGTGTAGTGCGTCCTGCTCACAGTGTTCAGCTAAAACTACAAGTTAGTGTAGTGAGAACTCTGCACAGTGTTCAGCTAAAACTACAAGTTTTTGTAGTGCGTCCTGCTCACAGTGTTCAGCTAAAACTACAAGTTAGTGTAGTGAGACCTCTGCACAGTGTTCATCTAAGGCTACAAGTTAGTGCAGTGCGTCCTGCTCACAGTGTTCAGCTAAAACTACAAGTTAGTGTGGTGCGTCCTCCTCACAGTGTTCAGCTAAACCTACAAGTTATTTTTTGTGAGCTCTGCACAGTGTTCATCTAAAGCTACAAGTTAGTGTAGTGCTTCCTGCTCACAGTGTTCAGCTAAAACTACAAGTTAGTGTAGTGAGACCTCTGCACAGTGTTCATCTAAAACTACAAGTTAGTGTAGTGTGTCTTGCTCACAGTGTTCAGCTAAAACAACAAGTTAGTGTAGAAAAACCTCTGCACAGTGTTCATCTAAAGCTACAAGTTAGTGCAGTGCGTCCTGCTCACAGTGTTCAGCTAAAACTACAAGTTAGTGTGGTGCGTCCTCCTCACAGTGTTCAGCTAAACCTACAAGTTATTTTTTTGCGAGCTCTGCACAGTGTTCATCTAAAGCTACAAGTAAGTGTAGTGCGTCCTGCTCACAGTGTTCAGCTAAAACTACAAGTTAGTGTAGTGAGACCTCTGCACAGTGTTCATCTAAAACTACAAGTTAGTGCAGTGCGTCCTGCTCACAGTGTTCAACTAAAACTACAAGTTAGTGTGGTGCGTCCTCCTCACAGTGTTCAGCTAAACCTACAAGTTATTTTTTTGCGAGCTCTGCACAGTGTTCATCTAAAGCTACAAGTTAGTGTAGTGCGTCCTGCTCACAGTGTTCATCTAAAGCTACAAGTTGGTGCAGTGCGTCCTGCTCACAGTGTTCAGCTAAAACTACAAGTTAGTGTAGTGAGACCTCTGCACAGTGTTCAGCTAAAACTACAAGTTAGTGTAGTGCGTCCTGCTCACAGTGTTCAGCTAAAACTACAAGTTAGTGTAGTGAGACCTCTGCACAGTGTTCATCTAAAGCTACAAGTTAGTGCAGTGCGTCCTGCTCACAGTGTTCAGCTAAACCTACAAGTTATTTTTTGTGAGCTCTGCACAGTGTTCATCTAAAGCTACAAGTTAGTGTAGTGCTTCCTGCTCACAGTGTTCAGCTAAAACTACAAGTTAGTGTAGTGAGACCTCTGCACAGTGTTCATCTAAAACTACAAGTTAGTGTAGTGTGTCTTGCTCACAGTGTTCAGCTAAAACAACAAGTTAGTGTAGAAAAACCTCTGCACAGTGTTCATCTAAAGCTACAAGTTAGTGCAGTGCGTCCTGCTCACAGTGTTCAGCTAAACCTACAAGTTATTTTTTTGCGAGCTCTGCACAGTGTTCATCTAAAGCTACAAGTTAGTGTAGTGCGTCCTGCTCACAGTGTTCATCTAAAGCTACAAGTTGGTGCAGTGCGTCCTGCTCACAGTGTTCAGCTAAAACTACAAGTTAGTGTAGTGAGACCTCTGCACAGTGTTCAGCTAAAACTACAAGTTAGTGTAGTGCGTCCTGCTCACAGTGTTCAGCTAAAACTACAAGTTAGTGTAGTGAGACCTCTGCACAGTGTTCATCTAAAGCTACAAGTTAGTGCAGTGCGTCCTGCTCACAGTGTTCAGCTAAAACTACAAGTTAGTGTGGTGCGTCCTCCTCACAGTGTTCAGCTAAACCTACAAGTTATTTTTTTTGTGAGCTCTGCACAGTGTTCATCTAAGGCTACAAGTTAGTGTAGTGCGTCCTGCTCACAGTGTTCAGCTAAAACTACAAGTTAGTGTAGTGAGACCTCTGCATAGTGTTCATCTAAAACGTCAAGTTAGTGTAGTGCGTCCTGCTCACAGTGTTCAGCAAAAACGACAAGTTAGTGTAGAAAAACCTGCACAGTGTTCATCTAAAGCTACAAGTTAGTGCAGTGCGTCCTGCTCACAGTGTTCAGCTAAAACTACAAGTTAGTGTGGTGCGTTCTCCTCACAGTGTTCAGCTAAACCTACAAGTTATTTTTTTGCGAGCTCTGCACAGTGTTCATCTAAAGCTACAAGTTAGTGTAGTGCGTCCTGCTCACAGTGTTCAGCTAAAACTACAAGTTAGTGTAGTGAGACCGTTGCACAGTGTTCATCTAAAGCTACAAGTTAGTGCAGTGTGTCCTGCTCACAGTGTTCAGCTAAAACTACAAGTTAGTGTGGTGCGTCCTCCTCACAGTGTTCAGCTAAACCTACAAGTTATTTTTTTGCGAGCTCTGCACAGTGTTCATCTAAAGCTACAAGTTAGTGTAGTGCGTCCGGCTCACAGTGTTCAGCTAAAACTACAAGTTAGTGTAGTGAGACCTCTGCACAGTGTTCATCTAAAACTACAAGTTAGTGTAGTGCGTCCTGCTCACAGTGTTCAGCTAAAACTACAAGTTAGTGTAGTGAGACCTCTGCACAGTGTTCATCTAAAACTACAAGTTAGTGTAGTGCGTCCTGCTCACAGTGTTCAGCTAAAACTACAAGTTAGTGTAGTGAGACCTCTGCACAGTGTTCATCTAAAGCTACAAGTTAGTGCAGTGCGTCCTGCTCACAGTGTTCAGCTAAAACTACAAGTTAGTGTGGTGCGTCCTCCTCACAGTGTTCAGCTAAATCTACAAGTTATTTTTTTGCGAGCTCTGCACAGTGTTCATCTAAAGCTAGAAGTTAGTTTAGTGCATCCTGCTCACAGTGTTCAGCTAAAACTACAAGTTAGTGTAGTGAGACCTCTGCACAGTGTTCATCTAAAGCTACAAGTTAGTGTAGTGCGTCCTGCTCACAGTGTTCAGCTAAAACTACAAGTTAGTGTAGTGAGACCTCTGCACAGTGTTCATCTAAAGCTATAAGTTAGTGCAGTGCGTCCTGCTCACAGTGTTCAGCTAAAACTACAAGTTAGTGTAGTGAGACCTCTGCACAGTGTTCATCTAAAACTACAAGTTAGTGTAGTGCGTCCTACTCACAGTGTTCAGCTAAAACTACAAGTTAGTATGGTGAGACCTCTGCACAGTGTTCATCTAAAGCTACAAGTTAGTGCAGTGTGTCCTGCTCACAGTGTTCAGCTAAAACTACAAGTTAGTATGGTGCGTCCTCCTCACAGTTTTCAGCTAAACCTACAAGTTATTTTTTTGCGAGCTCTGCAGTGTTCATCTAAAGCTAAAAGTTAGTGTAGTGCGTCCGGCTCACAGTGTTCAGCTAAAACTACAAGTTAATGTAGTGAGACCTCTGCACAGTGTTCATCTAAAACTGCAAGTTAGTGTAGTGCGTCCTGCTCACAGTGTTCAGCTAAAACTACAAGTTACTGTAGTGAGACCTCTGCACAGTGTTCATCTAAAGCTACAAGTTAGTGCAGTGCGTCCTGCTCACAGTGTTCAGCTAAAACTACAAGTTAGTGTGGTGCGTCCTCCTCACAGTGTTCAGCTAAATCTACAAGTTATTTTTTTGCGAGCTCTGCACAGTGTTCATCTAAAGCTACAAGTTGGTGTAGTGCGTGCGTCCTGCTCACAGTGTTCAGCTAAAACTACAAGTTAGTGTAGTGAGAACTCTGCACAGTGTTCAGCTAAAACTACAAGTTTTTGTAGTGCGTCCTGCTCACAGTGTTCAGCTAAAACTACAAGTTAGTGTAGTGAGACCTCTGCACAGTGTTCATCTAAGGCTACAAGTTAGTGCAGTGCGTCCTGCTCACAGTGTTCAGCTAAAACTACAAGTTAGTGTGGTGCGTCCTCCTCACAGTGTTCAGCTAAACCTACAAGTTATTTTTTGTGAGCTCTGCACAGTGTTCATCTAAAGCTACAAGTTAGTGTAGTGCTTCCTGCTCACAGTGTTCAGCTAAAACTACAAGTTAGTGTAGTGAGACCTCTGCACAGTGTTCATCTAAAACTACAAGTTAGTGTAGTGTGTCTTGCTCACAGTGTTCAGCTAAAACAACAAGTTAGTGTAGAAAAACCTCTGCACAGTGTTCATCTAAAGCTACAAGTTAGTGCAGTGCGTCCTGCTCACAGTGTTCAGCTAAAACTACAAGTTAGTGTGGTGCGTCCTCCTCACAGTGTTCAGCTAAACCTACAAGTTATTTTTTTGCGAGCTCTGCACAGTGTTCATCTAAAGCTACAAGTAAGTGTAGTGCGTCCTGCTCACAGTGTTCAGCTAAAACTACAAGTTAGTGTAGTGAGACCTCTGCACAGTGTTCATCTAAAACTACAAGTTAGTGCAGTGCGTCCTGCTCACAGTGTTCAACTAAAACTACAAGTTAGTGTGGTGCGTCCTCCTCACAGTGTTCAGCTAAACCTACAAGTTATTTTTTTGCGAGCTCTGCACAGTGTTCATCTAAAGCTACAAGTTGGTGTAGTGCGTCCTGCTCACAGTGTTCAGCTAAAACTACAAGTTAGTGTAGTGAGAACTCTGCACAGTGTTCAGCTAAAACTACAAGTTTTTGTAGTGCGTCCTGCTCACAGTGTTCAGCTAAAACTACAAGTTAGTGTAGTGAGACCTCTGCACAGTGTTCATCTAAGGCTACAAGTTAGTGCAGTGCGTCCTGCTCACAGTGTTCAGCTAAAACTACAAGTTAGTGTGGTGCGTCCTCCTCACAGTGTTCAGCTAAACCTACAAGTTATTTTTTGTGAGCTCTGCACAGTGTTCATCTAAAGCTACAAGTTAGTGTAGTGCTTCCTGCTCACAGTGTTCAGCTAAAACTACAAGTTAGTGTAGTGAGACCTCTGCACAGTGTTCATCTAAAACTACAAGTTAGTGTAGTGTGTCTTGCTCACAGTGTTCAGCTAAAACAACAAGTTAGTGTAGAAAAACCTCTGCACAGTGTTCATCTAAAGCTACAAGTTAGTGCAGTGCGTCCTGCTCACAGTGTTCAGCTAAAACTACAAGTTAGTGTGGTGCGTCCTCCTCACAGTGTTCAGCTAAACCTACAAGTTATTTTTTTGCGAGCTCTGCACAGTGTTCATCTAAAGCTACAAGTAAGTGTAGTGCGTCCTGCTCACAGTGTTCAGCTAAAACTACAAGTTAGTGTAGTGAGACCTCTGCACAGTGTTCATCTAAAACTACAAGTTAGTGCAGTGCGTCCTGCTCACAGTGTTCAACTAAAACTACAAGTTAGTGTGGTGCGTCCTCCTCACAGTGTTCAGCTAAACCTACAAGTTATTTTTTTGCGAGCTCTGCACAGTGTTCATCTAAAGCTACAAGTTAGTGTAGTGCGTCCTGCTCACAGTGTTCATCTAAAGCTACAAGTTGGTGCAGTGCGTCCTGCTCACAGTGTTCAGCTAAAACTACAAGTTAGTGTAGTGAGACCTCTGCACAGTGTTCAGCTAAAACTACAAGTTAGTGTAGTGCGTCCTGCTCACAGTGTTCAGCTAAAACTACAAGTTAGTGTAGTGAGACCTCTGCACAGTGTTCATCTAAAGCTACAAGTTAGTGCAGTGCGTCCTGCTCACAGTGTTCAGCTAAACCTACAAGTTATTTTTTGTGAGCTCTGCACAGTGTTCATCTAAAGCTACAAGTTAGTGTAGTGCTTCCTGCTCACAGTGTTCAGCTAAAACTACAAGTTAGTGTAGTGAGACCTCTGCACAGTGTTCATCTAAAACTACAAGTTAGTGTAGTTTGTCTTGCTCACAGTGTTCAGCTAAAACAACAAGTTAGTGTAGAAAAACCTCTGCACAGTGTTCATCTAAAGCTACAAGTTAGTGCAGTGCGTCCTGCTCACAGTGTTCAGCTAAACCTACAAGTTATTTTTTTGCGAGCTCTGCACAGTGTTCATCTAAAGCTACAAGTTAGTGTAGTGCGTCCTGCTCACAGTGTTCATCTAAAGCTACAAGTTGGTGCAGTGCGTCCTGCTCACAGTGTTCAGCTAAAACTACAAGTTAGTGTAGTGAGACCTCTGCACAGTGTTCAGCTAAAACTACAAGTTAGTGTAGTGCGTCCTGCTCACAGTGTTCAGCTAAAACTACAAGTTAGTGTAGTGAGACCTCTGCACAGTGTTCATCTAAAGCTACAAGTTAGTGCAGTGCGTCCTGCTCACAGTGTTCAGCTAAAACTACAAGTTAGTGTGGTGCGTCCTCCTCACAGTGTTCAGCTAAACCTACAAGTTATTTTTTTGTGAGCTCTGCACAGTGTTCATCTAAGGCTACAAGTTAGTGTAGTGCGTCCTGCTCACAGTGTTCAGCTAAAACTACAAGTTAGTGTAGTGAGACCTCTGCATAGTGTTCATCTAAAACGTCAAGTTAGTGTAGTGCGTCCTGCTCACAGTGTTCAGCAAAAACGACAAGTTAGTGTAGAAAAACCTGCACAGTGTTCATCTAAAGCTACAAGTTAGTGCAGTGCGTCCTGCTCACAGTGTTCAGCTAAAACTACAAGTTAGTGTGGTGCGTTCTCCTCACAGTGTTCAGCTAAACCTACAAGTTATTTTTTTGCGAGCTCTGCACAGTGTTCATCTAAAGCTACAAGTTAGTGTAGTGCGTCCTGCTCACAGTGTTCAGCTAAAACTACAAGTTAGTGTAGTGAGACCGTTGCACAGTGTTCATCTAAAGCTACAAGTTAGTGCAGTGTGTCCTGCTCACAGTGTTCAGCTAAAACTACAAGTTAGTGTGGTGCGTCCTCCTCACAGTGTTCAGCTAAACCTACAAGTTATTTTTTTGCGAGCTCTGCACAGTGTTCATCTAAAGCTACAAGTTAGTGTAGTGCGTCCGGCTCACAGTGTTCAGCTAAAACTACAAGTTAGTGTAGTGAGACCTCTGCACAGTGTTCATCTAAAACTACAAGTTAGTGTAGTGCGTCCTGCTCACAGTGTTCAGCTAAAACTACAAGTTAGTGTAGTGAGACCTCTGCACAGTGTTCATCTAAAGCTACAAGTTAGTGCAGTGCGTCCTGCTCACAGTGTTCAGCTAAAACTACAAGTTAGTGTGGTGCGTCCTCCTCACAGTGTTCAGCTAAACCTACAAGTTATTTTTTTTGTGAGCTCTGCACAGTGTTCATCTAAAGCTACAAGTTAGTGTAGTGCGTCCTGCTCACAGTGTTCAGCTAAAACTACAAGTTCGTGTAGTGAGACCTCTGCATAGTGTTCATCTAAAACGTCAAGTTAGTGTAGTGCGTCCTGCTCACAGTGTTCAGCTAAAACGACAAGTTAGTGTAGAAAAACCTCTGCACAGTGTTCATCTAAAGCTACAAGTTAGTGCAGTGCGTCCTGCTCACAGTGTTCAGCTAAAACTACAAGTTAGTGTGGTGCGTTCTCCTCACAGTGTTCAGCTAAACCTACAAGTTATTTTTTTGCGAGCTCTGCACAGTGTTCCTCTAAAGCTACAAGTTAGTGTAGTGCGTCCTGCTCACAGTGTTCAGCTAAAACTACAAGTTAGTGTAGTGAGACCGTTGCACAGTGTTCATCTAAAGCTACAAGTTAGTGCAGTGTGTCCTGCTCACAGTGTTCAGCTAAAACTACAAGTTAGTGTGGTGCGTCCTCCTCACAGTGTTCAGCTAAACCTACAAGTTATTTTTTTGCGAGCTCTGCACAGTGTTCATCTAAAGCTACAAGTTAGTGTAGTGCGTCCGGCTCACAGTGTTCAGCTAAAACTACAAGTTAGTGTAGTGAGACCTCTGCACAGTGTTCATCTAAAACTACAAGTTAGTGTAGTGCGTCCTGCTCACAGTGTTCAGCTAAAACTACAAGTTAGTGTAGTGAGACCTCTGCACAGTGTTCATCTAAAGCTACAAGTTAGTGCAGTGCGTCCTGCTCACAGTGTTTAGCTAAAACTACAAGTTAGTGTGGTGCGTCCTCCTCACAGTGTTCAGCTAAACCTACAAGTTATTTTTTGTGAGCTCTGCACAGTGTTCATCTAAAGCTACAAGTTAGTGTAGTGCGTCCTGCTCACAGTGTTCAGCTAAAACTACAAGTTAGTGTAGTGAGACCTCTGCACAGTGTTCATCTAAAACTACAGTTCAGCTAAAACTACAAGTTAGTGTAGTGAGACCTCTGCACAGTGTTCATCTAAAACTACAAGTTAGTGTAGTGCGTCCTGCTCACAGTGTTCAGCTAAAACGACAAGTTAGTGTAGAAAAACCTCTGCACAGTGTTCATCTAAAGCTACAAGTTAGTGCAGTGCGTCCTGTTCACAGTGTTCAGCTAAAACTACAAGTTAGTGTGGTGCGTTCTCCTCACAGTGTTCAGCTAAACCTACAAGTTATTTTTTTGCGAGCTCTGCACAGTGTTCATCTAAAGCTACAAGTTAGTGTAGTGCGTCCTGCTCACAGTGTTCAGCTAAAACTACAAGTTAGTGTAGTGAGACCTCTGCACAGTGTTCATCTAAAACTACAAGTTAGTGTAGTGAGACCTCTGCACAGTGTTCATCTAAAGCTACAAGTTAGTGCAGTGCGTCCTGCTCACAGTGTTCAGCTAAAACTACAAGTTAGTGTGGTGCGTCCTCCTCACAGTGTTCAGCTAAACCTACAAGTTATTTTTTTTGTGAGCTCTGCACAGTGTTCATCTAAAGCTACAAGTTAGTGTAGTGCGTCCTGCTCACAGTGTTCAGCTAAAACTACAAGTTCGTGTAGTGAGACCTCTGCATAGTGTTCATCTAAAACGTCAAGTTAGTGTAGTGCGTCCTGCTCACAGTGTTCAGCTAAAACGACAAGTTAGTGTAGAAAAACCTCTGCACAGTGTTCATCTAAAGCTACAAGTTAGTGCAGTGCGTCCTGCTCACAGTGTTCAGCTAAAACTACAAGTTAGTGTGGTGCGTTCTCCTCACAGTGTTCAGCTAAACCTACAAGTTATTTTTTTGCGAGCTCTGCACAGTGTTCATCTAAAGCTACAAGTTAGTGTAGTGCGTCCTGCTCACAGTGTTCAGCTAAAACTACAAGTTAGTGTAGTGAGACCGTTGCACAGTGTTCATCTAAAGCTACAAGTTAGTGCAGTGTGTCCTGCTCACAGTGTTCAGCTAAAACTACAAGTTAGTGTGGTGCGTCCTCCTCACAGTGTTCAGCTAAACCTACAAGTTATTTTTTTGCGAGCTCTGCACAGTGTTCATCTAAAGCTACAAGTTAGTGTAGTGCGTCCGGCTCACAGTGTTCAGCTAAAACTACAAGTTAGTGTAGTGAGACCTCTGCACAGTGTTCATCTAAAACTACAAGTTAGTGTAGTGCGTCCTGCTCACAGTGTTCAGCTAAAACTACAAGTTAGTGTAGTGAGACCTCTGCACAGTGTTCATCTAAAGCTACAAGTTAGTGCAGTGCGTCCTGCTCACAGTGTTCAGCTAAAACTACAAGTTAGTGTGGTGCGTTCTCCTCACAGTGTTCAGCTAAACCTACAAGTTATTTTTTTGCGAGCTCTGCACAGTGTTCATCTAAAGCTACAAGTTAGTGTAGTGCGTCCTGCTCACAGTGTTCAGCTAAAACTACAAGTTAGTGTAGTGAGACCTCTGCACAGTGTTCATCTAAAACTACAAGTTAGTGTAGTGCGTCCTGCTTACAGTGTTCAGCTAAAACTACAAGTTAGTGTAGTGAGACCTCTGCACAGTGTTCATCTAAAGCTACAAGTTAGTGCAGTGCGTCCTGCTCACAGTGTTCAGCTAAAACTACAAGTTAGTGTAGTGCGTCCTCCTCACAGTGTTCAGCTAAACCTACAAGTTATTTTTTTGCCAGCTCTGCACAGTGTTTATCTAAAGCTACAAGTTAGTGTAGTGCATCTTGCTCACAGTGTTCAGCTAAAACTACAAGTTAGTGTAGTGAGACCTCTGCACAGTGTTCAGCTAAACCTACAAGTTATTTTTTTGTGAGCTCTGCACAGTGTTCATCTAAAGCTACAAGTTAGTGTAGTGCGTCCTGCTCACAGTGTTCAGCTAAAACTACAAGTTAGTGTAGTGAGACCTCTGCACAGCGTTCATCTAAAGCTACAAGTTAGTGCAGTGCGTCCTGCTCACAGTGTTCAGCTGAAACTACAAGTTAGTGTGGTGCGTCCTCCTCACAGTGTTCAGCTAAACCTACAAGTTATTTTTTTGCAAGCTCTGCACAGTGTTCATCTAAAGCTACAAGTTAGTGTAGTGCGTCCTGCTCACAGTGTTCAGCTAAAACTACAAGTTAGTGTAGTGAGACCGTTGCACAGTGTTCATCTAAAGCTACAAGTTAGTGCAGTGTGTCCTCCTCACAGTGTTCAGCTAAACCTACAAGTTATTTTTTTGCGAGCTCTGCACACTGTTCATTTAGTGTAGTGAGATCTCTGCACAGTGTTCATCTAAAGCTACAAGTTAGTGCAGTGCGTCCTGCTCACAGTGTTCAGCTAAAACTACAAGTTAGTGTGGTGCGTCCTCCTCACAGTGTTCAGCTAAACCTACAAGTTACTTTTTTGCGAGCTCTGCACAGTGTTCATCTAAAGCTACAAGTTAGTGTAGTGCGTCCTGCTCACAGTGTTCAGCTAAAACTACAAGTTAGTGTAGTGAGACCTCTGCACAGTGTTCATCTAAAACTACAAGTTAGTGTAGTGCGTCCTGCTCACAGTGTTCAGCTAAAACTACAAGTTAGTGTAGTGAGACCTCTGCACAGTGTTCAGCTAAACCTACAAGTTATTTTTTTTGTGAGCTCTGCACAGTGTTCATCTAAAGCTACAAGTTAGTGTAGTGCGTCCTGCTCACAGTGTTCAGCTAAAACTACAAGTTAGTGTAGTGAGACCTCTGCAGTGTTCATCTAAAACTACAAGTTAGTGTAGTGCGTCCTGCTCACAGTATTCAGATAAAACTACAGGTTAGTGTGGTGCGTCCTCCTCACAGTGTTCAGCTAAACCTACAAGTTATTTTTTGCGAGCTCTGCACAGTGTTCATCTAAAGCTACAAGTTAGTGTAGTGCGTCCTGCTCACAGTGTTCAGCTAAAACTACAAGTTAGTGTAGTGAGACCTCTGCACAGTGTTCATCTAAAACTACAAGTTAGTGTAGTGCGTCCTGCTCACAGTGTTCAGCTAAAACTACAAGTTAGTGTAGTGAGACCTCTGCACAGTGTTCAGCTAAACCTACAAGTTATTTTTTTGCTAGCTCTGCACAGTGTTCATCTAAAGCTACAAGTTAGTGTAGTGCGTCCTGCTTGCAGTGTTCAGCTAAAACTACAAGTTAGTGTAGTGAGACCTCTGCACAGTGTTCAGCTAAAAGTACAAATTAGTGTAGTGCGTCCTGCTCACAGTGTTCAGCTAAAACTACAAGTTAGTGTAGTGAGACCTCTGCACAGTGTTCATCTAAAACTACAAGTTAGTGTAGTGCGTCCTGCTCACAGTGTTCAGCTAAAACTACAAGTTAGTGTAGTGAGACCTCTGCACAGCGTTCATCTAAAGCTACAAGTTAGTGCAGTGCGTCCTGCTCACAGTGTTCAGCTGAAACTACAAGTTAGTGTGGTGCGTCCTCCTCACAGTGTTCAGCTAAACCTACAAGTTATTTTTTTGCAAGCTCTGCACAGTGTTCATCTAAAGCTACAAGTTAGTGTAGTGCGTCCTGCTCACAGTGTTCAGCTAAAACTACAAGTTAGTGTAGTGAGACCGTTGCACAGTGTTCATCTAAAGCTACAAGTTAGTGCAGTGTGTCCTGCTCACAGTGTTCAGCTAAAACTACAAGTTAGTGTAGTGAGACCTCTGCACAGTGTTTATCTAAAACTACAAGTTAGTGTAGTGCGTCCTGCTCACAGTGTTCAGCTAAAACTACAAGTTAGTGTAGTGAGACCTCTGCACAGTGTTCAGCTAAAACTACAAGTTAGTGTAGTGCGTCCTGCTCACAGTGTTCAGCTAAAACTACAAGTTAGTGTAGTGAGACCTCTGCAGTGTTCATCTAAAGCTACAAGTTAGTGCAGTGCGTCCTGCTCAGTGTTCATCTAAAGCTACAAGTTAGTGTAGTGCGTCCTGCTCACAGTGTTCAGCTAAAACTACAAGTTAGTGTAGTGAGACCTCTGCACAGTGTTCATCTAAAACTACAAGTTAGTGTAGTGCGTCCTGCTCACAGTGTTCAGCTAAAACTACAAGTTAGTGTAGTGAGACCTCTGCACAGTGTTCATCTAAAGCTACAAGTTAGTGCAGTGCGTCCTGCTGACAGTGTTCAGCTAAAACTACAAGTTAGTGTGGTGCGTCCTCCTCACAGTGTTCAGCTAAACCTACAAGTTATTTTTTGCGAGCTCTGCACAGTGTTCATCTAAAGCTACAAGTTAGTGTAGTGCGTCCTGCTCACAGTGTTCAGCTGAAACTACAAGTTAGTGTAGTGAGACCTCTGCACAGTGTTCAGCTAAAACTACAAGTTTGTGTGGTGCGTCCTCCTCACAGTGTTCAGCTAAACCTACAAGTTATTTTTTGCGAGCTCTGCACAGTGTTCAGCTAAAACTACAAGTTAGTGTGGTGCGTCCTCACAGTGTTCAGCTAAACCTACAAGTTATTTTTTTGCGAGCTCTGCATAGTGTTCAGCTAAAGCTACCTGTAGAAGGTTGGTGGTGTTTTTCTGATCCTATCACTACCGCAGGCAGCTAAATAAGCTGCAAGTTATTTTTTTGCGAGCTCTGCACAGTGTTCAGCTAAAGTTATCTGTAGAAGGTTGGTGGTGTTTTTCTGATCCTATCACTACCGCAGGCAGCTAAATAAGCTGCAAGTTATTTTTTGGCGAGCTCTGCACAGTGTTCACCTAAAGCTACCTGTAGAAGGTTGGTGGTGTTTTCCTGATCCTATCACTACTGCTGGCAGCTAAAAAAGCTACAAGTTAGTTTTTTGCGAGCTCTGCACAGTGTTCAGCTAAAGCTACCTGTAGAAGGTTGGTGGTGTTCTCATACTACAGGCAGGCAGTTGATTTTGCTGGCTGCAGTATCAGTACAGATATATATATATATATATATATATATATTTATATATATATATATATATATATATATATATATATATATATATATATATCCCAGCTTAGTGCAGCTACAGGCCATTAGTATGTCTGGAAGGCCAAGAAGGAGAGGCAGACAGTCACAAGCCAATAAAAGAGGGCAAGCAGGCTCTGTGTCTAGTGCTGGTCGTGGAGACGGTGCATCCTCATCAGCATGTGGCTGTGGGACACGCTTGGCCTTTTTTTCGGCAGCTGGCCGTGTTGAGCCGCAACATGCGGAAGACTTGGTCGAGTGGATGACCAAGCCGTCCTCATCCTCCTCTTCCTCTTCCTCTCTCACCCATGCCCAGGGTACTTTGTCTGGCAAAGCAGCGGCCTCTTACCTCGGCTCAATGTCATCAGTGACTCCTTCCCTAGCCCCACCATGTCCTCCTGAGGAGTCCCTCGAACTGTTTGACCACAATGTTGGGTACATGCTCCAGGAGGATGCCCAGCGTTTGGAAGGCTCTGATGATGATACTGAGCTCGATGAAGGCAGTAACATGAGCACGGACAGAGGGGGTGCCCAAGAAGGACAGCAATCGGGCAGTCATGCTCCCCCTGCTGCAGCATACTGCCAGGTTTGCTCCAGTGATTAGGAGGGAGGGGATGATGAGGTCACTGACTCAACGTGGGTGCCTGATAGGAGAGAGGAGGAGAAGAAGGAGGCGGCACATCACCAACGAGGCAGGATGCCCTCCAGGGGCCAGCCTAAGGGCAGCACACTGACTGCATCACACCCCAAATCTCCACATGTGCAGGGCGCTGCAGTCTCTGCGCGTTATTCAGCTGCTGCACCGCCGAAAGAAGTTTGCTCCCAGCCATCCACATGCCCAGCGGTTGAACGCTAGCTTGGCAAAATTGCTAGCACTTCAACTGCTGCCTTTTCAGTTGGTAGACTCTGCCCCCTTCCGTGAGTTTGTGGAATGTGCGGTTCCTCAGTGGCAGGTACCCAAACGCCACTTTTTCTCACGGAAGGCGATTCCGGCTCTCTACCGGCATGTGGAAGGCAATGTCCATGCCTCGCTGGACAGGGCGGTCAGCGGTAAGGTGCATATTACCGCTGACTCATGGTCCAGCAGGCATGGACAGGGACGTTACCTAAGTTTCATGGCGCATTGGGTGACTCTACTGGCAGCTGGGAAGGATGCAGGACAAGGTTCAGTAGTGTTGGAGGTTGTTCCGCCACCACGCCTCCAAAATGCCACTACTAATGATTGTGACACACCTCTCTCCTCCATCCCCTCCTCTTCTACTTCCTCCATGGCCTCTTCCTGTGCTTTGTCTTCGGAACCAGCGGTGCTCCGTAGCCGATCAAGAGGGCTACGCAAGTACGCAGGCCAAAACATGCCATGCGGTGCTTGAGCTGGTGTGCTTGGGGGGCAGGAGCCACACTGGGGCAGAGGTTCTGTCAGCTCTGCAGGGGCAGGTTCAGAGGTGGTTGACGCCACGCCAACTTAAGGCAGAAATGGTGGTTTGCGACAATGGCACCAACCTCCTCTCTGCCCTCCGACAGGGACAAATGACCCATGTGCCCAGTTTGGCTCACGTCCTTAACTTGGTGATGCAGCGGTTCATGGGCAGGTACCCGGGCTTACAGGATGTCCTGAGGCAGGCCAGGAAAGTCTGTGTGCATTCCCGCCGGTCATATAATGCCAGCGCTCGGCTGGCGGACCTCCAAAAGGAGTTTAACCTGCCCAAGAACTGCCTAATCTGTGACATGCCCACCAGGTGGAACTCAACGTTGGCCATGCTGCAGCGGCTGCACATGCAGCAGAGGGCCATCAATGAGTACCTGTGCGACTATGGCACCAGGACAGGGTCAGGGGAGCTTGGTTTTTTTTCCCCACGCCAGTGCGCCATGATCAGGGATGCATGCACTGTCCTGTCACCATTTGAGGAGGCCACGAGGATGGTGAGCAGTGACAGTGCATGCATCAGTGACACTGTCCCCCTTGTCCACCTGTTGGAGCACACGCTGCGTGGAATAATGGACAGGGCACTTGAGGCAGAACAGAGGCAGGAAGAGGAGGACTTCCTTAGCTCTCAAGGCCACCTTTATCCAGACAGTGTTCCTGCGTGCCCGCCGATCACACAGGAAGAGGACGAGGAGGAGGAGGAAGATTGTGTCAGTATGGAGGTGGAGCCTGGCACTCAGCATCAGCAGCAGTCTTTAAGGGATCAGTCCCAAGAAACACATGGACTTGTACGTGGCTGGAAGGAGGTGGCTGCGGACCATGTCGTCCTTAGTGACCCAGAGGACTCCGGACCGAATGCCTCAGCAAACCTACGCTGCATGGCCTCCCTGATCCTGCAAAGCCTGCGTAAAGATCCTCGTATTCGTGGTATCAAGGAGAAGGACCAATATTGGCTGGCAACCCTCCTTGATCCACGTTACAAGGGTAAGGTTGCCGACCTTATCTTGCCATCGCAGAGGGAGCAGAGGATGAAACATCTTTGGGAGGCCTTGCAGAAAGGTCTGTGCAACGCGTTCCCAGACACTGGGAGGTTACAAACTCCTGTTTCTGGACAACGTGTTGCTGAGGCTTCGGTCAGTCAAAGAAGGAGCGGTGGAGAAGGTGGCCGTCTGACCGATGCGTTCAGACAATTTTTTGGTCCGCAGCCCCAAGGTATGATCGGTTCCAGCAACCATCGCCAGCGTCTGTTTTACATGGTGCAGGAATACCTAGGGGCAAGATCTGACTTGGACACCTTTCCCACCGAAAATCCTCTGGGTTACTGGGTCTTGAGGATGGATCACTGGC